>CM042016.1:17870206-18210206 GCA_023525715.1 Cichorium intybus | reverse complement strand
AACAGACCTCTATTTGTCTGAGTGTCATACAAACAGAAATAAGCACACACATTTGTTACGTCATAGACACACATAGATACATTTCCTGTAATTTGATACAATGATAACTGATTTTTTTTTAATAAATCCAATTATAACAGAGAAAGTTGTTTCATATTCAAATGACATTGTTACAATTGGATAGATTTTTGGAAGTATGATGCTATAAATATAATAGGAAGAAATGAAAGTAAGTTGGTATTTCTTGCATTTATCCTTATATTTATTTTTCCTGCATAAATCCATAACAATAAGTGGTCCAACTATAAGATATTTGAAAGTAGGTATCAGTTTTTGGAGGCGTTTAGTTCTTGAATTCCAACGACATCCGAATTCCATTAGATGGTGTCTTTGTTGTCGAATGGACGGAATTCAATTCCGCCAAAGTCCTTCAAAAGACCAAAATACCCTCATTATATGTTGACAAAAGTGTTAGCAATGACAATGTAATTACCTAAAAAACCTTGGGTTCCATATCTGTAATAACAACCTCATCATGATCTCCCTCTTGTTCATAGAATTGAGCCCAGAACACACGTAATCTAGCAGCCAACACCAACATATGAGCATGAAACTTTTCACCACCCACTTTGAAGAAAAATTCACAACCATCCATATTTTCAAGCAACATACCAAAACTTGATCCAATATCAGAGCCTGGACTGAATGTAACCTAGGGCAATCTGTTGCAGAAACCACCACTCCCACAGTGCAATTAATTTTCAAGCAGTCATCCTTGAGATAATCTAATGTTTCAAGCAATTGTCATATATAAAAATGTTTATATCCCCTTATCAAGAAGGCCAACATGAAACGGTGGACTTTATTTGAAATTATAGAAAAAGAAGTTAGGTGACAATCACAAGGTTTCTTGATAAGGTTAAATGCAATAATAGTAACGATTGTAATTTTACTATTTGAAAACTACCACATGATACCTCCGTACTTCAGTGTATAAGGACCGCTTTCAAAATGGCTATGAATCTTGTGCTTCTTTTTCCCACTCTGATCTACAAGAGTCAACTCGAACAAAGACCTCGCGTCGGAACCCTCGCTCGTAAGCTTAATGAAAAGCGAAACGTAAGTCGAATTATCTTCAGGGTTTTCCCATCAGGCTAGAAGTATACAGCCCATTGGTACCCTCCACCATGAAATTATAACTGGCGATGTGTTTTCCGATTCCCATACCCTTTGCTAATGAATACCCTTGACTGGTGGGAACCATTCACTGTCTTGGGGACCGGGAGCTCTTCGATGAATCAACCAGGGCGATTTTCTCATTGTCTGACATCAGTATCTTTTCAGATGGTAATACAACATATTAGTACCCAAAAAGAATTATGTCAATGGAAAAAAAGGTGAATGTTACGATACTTATTATACAGAGTGAGATCATTTGCTTGTTGGTAGTGCCTCAAGGCCAGTTTAGCACTTTATTCAATTTTCAATCACAGTGATGACCAAATCCCCAAAGTTTTGCAGACTATAAATTAAAAAAATTAAAACGTAAATCCAATATGTCAAAGAGTTTAATACCAGTTAAAAAACCCAAAAAGTACCTGGTTTGGTTCAACAAAAAAGGTCGACAACTTTTCAAAACCTGTGAACTTGTTAAACCAAAAAGCAAAAGTGTGAAGAAGAACACACAATCAGTAAACCAGAGTATAAGAGATGCAAATGGAGAAGAACGCACCGAAAACACAAAACCCTGAAAGAGATCAGGAACTATATGAGAACTGATTTAGTTTCTTCTTCCGTGCAGTAGCAGCGATGATAAATCTTCAACATCATCTTGGGGCTTTTCTGCGGAAAACTTTGGAACAGAAGGAGGTGATGGTTGTGCGGCTTAAGGTTTCTTGATCGTGAATATAAAAAACATCAAGCTTCTCAAACATTTTAATTCCATCAACCAGTAACACTGGGCTTCTAATTCATATAAAACAAAGTCTTTTATAAGAGAGAAAGCGTAAATGACATAGAGCTCTTGAAGAACGAAATACCAATATTGATTGAGGTGTTTATTGGATGAGACTTCATGGCGGATAGAAACCAAAGCTTCGGCTGCAGAGTTATTGCAACCTCCTGCATCTGCCTCCGAATTCTCTCAGGCATTGACGCGAAGAAGCTCCGTTTTGGTATGATTATGGGAGAGCAAGAGGTGAGGGAAAGAATGGAAACGGAAAACGGATTTTGCGAGATTTATGGCGGAGATTTCAAAATTGAAACTGATTAAAAAAATCTAAACGGAAACGGGATTTTTTTTTGACAAATAAAAAAAAAATGAGAAAATGACAAGTGTATAAAAGGCTTTAGAAGATGCCATGTGGCATCTAAAAGGATTCCTTTATTAAGAGTATATATATATATATATATATATATATATATATATATATATATATATATATATATATATATATATATATATATATATATATATATATATATATATATATATATATATATATATATATATATATATATATATATATATATATATATATATATATATATATATATATATATATCTTAAGAGGCTGAAGCTAGATTAACTTTAACTCTCAAGCTTCCACTAATCCTTTCTTGAGCTTTCAAATATGTTTAAAATTTGTGCAATACATATTAAACATCTACGTACTTCAAGTATTGTAAAACTAGCATTCTATGTTCATTACATTCACCATTTTAACATGTGCTTCAATTGGCACTTCCATTAAGTACTAACTATCAAATACTAAATCTAATAAGATAACAAATAGACATACCAAAATTTGAGTACTTTTAAACTTAATTATCAATAGATTCCAAATCTCAAAACAATATTTATTCATCTCGCATTATATATATATATATATATATATATATATATATATATATATATATATATATATATATATATATATATATATATATATATATATATATATATATATATATATATATATATATATATATATATATATATATATATATATATATATATATATATATAGGGTTAGAATCTTTTGAGAAACCAAATAAGTCTGAGAACTCCTAGACGTAAATTTTCGTTTTCAAGAAAATGAGTTAATGCACTAGTTTAAACATGTATAACCTTTCGTCAAAAAAAAAACGAAAAATGATGTTTTTGAAGGTTCATATGTGCACAAACTAAGTGTGTGTGTGTGTACGTATGACAAAAATGCACATGTGCACCCTTCGTATGCATACTTTTTTAGATTTTTTTACGAAAGGTCTTATATATTTCAACTTAGTGCATTAAGAAACTTTTATATATATATATATATATATATATATAATATATATATATATATATATATATATATATATATATATATATATATATATATATATATATATATATATATATATATATATATATATATATATATATATATATATATATATATATATATATATAAAATCTAGGAGTTCTCGGTGTAATTAAGACAACTTAGTGCATTACGAAACTTATATATATATATATATATATATATATATATATATATATATATATATATATATATATATATATATATATATATATATATATATATATATATATGTGTGTGTGTGTGTGTGTGTGTGTATTTCTTGTCCTACAAACAATTATAAATTTTTTTTACTCATTTAACCTTGTCATAACAAATTATATGTATCGTCTCATATCTCATTTAGATCATCTTGATAATTATTTTCCCTTAACATAAGTTATATACTATTCATATATCAAAACACGTTAACAAGACCATATAACATGTTTATAATATCCATTTTCTCTTATATTGTCTTTAATACAAATTTTCATATGTATATATATATATATATATATATATATATATATATTATATATATATATATATATATATATATATATATATATATATATATATATATATATATATATATATATATATATATATATATATATATATAAGAATGATCAAATAAGAAGCAAAATTATGGTAAGAATATAAGAAGTTTTTTATTTACTTGGTTTTTTGACGAATCATCAAAATGAATCACTAGATGAATAAAAAATAACAGGATTCATTGAAAAAAAATCCTAAAAGAACACATTGATGAATCATTTTTTAGTAAATCAATTTTTCATTCACGTTACGGACAATTTTAGTGAATAACAACAAAATTATCGTAAAAGTGAATCATCGAGTTGTTTTTTTTCGAGAATTTTTTTTATGAATCATGTTATTTTTGCATCATCTATTGATTCATTTTGTTTTTTCGCCGAAAAAATATGTAAATGAAAAACTTCTTACCTTCCTACCAAAAATTCTTTTCTTACCGGATTTATAAGAAATACGCACATAGACACACACACACACACACACACACACACACATGTAACTCATGTATGTCTTCATGTCTACATAAGTTATACACAATTCATTTACATCATCTTGATAATTATTATCCCTTAACATAAGTTATATACAATTCATGTATCAAACCACATTAACAAGACCATATAACATGTTTATAATATCCATTTTCTCTTATATTGGTCTTTAATACAAATTCTCCATCCATGAGATCGTTACTCATAAATACCCATAATTATTATTATTAATTTATATCATAAACCCTCCAATAGCAACAAATATAACATCATGTAACTCATGTATGTCTTCATGTCTACATAAGTTATATACAATTCATTTACATCATCTTGATAATTATTATCCCTTAACATAGGTTATATACAATTCATGTATCAAACCACATTAACAAGACCATATAACATGTTTATAATATCCATTTTCTCTTATATTGGTCTTTAATACAAATTCTCCATCCGTGAGATCGTTACTCATAAATACCCATAATTATTATTATTAGTTTACATCATAAACCCTCCAATAGCAACAAATATAACATCATGTAACTCATGTATGTCTTCATGTCTAATTCATGGAATCATCATTTCTAATAAACTCAGTATATGTTATTAATGAAAATTCAAAAGTATATATAACTCAATTCATAATGATCTTTACATATCGAAATCATGAAAAATCTTATAACAATTCGATGGTTTACAAAATATTGTACTTTTTATCAAATGGCATGATCCAAGTTTCATTCTTATTGTTTCTCTGTTAGTAATATGATATCCATATACGAATTATCGTTATCCATTAATGATTTCAACATATCATGCAATTTATCCACATATAGGGTTTGTTAAGATCTCGTAAACATGATAAATACCATAAATTAAAGTCCAAAGATAATGAATATACCTCAATTGGATGCATTAAGCTTAAACTTCATCTTTCTTCAAAACTCTTTGAATTTCATCAAGTATATGTCAAGGGCCCTTCTAGCCTTTTAAACTTCATACTTGACACACCTAGGTCGTCGTACGGTCAAAAATAATAAATTAAACCTCACACACACTAGTACAGCGGTAGTAAGGGTCGATCCGCAGGAGTTTGGTGGTCAAGATAGAATGACAGTATACCAACTGTAGTGTCACTCTACAGTCAGCGATATTGTTTCTACTTTCCCAAAAACCAACACAAAACACAATATCCAAACAATTGCCAAAAACCAAATCTAACATTCACTAAAATAAACTAAACCAATTCTAAACTAAGGTTACTTACTGAAATCAGAAACTAGGTTCAGAATCCAGAAGCAAACAAACAATTCCAAACACATCAACAAGCATTCAAACATCCAAAATACCGAAGAATACAAATAAACATCAAACAGAATGATTACTTTATAATTCAAAACCAAACATCAAACCAATATCCAAACACTCAAATCCAGATCTACTAACTACTGAAATCAGAAACTATAATTCCAAATAAACATCGAGTAATCGACGGAAATCCCGCTTGCGGAATACCTCGATACCGAGTTGATAAAACGAGAGAAAAACTAAATAACTAACCAAAATGCTGATTCCCACTGAAAAACTGATGAAATTCTGCTTTCGGATCCCTCCTTCGCGTCCCGGGATGCTCGAAAAGTCGGACGGGACTCCGGTATTTATAGTTGTGCGAAATTAGGGTTCCCGTGTCGCGGCCAAGGTCTTCCCGCGACGCGCGTGTCGTCCCGATCCCGAAATCTCGGAGTTTAAAATTCAAAAACGGAGATTTTATCATTTTTTGACATTAGCGTTGCTAATGAATAAATTAGCGTCGCTAATATTAGCTTCCAGAAGATTCCTTGCGCGCGTTCAAAATTTAAATCTGCAGATTTCCATCCAGCGAACATTAGCGACGCTAACCTTAAAAGTTAGCGATGCTAATGTGTCCAGACTTCTTTTTCTCGTTCATTTTGCTCCGTAACTTCTCCAGAATTGCACTAAAATACCTGCATTTACACTAAAAACATTTCCAAGCACCTTGGCACAAAAGTAAGTGATATTAGCCAATTAATAAGGATAAATTAACTAAAACACGGCTAAAGAACGTCTAGAATACTTAATATTACTAGGCGTTGTCAATACTACACTCTCCTTTCTTTGTTTGAAATGTGAAATAGGGAAAAGGGTTGGGAAATGGTATTCATATTCAACACCTTGCTTAGACATGGAATTAGTCCATTTTGTACACATGTCAAGCCAAGAATGCACCTATTTCATGTTACATGTAATCAAAGAGAAAGATACATAGCATGGGGTGTATGGTCGGGTACTAACACTTTTTGACGCTCAAAATCATGTTGTGTGGCCACAGGTAATAGTGTAAGGGGTGTTGTGCCAATAAAATAATTGGTCACTAATCAAGCTTAGTGTGTGGCCGAGTGAAGTAATAAGGTTATATATGCTCAGATTGCACATATTACATTCTAGCTCCCTGTTTGCCCCACTTTAAGTGTGTGACCCATGCAAAGATTCAAAGGAGAGGTTGTGTGGCTCCAAGCCATACTTTTGCAGCCCCTCATTACATGCCAATTTGTCATAATGTCGTTATGCAAGTCTATATACCTCAATTCTCTTTCTAGCTGATACATTAACTATAAAAGCCTATATCGCACTCGTTATAAATCTTTTTTTAATGATTATTTTTGCATTGTGTCCTACTAATGTGACCTTAACATTAAAATTATCTTTCATTCAAAATTGTATTCTATAATAACTGTTAATGCAATCATTTTGTGTCATTAACATTTATAAGTTTCAAAAAATTTTGACTATTCCGTTTGGTCTGAATAAATTCTAAATTTCACTGTCTTCATGTCATTACACATATTAACACCCGTAGAGTTACTTTTTATTCAAAACGTACTTAAACAACTAATCATGCAAGTTTTCATCTCATATGGATTTTATTTCTTACCATTATAAATAATAACTTTTCAAGTAATATTCTTTCATGTGATTATATTAAATCCTTAAAATATCCCATATGCAATTTAAGTACACCATAACTTACTCGTAACCTTAATTTTTTCCATGGTTCCATATTTAGTAATTTGACAAGTTTCCTTTGTATAAGTATTCCATCTTTACATAATTACTCACATACTTAACGTGTTGCTAATTAATTTAGTTCATACATCATAATGAGTTGTTTCTTAACTTTATTGTACTTTTCTATTTCTATTCATACTTCTTGAAGTTCCTTTATTCGATCCTATCTTATAATTCATACAAGTAATTACATTCCATCAAGTGTCACCATCCTACATGTAGTATCTTCATAACTTTCCATCCACCCTTTAAAAGGAAATGAGGGTCATTTTATTTTAAGGTCTATTTAACTATATGATTTCATATATAATACACCCATTTCATTTATTCTTTAGTGATGGCTTCCAATAATTCTTTCATTATTCACATTCATCTAATAGTCCTTTAGACACTCCTTAATGTGTTATTTTTTGCCCATGTTTTATTACTTTTATGAATGATGTAGTACAAATCCATATTATTTATTTTATAAACAATATTCTTTCTCACTAACACCTTATATCCATGATTACTTTTCTCATAGGGATTCTCATTAAGTCTCTAAGGTTGTATTCCATTATTCTCATGATCTCATCTTTCTTATGACATGAGGTTACGTAATTGCGTCTTTAAGACATAAAATTTTGCAAGAAATGCTTGCACCAAATATATTCCATTTATACATTATACTTTATTAAGTTGTTACTTGAAGGAAATATACTTTCATATGTCTATTTTTTGTCCTTTTATATTCCCTTATCATTCATGAGAGTCGTTATTCTTTACTAGACACTAGTATCTTTCCTTCACATAGACATGAAATTTCTTGTTGCATTCCTTACCAATTCACTCCTCTTTTAAGTTGTACTTATAACTTATTTCATTATAGAAATATGTTCATCATCTATATCCAATAATGTCTCTATCTCACATAAGAGATTTTTTTATTCCAAATAATTGTTGCTTTCCTTTTGGAAGTGCTTCTACTCAAGTTCTTCCTCTTCAGTCATCTTTCCATATTTGAGTTGTCACCAATGATCAAACAATTAGTAGTTTTTTTCCTGAAGTTTGAAGTATTACATAGGCATTCTTTTTACATAAGAAATAATCCTTCCTTTTTCGATAAATTGAATGTTGACATCGCAGAGGTCGTCGTGCGGTCAAAAATAAGAGAAAACCTAACACACACACTAGTATAGCGGTAGTCAGGGTCGATCCACAGGAGCTTCGTGGTTAGACTAGATAAGAGATTACCAACTAATAGTGTCACAGCTATAGTCGGAGGATCTAGTTTCTATTTTCCTAATCACTAGCAATTGAAACAATAATCAAACACCAAAGCCAAGCTAAGCTATGTCCAAATGACCTAGTCACTTTCTAAAATCAGAAGTACATCTCTGAATCAGAAGCAATCAAAGGCATCCAAACTAGCAAAACCGAGCAAAGCATAAACTAGCTACTAACTAAAGTCCTATTGAACAGTTATTAGCCAAGGTTTAATGCTTACCAAATAACCTAATTAGCTACTGAATTCAACCAAGGAAAACAGTCCCAATAAGGTCCAAACACAATTCAACACAAACAATCAAACACAATCATCCAAAAACACCGAAATGTTAACATAAAATGTAACCGAATGATTCCAATCACCAAATACGAATTCCAAATACAGAATCAGTAATCAAATGTTTCTAAACAGAAACCTAAGAGCTCAAAGTCAGTGGTTGTCACTCCCAAGGACTTTAGCTACAAAACTACTTGCTACTAAAAAGGAAATTAAATCAAAAATCATAAAATACCAATTGAGAGTCTTCTGAAATGGAATCCTGGAGTCAAAGAGCTTCAAGGTCGATGTTTACACCCGGTCTTTGCTTCGGTTTTCGGCTGGAAATGAGTCTATTTATACTTGCAAATTTCCCGCAACCGCGCCGCACAGAAGTGAAATCCGTGGCGCGCGTACTTATCTTTCCCCGTTTCTTCGGAATTTAAATGTGTTCCACCGCCTTAAGCCCGCGTCGCGCAGATCATAGATCCGCGGCGCGCGTACGAGTTCTCTTGATTTTCCATTCTTTCCATACTTTTTCCTTTTGTACACCTTTAGTCCCTGTTTTTACTCTTTTTCTCCAGACAAGTCCTGGCACGAAAAGTGAGAATACCCAGACATATTTGATATAATTTTATCAAGAACAAGGCTCAACAACGCCTAAAATACCTGATATCACTAGGCGTTGTCAAATGTCATCAAGCGGTGATCATACATCCATTAGTGACAGAATTTGTCCAATAGGACAATCTGTTGTAAAAAACATCATATATCCTTTTAGGAAACTCGAAAATAGGCACTGTCACTTGCGTTAGAAACTAGACATCCATACCCTTATATCCATATATGACATAAATTTTTTGACCATATAGATTGCTATTGTTTATATGATGAAATTAAGTCAAAATTTTGTGAGATTTTCGTGTACTTCTTCTTTTGACAAATAATCTTGCCAACGTCTATCATGTCATCCTACCTTACTGTGGAGATGTTATATCGTTCCTTTTGTCTATTTATTCATATTAAAATACGAAGTCACATATCTCGCATAATGCAATATTAAGAAAGTAGTTTAGTTGCCAAAGTTTGTGGTAGCAATTTCACTATTGAGACATGAAATGAAGACCTGAATAAGTGATGGATTATTACTCATTAGGATAATGTCATCAACATAAACGAGGAAGAATAAAATGTTAGAGTCTCGTTTGAAAACAAAGAGTGGGGCGTTTGACTACACAAAAAACCAAGGTCAATAACAAAGGCATCGAGTTGTTGAAACCAAGAGCGCAATGCTTTTTTAGATCATATAGTGTGTTTTTTAGGTGATATACATTGTGAGGGAATCATTCATCATTAAAACTCAAGGACTGCTCTATAAATATAGTGTTTTTCAAGTGGCTATTCAAAAAGGCATTATTTATATCAAGTTAATGTAAGGACCATCTATACTTAACGGCAAGGAATAACACCATGCGCATTGTAGATGCTTTGACAACGAGATTAAAAGTGTATGAGTAACTTGACCGAGGAACTTGTGTAAATCCTTAGGCGACCAAATCTTCTTTAAAACTTTTATTTGTGCCAATGTAGCATAACTTGGTGCTATTAACCTATTTTGAACCAACAGCATTCGATTTAGGACGAGGAACTAAGTCCCAATTTTGTTGAGTGTAAAGCGAGCATCTCTTCTACCAATGCATAAGTCGTCACATATTTTGGCGGCAGATTTAAATCCTTTAGGCTCTTTATTGGAGAAAATTGCACAGTGAAGATTGGTCTGAGCTTAATCAACAAAATGTTTTGCTTTAAAATTCTCAGCATGAGATCTTGTGGATATAGGATGTCGATCACTACAACAAAACAAAACTAATGCAACCCCAATAAAATGTTGCATTAATCATTGGAAATGTTGTATTAAGCCTAAAGCAACATTGTACCCAGGGTTGCATCAAATGTTGTTGCCTTAGACCTAATGCAACGTTTTTGTTAGAAAATGCAACCTTTTCTGGAAGAGTTACATATATTATTCAAATGCAACCTTTTGTTGAATGCAACCATTTTTCATGCAAATGCAACTTTTCTATGCTTAAATGCAACCTCTTGTATACATAGATGCAACCATTTTACCGGTTTTATTAAAAATATGCAACTTTTTCTACAATTAAATGCAAGCTTTATATATGATTTAGTGAATAATTGCAACCTTTCCTTATCCTATGAGCAACCTTTATTCCGATTTTAGTTGTAACAAATGCAACTTTGTTTACACTTAAATGCAACTTTCATTTTTGAATTTCCTAATGATAACACAACATTAAACCTTTTGATGCAGACCCAACATATTTTTTTTACAATTATCGCATTATTGTTTCAAGCACTACATTGCTATTAATATGCATTACTAATCCAATTCTACTATAACAATAACAAACATCATAGATAATGTTTTGGACATATATGTTCAAATTCAAAATAGCATCCGTAAATCATATAGTCAACACACAATTTTCAATTAAAATCATAATAAAGTATTAAAAACATCTTGTACTTGTCCTTTCTTTTAAGTAAGATGGTTATTTAATTTGATCATCTTTTCAAAACACCACCTGTCAGTCATAATCCCAAAACAAAGTAGCCTGCAACATATATTATGAAAATAAGTAATAAAATGAAATGAGAAGTTAAATAGTGATGAAACCAAACAATGACAAAGGTAATGAGTAATAAGTCAATTTGCATAACAAAGAATCCAAATGATTAGTAATGATGACAAACCCTAACAGTTACAAAGTCAATAAAAGATAAGTCAATTGTCATAACAAAAAAACAAATAATTAGAGTAATAATGACATACCTTGTACCAAACATAGACAATAACTCATGTTAGAAAATCTCATCCTTCTGGATGTGGTTGTTCCATAAACCTTTTATAGTGTCAGGTTCACAAGATTGGTCTAAGCCTAATAAAGATAACTTCTAGAAACACAAGGAAATATAAATTTGTACTCACATGATATTTTTAGAGTATGATATACCTGTGGATTTACACCCTCCATTTTCCAATATAACAATAATGCACTATGTATTAGTACAGATTCACCTTCTTCATCAACTACATATGGATCTGCACCAACCACTAGCAGTTCACGTAATCACTTATAAGAATGTTTACTAATAATATATCATAAAGGAATAAAAGTTAAAGTAGGATGCTATAATAAACAAATCAATGAAAAACTTACGCGTATGCAATCTTATTGGTCATGATAAGCACAAACATAATCAATTGATGGACCAAATACATACATTAATCTAGACATCACATTAGCATATCTACTAAAAAAGCACACTGATTATTATGGTGACCCCGTGCTAGAACAAAGACAAGTGATTATGGTGACCCCGTACTAAAAAAGCACACTGATTATTATGGTGACCCCGTGCTAGAACAAAGACAAGTGGTGGGTCCACGTCTTTGTCAAGTACACCCATGTTGGCACTTGGATAATTTAAATAGCTTCAATAAGTTCAACACTGCCACATCTGCATGCCAAGTGGAGCATAGTTCGGCCATGCGTATTTTCTGCTTCTAAAAGAGAAAGAAACACGGTAACATTGTTTTTTGATTTAACCTTCCCTAGCAACTCGATGTATAGTTTGGTTTTATTTCGGTTTAACCACTGAAAGAATTTTTGTCTAGTTTAACCATTGAGAGTTTTTTAAATTTTTCAGAAAAACCACTACATAAAACTTTGGATTCTACAAAAACCATTACTATTTTATTTTTTGTAGTTTAATCACCCAAACAATAAATTTTTATGATTAAACCATTCAAACTTTGAATTTTTTACCAAAAAAAACAACCTCGTGTCCACAAAAATTATTCCTTCAAATGGTTTTTGTAGCTCATTACCGAAAAAAAAACTTATAGTGGATTTTTTGAAAACGAAACAAACTTACAATGGTTTTTATGAAAATAAAAACAAACTTTCAATGGTTAGACTAGAAAAAAATTCTTTCAATGGTTAAACCGAAAAAAAAACAAAATTATAATAGTTTTTATGAAATTAACCCTAAGATAAATTACAAATTCCAGAAGGAAAGAGAATGTGATAAAATATGTAAAAAAAAGAAATTGACAACTGGCCTAATACTGAAACATTGTCTTCACAAACCATTTTATGTAAAAGACTTCGATAATCACGAACAACTTCCAAGTCGGTTGGAGGGACAGGTGGCACCGTCCCATTTTCTTTTCATACAGTTACATTGCTGGATTTCAAGAAAATGTCGTAAATCTAAGGTGTTGTTTCTTTTTATGTGAAAAATAATAGGGCTTTTGTCATGAAAGTCCTTAAGCTTGTCGTAAATGTTCGGTTTTGTCCTTCTATAGATTTTATGTCTACTAAAGCCCAAAATTTGCAAACTTTTTTCCATCTTTGTTCCTGAAACCTATGATAGCAGGTTTCCAGGTTACCTTAAAATTATTCACATAAAAGTCTTTATGTTTGCAAATTTTTACGTTGTTACCATGAAATTAATTTCGCATAGAAGTCCTTAAGTTTTTCGAAAATGTTTGGGTTTTTCCTCTATCACCGCCACCACCCACCAGCACCACCACTTCTACTGCAGTGGTGGTGGATGGTGGTGGCAGTGTTGGAGGACAAAACTGAACATTTTCGAAAAACTCAAGGACTTCTATGCTAAAATACTTTCAAGGTAACCTGGAAACCTATTATCACAGGTTTCAGGGACAAAGATGGAAAAAAGTTTGCAAATATTGGGCTTTAGTGGACATAAAATTCATAGAAGGACAAAATCGAACATTTACGAAAAAATTAAGGGCTTTTATGACAAAAGTCCAAAATAATTAATACTTACTTATGTGAGCTTGCGGGAGGTCCGCGAGGTATTTCTTGCAAAAGTTTAGGAAATAACGCTAGCATAGCATTGATAGTAGGTATTTTATCAGTGCTTGTGGCTTAAAAAATATGAGGCTTGAAAAAGAGAAAATGCCCTTACTTAAAAAAAATTAAAGCTACTTGATATTATACACTAACGGTACCTAGCAATATACGTTATTTTCCATATTGGAAAAAGTCTAAACAAAAACATTTACAGTGAACAAATGACATATGAAATAAATCTCAACTAAATGTAGCTACAAGCGACATGAAACAACAAAAATATAATAAACATATGAAATAAATCTCACCTCTTCAATAATATGTAAATTCCATCATCTTTATAAAACTTACGATCTCCAATACGAAGAAGCTTAGAAATTATATTTAACCTATGATTGTAGTAATGCATGTCAAAATGGTTTGATAATACTGGAAAAAAACTATAATTGGAGGGATGAGACAGAATAAACATCAATAATACCAAGTACCATTTCAATTAAAATGACTAGACAAAGTGAAAAATAAGATTCTAAGGAAGTATATCCAAACACCATTTTAAACTTGCAATGACAATTTTCTTATATCTTTCTAAATTTAATAGTGGCTTATATTTAGATTTAATACACGTGCCCATATAATTCTTATGATGAATGGAGCACTAGATGTATGTATGAGGGTATATGATGTGTTCATGCACATTATTAATTAACATTTAAACACATTTTCTTGATAACAGAAGATAATTAATTGTTGATATTTCCATTAAAATTGCAGTACCCTGCTGGCACACCAAAATCAAAATTCTTTGACTAATGGACCGGTAACGGTATGGGTGCTCAAGTGTGGTACAAATAGAGTATTCATAAATTTGTAAATAGAATTAAAATTACCCATGACATTGTATATGTTTCAAAAGAGAAAGCAATAAGCAGGGAATTTTGTATAAATTTATTCATGAAAACATTTGTTGGGGAGAAAGAGAATAAGCAATAATTAGCACGCATCCAACATCAATGTGCAATATGATAATATCTTTAGATTGTTATTCATAGTTGACACTTGACATGGCTTTATCCATCATAGAAATTATAAAATTATACTTAACCTTTTAGCAAGAGAGACTCTTATCCACATCAAGGTCACAGATCCACTCTCATCCCCTTCCCATTTCTTGATCAAAAGGGGAAAGGAGAATAAAATTCAAAAAGGATGGAATTTTTAATTACAAATTTTCTTGCATCCCCTGTTTCCTACCCAATAAAATCTGGGTGTTATAAACTAATTTACGAGACAAGAAGATGCCCTAAATAATAAGAAATAAGACACTACCACCCAAACCATAAGAGAAACTTAAAGCATCAAATACCTGTTTCGGTCAATGAGATATTTGATCAAACAAGATGGTGACCATCGAATACAGGAGAGGGCTTTCATCCGAGACGCTATAGAGTCGGTAAAGAGGGTCGAGTGTAATATAAGCGCATCGTGAAAAGTTTGTCTGGGGTGGGGAGAAATCAAAGAAGCCTAATATGATTGAGGGGAAATTAAATGAAATTAAATTTTGGAAATATAATTAGCGTGAGGTGAATTATGTGTTTCTTTTTCAATTAATTGACTTAATACCATTGTTCTAAAAGGTGTGTCATGGCGCGCGTCAAGACGTGTCATGGCGTGAGGCGCGACTCTGCCGTCCCAAAAACCCTCATGGCGGCGCTGCTAGGCGTGGCGCCGGATAAGGCGAGCCATGGCATGCCAAGGCGCGAGTTTTTACTATTTGCGGCCAGTTTTTTCTCCTTCTTCTTGTATTTTTTGATTGGGCATAAAACATTTGAGTTTTAGTTAACTTTTGATTATTAGTTATTAATAAAACGCCTCTAAAAACATGATATGTGTGATATAAATCTATATTTACATATAATATAATTATACATTCATATGAAATTACCATCTTATATCACGCCGTGAAAAACGTCATGGCTCGCCAAGGCTTGTAAAACTTGAGGCTTGACATTACCGCCATGTCACGCCTCGCGTCATTTAGAACATTGCTTAATACAAAACAAATATAATGGTTCAACTATATGTGGTTGTTTCTTTTTTATTTAATACTAACAAAAATCTTAATGAATTAAATTAGAAAATATGTGTCTTTAAGATTAAGTCATAATTTTATATTTTATTTTCCAGAATTACCCTTATTTTTTTAATGAACATCATATTTATATAAAAATTATAAATAATAAAGTATATGTTATACTTATATATTGAGTTATTCACTATTATGTATATAAATATCATACAAATTTTCATGTGTTCGTCATTTTGTTTAATTCATTATATATTTAAATATTGATTGTTTGAGCTTAATTTTATTGTTTGAAATTACTTTAAAATTATCTTCAATTTAAATGATTAATCATGTTATTTTTAAATTTCTAAAATTTAAAAAATATTAGTATGGGCACGTACAATTTTAATTTATAACAATTATCTAATAAATGGTCATTTGTTATGTATCAAGTTTAAACATGAGGGTATAAGTCATTTATTTAGATTCACGCAGTTCATTCAGTAAAAAAACAGTAATATATAACAGTAATATTGTATCTACATTCAGATATTGTTATCTATTCAGCATCATTTATCAATTCAGGACTTAACAAGAAAAAAAACAGGGCCTAAGAATTAATAATTAATACTTTGATTTGTCATTTTAATAATCGAATTATTTATAACAATATATATATATATATATATATATATATATATATATATATATATATATATATATATATATATATATATATATATATATATAATACATAAATTAAGCAAAATTGTATATTCTTTTTAATATATAGTTTCTTTGTTTAATTTAATATACAAAATACTAAATAATTTTTATAATATAATTATTTATTTACAACTAAAAAAGTTTCTTATAAAATGTTTAGTTTTACTTTAAATTATATGCAACTTTAAAAAAACAGAAGTTGTGATAGATCCTTAAATGCAACCTTTGTTTTAACAAAGTTCATTTATAATTAAATGCAACTAATTGTATAAAGGTTGCTTTTAAAATGTTGCATCTGACTCATTTTGTAGTAGGGAGTAGTTGGCTCAAGAAAGGTTTTGTGGGGTGTGGGCATTAACATGGGGTTGCGTCGAAGATTGTTAGACGAAGTCATCCAGGCCGAAAGCGATGGTGGAGGGGCTGCTATAGTACAATTTGATGGATATATTGAGTATGGGTCGTTTCAGGGTATTGGCAGGTTCATTATGGTTTTTGTAGGTGGTGAAATATCTTTTCGCAACACATGGATGATAGTTTCTTCAAAGATTGAGAAGACCAATTTTGCAAGATTAACTTTGGGTAAATGACTGGTGTATAGAAACGTGTGTTTGTCAAATTGTGCATGACAGATAGTATAAATGTGTTTCGTAGATACATCAAAGTAAAGATAGCATTTGTATTATGTATTATATTTGATGAAAATGCAAGGCACCCTATAAGTACCTAGCTTGTGTGGTCAGTAGTCTCATAAATATGGAAAGACACGATATCGAAATGTGTGAAAAACATCATAGTTTGGCATAGCAAGAAATAATAGTTCAAATGGACTTTTGTGTAGCATAAACTTGGAGGGAGGGCAATTCATAATAGTTTAAATTAAATATGCATTTATACTTCTGAAAATATATCTATATATTTCTAAAAGTGTAAAATATGTATTTATATTTCTAAAAACGTAATAATACTTCTAAAAATAATTTTATACTTCTAAAAACCGTAAAAAAAAATATTTGTACATTTAAAAAACTTAAAAAGGCAATATTAAAAAATATTAGATTTTCACTATTATATAAAAACGTAAATAAATTTTTTTACGTTTTAAACCGCATAAACTGGCAAAAAATTGTATCGACATAAATAGCATTTTTTTAAATCTATATACAATGTTTAATAAAAATATTTTTTTCGAGTATAAATACATATTTTTGTGTATTAAACATCTTTTTCATTTCATAAATACGTATAATATAAAAAATATATTTAGGGTAAAAAAGTAAAAGAATTGCAAACGTAAGGGTTTTTTATGAATTTCATTTCATGGTAACCTCGAAACATATGATAGCGGTTAACAATGGTAAAAGTAGAAAAACAATCTAAACCTCAGGCTTTAATGAACCAGAAATGTGCAAAAAGGAAAACCCGAACATTTCTTACAAACTTAAGGGCTTTTATGGAATTAATACAATAACAAACGGGAGTTTGGAAGCGTGCGATTTGACATCAGAAAGCTATCGTCAGACCGGATCTCTTGGCAAACAACCGTATCACTTGGCATCGGAAAGCTATCGTCAGACCGGATCTCTTGGCAAACAACCGTAGGCGATTTGACTCTTAGTCGAACCCAAAATTCCACTGTTTGGACCTTCGATTCCACTGTCTGAAATTTTTGTCCTTAGTTAGATACTTAACTAGTAGAATTTTCTGTCAATTTTAGTTTTTCAAAATTTGACTTGCAGCTCCCTAAATATAGGGATTCTTGTAACACTCAAAAGACATCTTGAATTTCAATAACAATTCCTTTTTGGATATTTTTTCATTCTTGCTTTCATTCTGCCTCATGGAATGATTAGAATTAACAAACCAATCTAAATTTCATGATTTGAAAATCTTAATCATAGCTTATCTCTAATAATGTGTAAAATCTAGAGAGAATGCTTGTTATATACTGACTTGTGAAAAAAAGATGAAGTATAGAGAGAGGTAGAAGACATCACATGGATTGCTAACATGGCATTCATACAAACATCATTACATTAAAACTAAAATCGAAACTATATAATATACAGCAGCAAGTTGTCTTTGTATTGAGAGGTTCCTTAATTTAACATCCATCCTGGATTCGACGAAGTAGGCTCCATTTAGGAACATGTCATTTTATGCGAGTGCTTCCACTCTTCCTCAAGGGCATCATTCCTTTGTGTCACCTTCAGAACATCAATGCTTGTTTGTATACAGGTGCTCAACAAGGCTGCCCCGGCAGGCATGTGAGTTTGCCAGCATAACGAGTGAGTGTCTCAACGGGTGTCGTGCAAGGTGGAATCAGACCGGCACTTTGTTCAGGGGTTGGTTGTATATCACCACCTGATGGTACGAAGTAGGCTCCATTTAGGAAAATGTCATTTTCAGATTTCCACTTCCAGTTCTTCCATTCCTCCTCAGCGGCGTTATTCCTTCGTGTCACCTATAAAACATCAATCTTTCTGTTAGATCGATACAAAAACCTTTGTATATATCATGGAATTCTTTTATAAGCATCATCTTGGAAATTATATGCATGGATACTTTTGCATACCTGTTTTTTACTCTTTTCATCAGGAGCCAAAAAACGGTTGTGTTGGCTCAAGATCGTAGGGTCACTGCTACCACCGATAGCATAAAATTGCCATTTGTTATAATCGTTGTTAACGACCTGGAAAAAACCATGACGACACCTAGGGAGTCTTTGGACACATCCTTCTCCAAACCTGTTGAATGCGACAGTGGCTAGCATATTTTTATCTTCCGTATGTGAATCATCTGCCCCTAGCAACATGACCTGTTCAAATTTTGCAAAGTTGAGCAAAATAGATAAATAAATAAAAAGCACATAGAGTTTGATGACATTCGGATGTATCTTACTTTGTCGTGATGGTTGAAGTCGCAGTTGGAAATGGTTATGGCTGTACTCTTCATGGTGACATCGAGGAGCCCATCTTCTCCATGATCGAGTGTGACATGGTCGATCCATACCTTTGTGGAACCAAAAATCGCGAGAGCATCACCATCGCTTTTTGATCTTGGTATAACTTTCGTCTCAGAACTCCTAATCCTTCCGCCATCCATTACTTTTATATGGTGTATGTGGATCCCATGAATAATGACATTGTTCACTTGATATACGCTGACACCTCCACCATTAGCAATCTCGACAGAGGCACCCCTACCATCAATTGTCTTGTCACTATTTATTACAAGCTCATGTTTGAGTGTGATCACCATATCTTTGTCAAAGGTGATCCATAAAGGTCTGTCTCGGGTAACACCAAAACGTAGTGTCCCTTCCTTTGGATTCTCACAATCGCAATCTGAAGGATCAGTCACCACATAGATGTCCCCGCCCTTGCCACCGGTGGTTCCCTTTCCAAAACCAAGAGCACATTCAGCTAACGCTTGACGGTTTTCTGCCCAATCGGATTTGCACCTCCAGCACTTGTCTATTGCGTTTGTTGCTTCGCATGTGGTATGTAGGTCCCTCCTTGTTGAACTACAGGATTTTGACATATAAATACGAGTTACTACGATAGTGATGCAACCAAATTTAAATATCCAAAAAATATAAAGAAATAACATACTCACCCTTGGTCTTCATCGGCAAACTGTGCTACGTACGAATCGGGATCATAAGGGTTAATAAATGCATCCATTGCAGCATCCTTGTCATCTATTTCGTTGCCCGATGACGAGAAGAGACCAGCAAAGATAACCGGCACCATAAAAACCATGACATGGATTAAAACCAGAATGAAATTATGTTTCCCCATTGGTTGATTCTCTTGTCCACCCGACCTTTTTCCTCAAAAGTTTCTAAAATACTTTATTATTATTGATCTCAAGTTACTGACTAGCTAATATTATTCCAGAACAATAGCATCATTAATTACGTATGTTCTTGTAGACCTACAATTCGTCGTTTAAATAAGAAAATTTTGCTTATATATATTTAGTAATAAGTGGTTCACAAACAACTACCTGGTTTTTGCTAAAAACAATGGACACCAAGTGAAGATACCCTGACCACAAAACAAGGACAAGACCACATTCATGAATTTTTCTCCGTCCAAAATATCACTAAAATGAGAGATATAGAGTAGTTGTTCCACGACCTTCTATATAATTAAGAAGCAATAAGTCATTACTACTCATGAGAGAATTTCAAAGTTCGGGTGTTGCTTTCTATGGTGGTGGCTAAGTTCGTTGCTATTGTTGGTCTTCCTTCAAAAGTAAATTATTAGCGGTTGGAGTTGTTGTCCCTCATTTAGTATTTTGTTTCTTATTGCTTGTATCTTCCTATTTTCTTTTGTTTATTTTATATATATATATATATATATATATATATATATATATATATATATATATATATATATATATATATATATATATATATATATATATATATATATATATATTAGGGTGGGATCAACATAAAACTATCTTCTTGACCGTTAGATCAAATTAGGATGATAAAGGTATGATGGTAAATTACACTTATATGTTCATTGATGAACATATATTTATATTCATCAATGAACGTTGTGTTCAAAATCCCATAAAGTCTTGTTCAGAAATTGGTCATGTTCATAAGTGAACATTGCTGAATATTGTTCATGTTCACACATGTTCAGTACTGAACATGTATGAATCTTCATATATCAAACACAAAAACTCAAGTGTTCGTTACTGAACATGGATTAACATGTTTGCATTTGTAACTCAAATGTTCATTATTGAACATTTGTCTCGATCCATCTGTCTATGTTCCTCTGCATCGATCCATCTGTCTCGATCTCTCTCTCTCTCTCTCTCTCTCTCTCTTCCTTGATCCCTCTGTCTCGATCTCTCTCTTTCTCTCTTTTGTTCTCGATCTCGACTGTTCAGTAATGAACATGAATGAACATTTATAAAAAGTAGGAAATTCCAGTCATGTTCATACATGTTCATAATTGAACCTCATATGTTCATTACTGAACATAGATAAACATCGATTTTTCTCTATCTCTCTGTCCCTCTGCATCATTCCATATGTCTCGATCTCGATCTCTTTCTCTTCCTTGATCCCTCTTGTAACACCCGGTTTCTCATATTTAGGATACACTGATAATTTAATCAAAATAACTATCATTTAGGTGCAATCCTCAAAGATGAATAACAAGTTTTACAAGATACTATCAAAAGCATAGTTTAAGTGCTTATTTACATACAAGAAGTTTCATACTAGTTTTCTCAAAAACCGAATGTTTACAAAAGACCAAGTCTAACACAAGAAAGTAAGTCCAAGTCCAAAGTCCATATCCTTTCCAGCTAACCCTCTGTGATGTGTTTCCCATGATCTGCACTTCCAGAACCTAACACAATTAACATTAACAAACAATATATGAGCTTTGAGAGCTCTATGAGTAATTAAAGTTTATTTGGACAGCAGTTGCCCATCATCTCATTCATATCATTCTCAATGAACCATCTTGATTCTCAACATATGCTCATAATGAGGTTCATCTATCCAAGCACTCATAATTGGTATACTCAACCAATTTCAAAACAATTCAAGTCATACTCCTTTCTGCAATAATCATTAAAACCAACACATAACTAATCTATTAATAACTACTCACCTGTTGTGGAATCGATATGTGGAACTCCTGCACCTCGTGTGTGCTCCTGCCTAGCCTTAGCTGTAGCATAACAACTCATTTTCATTACTCAAGTTAAGAATAATCTTAATCACACTCAATAGTTATCATAATCAAGGAATTTGTATCATTGAAGCAAGTTACAATCAAAAGATAACTACAATATCAAAGTTGCAGCTTTCAATTTCATCTCTTTAACATATATAACCCTAAGAACACAATACAAGCACTTCACTAGCTTGGGTCCCGAATTAGAACTCTCTTACACACACTAATCCAAGTAAACTCACTCTAATTCATGCTAGTTGCATGTGGTTCATCAAAACCACCTGGAACCATCTCAAATAAAACAACCCAACCGTTGAAATGAAGTCAAAATCAAAGGGAATTACCTTTCAACCGTAAGGAATCAAATCCTAGCTTCAATTCTTGAATTATAGACTTCAATTTCGAGTTTAGAGGTTTAGGATTAAGTTTCTAGGGTTTTGGAGAGGTTTTGTTCGAAGTGGATATAACCCAAAATGAAAGAAAATCGCACATTAAAAACAGATCTGTGCGCGTAACACGGCCTGGGTTGGATAAACCCGGCCGGGGTTTTTCCAAAATAAAAATCCTCTGTTTGCCTCTGTTGACACAGCACGGTCCGGGTTCATAGAACACGGCCCGGGTTTTTCCACAAAATATCCTCTGTTTGCTCTGGATCGAAACACGACCCGTGTTCCTCCAACACGGCCCGTGTTTCCTGTTGCAGAAGCTAAAAATCATTTCTAATACTCTTTTCAACATCCAACTTTTCCTAGACGAGTTTTTATCTATCCTAATTCATATAATAACTCAATTAATCTTTGTTTAATATATAATTAACATATCTTATCACAAATTTAAAGTCACGGTATTACACCTCTGTCTCGATCTCTATCTCATTTTCAATGTTCATACATGTTCATAATTGAACCTCAAATGTTCATTACTGAACATAGATGAAACTTCATCTTTTCTTTGTCTCTCTGTCCCTCTGCATTGTTCCATATGTCTCGATCTCTCTCTCTCTCTTTCTCTTCCTTGATCCCTCTGTCTCGATCTCTATCTCATTCTCAATCTCGACTGTAGCAGGTGGAGGTAATGAGCTCTCAATTCCAGTCGTCGGTGATGAGCTCTTGATCCCTCTATCTCGATCTCAATCTCGACTGTAGCTCCAGATTCCAATCGCCGATGATGAGCTCTCGATTTGGATGGCGGTAGAGGAGAGCTCTGATCAAGGGCAGAGGAGGCGCTGATTTGTTGGTCGTCATGAAGAAGAATCGTGAAATTGAATTGATTATGTTTAATTGGATAGATAAATTTGTATGTTAAATTGAATAGCCTATATTTGAATCGTGAAATTGAATTGATTATGTTTAATTGGATAGATAAATGTGTATGTTAAATTGAATAGCCTATATTTTAGGATCTGGATGGTATGTATACCAAAATTTCCCTCAACCATTTATTTAATTGATTTCTTTTAATGATAAATTAATCTTTTATTTTTGTCCATTGATTGTTAGATCCAAGAGCTAAAAAGTTGATTCTAAGGTTATATGGATAAAAAGGATTCTATGTATATATATCTGCGTAGTTTTTTTTTCCATTTATTTATAAAGATAAATTATGAGAGTAAAATGAACATAGAAACGGTTTCCATGGTTCCAATTTAACACGACTCAAACACATTTGTTCATCTATAAAAATGTATTATCGGAGTAACATATACAACTAATGCAAGTCCCAAAAATCCAATGTTTCAAAAAATCAATTTGTTCAAGGTTAATGTCCTTATTTGGTCACTTAATTTTCTGGTTTGTGCTAATTTGGTCACTTAACTTTATTTAAGTTATAATAGGTTACTTAAATTTTTATTTATTCTCGAAATAGTCACTGTAACCGGCTATAACAGGTTACAATGACCATTTCGGGACAAAATAAAAAGTTAGGTGACCTTTTTTTTTGGTAAAGGAGGGCGGCACCTCCGTAAAATTTATTAAAAAAAGAATAAATACAATTGCAGGCTGGGGACTCCCCACCTATGAAAAGGAAATAAACCCAATGGGACAGGCCCCAAGGGAAAACATTACAACCCTAGGAACCCATACAAGCAAAGGAACCCAGAAAACAAACATAAACATACCAGCAAACCAAGTTAAATCCTGCAAAAGAGTAAACAAAGCAGGCAAAGCAAAACAACACACAAGATTAAGGGACGGCCCAAACCCTTTTAGCCATAACGACATTAGGGGTAGGTTTCATGGTAATAGTCATCAGTCTACATCGTACATCATCAGTAATATTTTTGACTATATCATGATACAGTCTTTTTTTATTTTTAAAAATACGATTATTTCTTTCCTGCCATATGTGGTAAACTGCTCCTGCAAGCACAAGTCTACGTATAACAGACCAAATGGATTTACCCTTAGAGATAGGCTTGAGCATATTAATGATATCAAACCAGCGATCAGATGGGGAGGAGAAGTTAATGACATGCTGAAGATCATGCCAAACCATAGAAGGGAAAGAGCATTCAAAGAAGAGATGGGGAAGGGAGTCAGGACAGACTCCACAGAAGGCACAGACGAGGTTGGCAGACGTCTCCCAGCTTCTAACTTTATCCTGGGTCTTAAGACGGTCTTTAAGAGCCACCCATAGAATAAAGGCATATCTAGGGATATTCTGGGAGAACCAAACAAGGTGATACCAGTCAACAGGCTGATCAGAAGGATGGATAGAGTGCCAAACTGAACAAACCGGAAAGGGAAAGAGTTTACCATCTGAAGATCTCCAAAGTAGTATATCAGGAAAAGACGGGGTAAGAGTAGGGGCGTTGTGAGACATCAGAGCGGGATGGGGTCTCTCCAGCATTGGGGGCGAACCCAACACCCATTGTGGACAAGGTCAGCGACCCTAGAGTCAAGAGAGAAACCCGCAGCATGGATGTTACGGGAGGACAAGAACTAAGAGAGGGACCTGCTGGGTGCCAGTTGTCAAACCACGCTGAAGTAGAGCAGCCATCACCAACCTGGGAGACAATAAACTCCCTTAACTTGCCCCGCATGTCAATGATATTGCACCAGGCATAGCCAGTACCGTGCTTCTTGGGGGCATCCCAGAAGTTATGCCCACAGAGGCGGTAGGAGTGGATCCACCTGACCCAGAGAGAATCCTTCCTAGAAAGGATTTTCCAGGCATGGGAAGCCATAAGGGCAACATTCCAGACAGCAAGGCTACGGATTCCAAGACCACCTTGGGTCTTAGGGAGACAAACAGTCTTCCAGGAGACTTTGGCTTTACCACGTTTCATCTCACCGTGGCACCAGAGGAACCCCCTAATGAGCTTCTCAATCTCGTTAGAGATAGATTTAGGAAGAATAAATACAGAAGCCCAATAGATTTGCATGGAAGAAAGAACAGACAGGATGAGTTGTAGACGGCCGGCAAAAGATAAAGACTTGTTTTTTCAGTCTTTAAGCCTACATTTGACTTTATCCACAAGGCCTTTACAGTCCTTGTGAACAAGGCGGGTGGTGATGAGAGGGACACCAAGGTATCGGACAGGGAGAGATCCCTCCGGAAACCTAATAATGCGGTCGATGGCAGCTCTAGCCCTCTCACCAATGTTGCAGTAGAAGGCTTCGCTCTTCGCCTCGTTAGGATGGAGCCCAGAGACCCCAGAGAATTCAGCAAGAGAGTCACAGATGATACGGACCGAAGAGCTATCGCCATGACAGAAAAGAAGAAGATCATCGGCAAAGCAGAGATGGGTGATACTTTGTTCCTCACATTGGCGGTGGAATTTGAAAGAATCGGAGACATCGATGTTTCTCTTAATCATAAGGTTAAGCACCTCCATGACAAGAGTGAAGAGATAGGGAGAGAGGGGGTCTCCCTGCCGGAGACCCCTTTGACCGGTGAAAAAGCCATGCGTATATCCATTGATGCTGACAGAGTAAGCAGCAGTAGAGACGCACGTCATGATCCAGTCAATCATACGAATGGAGAAGCCAAAAACGATCAAGATGGTACGAAGAAAGCACCAGTCAACCGTATCATAGGCTTTTTGAATGTCAACTTTAAGAGCACACCTGGGGGTTCCACGATGGCGGTGGTAATCACGCATGAGTTCCTGGACAAGAAGAACGTTGTCAGTAATCAGGCGCCCAGGGATGAAAGCAGACTGATTTTCATCAACCAGAGAGGAAAGATGGTTCTTGATACGATCCGCAATAATCTTGCTGATACATTTGTAAAAAACGTTACAGCAGGCAATGGGGCGGAAATCAGTGACTTTGGTCGGGGAGTCTACCTTAGGGATAAGAGCAAGCACGGTGTTGTTAAACGACCTGAGTAGTTTTCCCGAAGAGAAAAACTCCTTGACCGCTGAACAGACATCGGAACCCACAATATCCCAGGTAGACTTGAAGAACTTAGCAGAGAAACCATCAGGGCCAGGGGCTTTATCATCGCCCATCTGAAACATGACGAACCTCACCTCTTCGTCCGTAATAGGGGTAATCATAGCAGCAGACTGAAGAGGGGAGAGCTTGTTGGTGAAAAGGGAGGAGGGGTCGTGAATAGCAAGAGAGGGGTGGGTAGAGCCCAAGAAAGTTTGAAAGTGGGAGACGAAGTGATTTGTAAGGGCATCCCCAGCGATCCAGTTGTCCTGGTTATCCTGGATGGAGTCGATACGATTGCGAGAGTTGCGGCTTTTAACCGTCTTATGAAAGAAAGAAGAATTTTTGTCACCCTCACGGAGCCAATCAACCTTAGCCTTCTGCTTCAGGAACCTCTCCTCATCCAGGCACGCCTCGTTGTAAGCTTAGAGGTATCGGCACTGCTCGTCGCGGAGATCCTTATTGAAGGGATCCCGGTCCAAAGAAATTTGAACCCTATCAAGCTCAGTACGGAGGGAAGTGACCTTAGAAAAGATGTTGCCATGGCTGCGGAGCAACCTACGCAAAGGCATTTTCAGATTTTTAAGGTGTTGGAACACCTTAAACATCTGATAACCATGAATATCCGGGTTCCAAGAAGAAGCAACAACCTGCTTAAACTCGTTCTTGTAGGTCAGAAAGTTAGGAAACTTGAACGGTTTAGGCTTGAACGGGGTAGGGAGAGGAAGAGAAAGGACAGCAGGGGAGTGGTCGGAAGTGCGGTAGGGAAGAAAGGTGACGGAAGCCGAGGGGTATGAAGCAACGAATCGCGGGTTACCCATGACCCGGTCAAGCTTTTTGAGAATGCCTCCAGAACCATTAGGAGACCTAGTCCAAGTGTAGAAGAGACCTTTATAATTAAGGTCGTCCATATCAATCCGGTAGACACAGTTCCTGAAATCATCCATGCCCCGAGAGATACCTGAAGCCCCAGCGGTGCTATCTTTCATGTCAAGGGCAACATTGAAGTCACCCAAAACGATCCACTGTCATCTTTAACCACATGCTTATGGGCCGCAAGGGAGTTCCAAAGAATGCGACGTTGCATGTGATTATTATGAGCATAAACAAACGAGTAGAAGAAGGAAGAAGAAGTCGCACGAATCTTAACGCTGAAATGCATAACCTGATCATTGCAGTCGAGAAGCATCATATCAACAGCCATCGGGTCCCAAGCAACCACAATTCTAGTCCCCCTAGAGCAAAAGAGCCCATTGGAAGACCAAGACCAGGAGCCAAAAACACGACTACAAATATAAGGGACATTAGAGAAAGAGGCACGAGTCTCCACAGCAGCACAGATTTGAAGGTTTTGATCACGAATAAGGTCTGTTAGAGCTTTCTGATGGGAAAGGTTACAGAGACCGCGCAAGTTCCACGCAGCGATGTGCATCATATGGAAACCGTTAGTGGGGTGGTGTCCATCTGCTCGGACACCGGAGCTAACATAACGTGATCCTGGGAAGATCCAATCTCACCAGCAATGAACTGGGCAATCTCACCATCATCAGAGTCGACCTCAATGCATTCATCCTTGCTAAGGAGGTCGTCAGTGTCCGTGACAAAACTGTCGGGAATAGTCAGGGGATGAGAACGAGGAGGGGGGAGGGGGGATGAAGAAGCAGGAGGAACGGTGACATCGGCGGAGCAAGACTCACGAACGCAGAAGGCGTTAAAGATAGGGGTGGAGCGTACAGCTATTTTTTGGGGAGGGGAAGACGGTAAGCGTAGGATGGGGCTATGAAAACCGCCAACACTGGCAGGTCCCTTCTGGGATGGAATATGAGAATGTGCGGGAATAGCGGGGCGGTTCTTATTAGGAACCTTTTGAAACACAGCTCGCGATTTATTAAAATTGGTATTTTTATTTTTATTAAAAGCGTTGTTTGTAGAAATATTTTTAATCTTCGAGAAACTTTGATTTTTTCTATTAGTTTTGCTTTGAGAAATATCTTGAGTTTTCTTTTCGTAATTTAAAGTTTGTTTTAAAACATTTTTCTTTTTTGAAATAACCTTAAAGCCATCATCTTGTTCCAAATGCATAGAAGTTTGTAATTGATCAAGTGGTTCTTTGTTTTTTAGATTTACTTCATTATGTTTTGAGATGACATGCATGCAATATTTAGTTTCATGATCAAAAACCATACAATAAGAGCACATAGGAGGTTTCCATTCGTACTCGATACAAAGAGAATGAGTGGAAAACTCAAGAGTATCGGGATTAGGGATACGGATCAGGACATGGTCCACCCATGAGGACCTAGCAGGGACCTCAAGGAGGACACGGGCATAAACGGCTTTGCCTGCCGCATAAGTACACATGTTAGCCGTATAAGAGTCCATAGCTAGGGGCAGTCCAATTTTCGAAGCAATGTGGCTAAGGCCTTCGTGACTCCAAGCCTCATAGGGGATATCGTGGATTTTGATCCAAAGAGGGAGCTTGTCATGTTTGTTTTTATGAATTGTAAGTCCAGGTCTCCATTTTTTAATGACAATCAGGACACCTCTAAATGTCAGGGACCATGGGTGATGACATGTTGAAGGCCTTGATCATCACTAAATTTAAACAGGTACACACCGTGACCGTTTAATAAAACGTCCACAATGCCATGTTTGGACCACATTTTGGAAGCAAGATAACGGACGTCTGAATATGTCATAAATTTACCGACAAAATAACCACAAATAGTTCTAGCATGAGTTTCGCAAATTTTATTAACGGCCTCTAAAGGGATATCGACCGGGACATTAATGTCGTTGCTAATATTAGGAATATGGCGAAACATAGAGCTAGTTTGTTTTTGAGATCCGCTAATAATATTGGCTTGGGAATTAGCAAGCAACGGTAATTTCCGAGACCACGCATTTATGTTTTTATTAGTATAATTTAAATTTTCATTTTTATCGAAAACAATGTTATTATTATTTAAATTATCATTTTTATCAAAAGTTCTAGAAGCGGAATTCGTTTTTAAATTAGAAGGACCAAATTTGACCAGAAAGTTAAGTGACCAAATTTGACCTTAACCCTACCAAGAAAAGTTAAATGACCACTTTGATACAAATTAACAAGTTCAATAACCTTTTAAAACTTTAAACTAATTAAGTGACCAAATAAACACAAAGAAATGACAAGTCTTTGTAGTAATCTCTCTTATACATAGGTTCATCGGAAAAAAAACTCTTAGTATGCCACACTTGGCTTTCTAAAAACACAATCATATGTTCATCTTTGAAAAGAAAGAAAATGTACGTATTTTCATTATTCACGCACATATGGAACAGATTATGACGCTTCCCATACCTTGTAATCGTTTCCCTGAGCCGCCATCTTCCAATCACCATTCGGCTCATAATGGCCCGGCCCAATCTTCATTACTACCTTCTTATCAATAACAGCTGCATAAACATCTCTATCTGCCTTCACGATTTCAACCTAAATTGCGCATGAAACAAATAAGTTATTTAATTTAAGGAAAAATGTAAAATAGGTGAAGCACATGATACTTACTGTACTCCGGCATTGTATCTTATTCCGGCTCCTGATGGAGATAAGCGTAGAAATTTCTGATTTGTAACGGGAGAACATGTGATCATAGAAAACCGAGGGAGTTCCAGGGTGAGTTAATATGTAGACATACCCTTGCATTTCTTTTCCACCGGGAAATCTCCAGTGTCCCTTTAGGATAATAGCATCATACTTTTAGTTTTATAGAATTAAAATTAATAAGAAAGTGGATTATTTTAATTTTAATTAATACCTGTGTAGAACCGGTATCGTGATTTTCGATGAAGGTGACAGCACGTGAGGGCCACCAGCCAAGTACACCTGGAGGTTTTCCGTTTGAATCACTTAATCTCCAGTATTCACATCTTTCAATTGCCTGTATGTATGTATATATACAAGTTATTAAGGCTTCTAGAAATTTGTTTGGTTGGATGGAATGGAATATAGTTTATGGTTTTTTTCAAGATACTTACGGAATGAAGGATTCCTTTTGTTGTGACATCAAATGCACCAGCGGATCCATTGGTGGCATTTATCCAATCAACAATCCTCTGTCTATGTGCATCTTGATTGTGATCCATTTCACCGTATGTGTAACTTAAAGAATCCCAATACTCGCCAACTGAAAAATAGGGTTTACTCGTTTCCATATATTCCTTTACATAACCACCCCAAAACCCCCTTACATAATCCAACCTCCATCCATCATATCCAATCTCTTTCCTGCAAAGTATAACATTTTATCAAATGGCTCATTTTTTCAATTTTGGTTCCACAAACTTCTCTTACAATTTTTTATTTGAGATTCTTGTAATGTTTTTGGCACCAAAAGGTTTTATCTTGCAATTTTGATCCCTTATTTGAGGTTCTTGTAATGTTTTTGGTCCTAAAAACTTTTCTCTTGCAATTTTGGTCCTTATTTGGAATTCTTGTAAAGCTTTTGGTCCCAAAAGTTTTCTCTTGCAATTTTGGTCCTTATTTGAGATTCTTGTAATATTTTAGGTCCCAAAAATTTTCTATTGCAATTTTGGTCCTTATTTGAGATTCTATTAATGTTTTTGGTCCTAAAAAGTTCTCTTCCAATTTTGGTCCCTAAAAGATCTATTGCAATTTTGGCCTATATTTTTATTCTTGTAACGGTTTTGGTCCTTGTTTCAAGTGAAAATGACTATATAATAGTCATTCTACTTGGAGCAGGGATCAAAATTCAAAAGCATTACAGAACCTCAAATAATGACAAAAACCTCAAATAATAACCTAAATTGAGACAGGTCGTTTGGGGACCAAAAGTGCAAAAGTTGACTATATTCATGGACCACAAATGTAATTTACACTGAAATATAATACAAAAAGAGAAACTTCAATTTAAAGTATGAGTAAGCTGACTACCTGAGCCAGCATAACCATTCGCCGAGATCTTTTCTTACAAACTCTTGTGAATGGTCGATATTTGGAGCAGCATGGAAATTATCTCCACTACTTTTATTTCCCCGGCCCTGCAAAAAAGAATACGGAAGTTTATGTCAAAAGAAAATAAAAATATTTAACGTGCAGAAAACGGGTTTTACCTGAAAATGAGGATCATCAGCAACAACCGCACGATCGTCCCAATTTAACAAACCACCAAAAATATTCCAAACACCATTTTGATTTTGATAATGTGCACACCGGTGATTTATAACAGCATCGCCTAAAACTCTGATACCGACTTGATGGAATTTTTTTACAAGCGCTTTTAATTCTTCAACATTTCCATACCTAATTTGAATATCGATTTGTATTTTGTCGGTCCGACCTAATTTCAAATTAATAAAACTAATAAATTAAAATACCTGGAATTCAAGTTATATAAATCCCTAGGCATGTAGCCTTCAGGCGAGATGGATTCAGTCGGTGGTGGTAACCAAACGACCGTGAAACCAAGTGACGCTAATTCTTCAACCTTCTCTTGTAATTCCATATACCACCTTCCACTTTTGTTCGATTCCCAATTAAACCCCTGAAACAAAATTTCAAACCCTGAACCGGTTGCTGACGTTACTTTCACTGGCGGTTCAACGTCTACAGCTTTAAACCCCTCGATATTCTCTGGTGAACTTTGAACGGAGCTTCTGTAGATACTGTAGGCTTCCGCAGCTAATTTTTCGATTTCTTGAAGGATGATTTCTTGTGCTTCTTTGCTTTTTGTTTTTCGGTTAGATGTTGATGATATGCCGGTTACTAAGTGTCGTATTTCATCGATGATTTCGTCTGTGTATGCTGCGGCAACTTCTTCAGGATCCGTTTCTGAACTTTTGGAAATGTTATTTTGTGGATTTTCGATTGTGTTCTTATTTGGGATCGGTATGTGAAAATCGTTTCCCTTGTTATTAATCCACGTGTTGTCTTGAAGTTTTAAGACAAATAGAAATCCAGCAGTTTCTTTGTCGAGTGGAAATACTCCATAGCTGCCATTCTCACTTTCTTTTTGCTGCAAAGTGATTTAGTATGTGATTTGAGAATAAATAATTAAGAATAAAAATTACAACAAACGGTCCCTGTGCTTTGTGATTTCTAGTTTTTTTACCGTGTTTAGTTTAAAATTGAAACTTTTTTTTTTATTTTGGTCAATGTTTCAAGGTTTTTCACATCGATTTTGGTATGTGAGACCTTGAAGTAAGCCTAAAAATATTATAAATTTGTTGCCACGTCATCATATTGTATAAAAACATGTTGGCTTGTTGCATGCCATCATAATTCAAATCTCATTGCTATAATGGGTAAATCGTTTAAAATCCAATGCTCTAATAGAGAATAAATTGAATGTATATTGTTGTAATAAGGGAAAAGGTATAATGCTATAATATAGAAAAACTAGAAACTACATTGCTATTTCTTGCATTGTTCCGTGTTTAAAAACAGTGTAAGAATTACAAATAATTTACAAAAACGGTCCCTATGCTTTCTGATTTTTCCTATGTTTAGTCATAAAATGTAACCGTATCCAATTTTGGCCCTTATTTCAAGGTTTCACATTACGGTCCAGAAACCTTGAAATAAGGAACAAAACTGAAAAAATGTTATGGCTTTGGACTGAACACGGTAAAAATCAGAAAGCACAGGGACCATTTTTGTAATATACTTAACAATTAACCAAAAAAAACATACCTGCAATTGAGTACGCAAAGCCTTGTTCTTAAATACTGATGTATTATCCGGATATTGTCCAGAAGGAATTTCCCACTTCTTATTATCATCCTTACAGACTCCCCAATGAACAATAACATCACCAGGAATATCAGTTTCCATATGCACTTCATTATTTGATGCCTCTGAAGATCTTTTTATGTAAATATTCATGGAGTTTTCAATCAAAGTTTCTTTTACAATGGAATGTTCTTCATAAAATTCCTTCAAGTTACCACTTTCATTTTCACCTTCAGAAATTGAGTTTTCAGATTTAAGCATCATGCCAGATGACTGCCCTGAAGTCCCTGTTCAAAAGGAATAGATTTGTTAGCCAGATTTTTGTAGTTCTGAAAGTAACAAGATTTAGGGACTGTTTCTTTTTTTTCTTTTTTTTTTTTTGTAAAAAATATCATCTAACCTGGCCATGTGGCAAAACCTTGTTTAGTTCCTACAGTATTGCCATCATCATATGAGAAATTGACAAGTGGCACTTTAAAATCTCTTCCTCTATACTGATACCAAGATCCAGTTTCTTCATCCTAAATTATTCGGTAAATAGGTAAAAAAAACAACAGGACTACAATGTAAATGAAGATTTTTTGTACCATTAAAATTTTGAACTAGTACCTTTAGTACAAAATTTATAGCAGCAATTGAGCTTTTAGTGTTAAAATCAATCTTCACTTCATAGATTAAATCTTCTTCAGTCACAATTGATGATTTTGTCAGACGGGTCTCAATTGCATAGTCCTGAAAGAAAGAGGTATAATATCGTAAGTATTTCACCATAAAGAGATTAAGTGGACTAAACCAAATGAAAATTGAAGAAATCGGTCACCTTTATGGTAATAGAGTTCAGGGGTATCATGTCAACAGGAGGCTGGTCCCATTCACTACAGGCATTGAGTAAAAGAAGTATGTAATTTTTTTTGTTTTTATAAGCTTGTTCAAAGTATTTAAGAATAGAGAAGTCTCACTAAATGGTCAAAATCAAACAAACCTGTCAATGTCGTTTTCATAATTAACTCCCCAATGAAGAACCCATTTTCCTGGAAGGTTACATCCTATAGTTAGCTGCCAATTTTCCTCATCTTTACCCTTGTCTAATCTGATTAATATCTTTCCTTCTACCTGTAAGTGATATTGAACCATTAACAACCCAACATGGAATACAACAAGAACTAATATGGGACTTATGATTGATGTTATCACTTATAAGAAGAAACAAAATGTAATGAAATGTGTTGGAAATATGAAAAGACCATGAGACCAATAGATTTGCATTAAAGTTTCTTTATCTTAACTGTTTTCTCCATCCATTTTGATTTTTTATGTTGATCATTGTATTGCTCAGCAAATTGAAATGAAATGTGTTGCAGATTTGACATCAAAACTATTCTACTTGTAACTTTAGCACTTGTTATAAATGCAGATTATATGTCTGGTAGATTTTTGCGTGTTTCAGATATTTTCCTTGAAAGATCAAAACCAGATCAATTTTGATTGACTTGTTTGACATTCAATTCGTAGTCGTTTCTAGATGTCGATCTGCATTTATAAGATCATCATATTAGTTGTCAATCAACATATGAACTTCATCACTTCTAAAACTACTTTTAACCAAATAAACAATACAATGCCCTGTCAATTACTTCATCTTTCATCCTACGATTTCTTCAATTTAGACTTCCGCTCAACTAATCTAAAATATAAACACATGCTTACACACACAATTTTGAGTGCGAACGAACCTTTTCGATGCGTTGCAATGGAAAAGTTTCTCGGAAGATGACGTCATCGGACACGGCTGCATCAAGGAGAGCTGTGTCGGAGCTGGAGGTATTAGAAGAAGCTCTGACGGTGGTGGACAGAACCCTACAATCAAAAGAAGGTCTGAATTTGCAGCTTTTGGCGCCATTTTTTACCATAAAAGTCCCTTTCCTACTGTAACACAAAGAATACCGTTTAGATTTTCTGTAATTTCTGGGGAATTTAGTGGTTTCTAAGCGACAACAATGGTTGAAATGAGTCCCAAGAGGAACCGTCGCCATTTTGGGAGAGGAGGGGGGAGAGAGAAAGGGAGGGAGTTGATTTGTGTTGCAGGTGGTGCTGGTTTCAGTTACATTTGTTCATCTCCTTATCATTTACACTTTTACCCCCTCCAAGTTTATGAAAATATCATAAAATAGTAACAGCTTTTTAAATTTGTCTCAATTGGGTTATTATTTTTCTTAATGGATAATAGTGTTTGTCTAATAAAATGTTGTACACATAAGGATGTTTCATCTATAGACCGAATAAATCATATTTTTAAGACTAAATTATCTTTACTTTCCAATAACTAAATTCCACTGAATTAATCGATATTAACATTATAATTTAGCGTAAGATAAGTTGAGAGGGAAAAAATAAAAAAATATGTAGAAGGCTAGTCTTAACTCTTAATATATTAAGCTGAGATTTTTGGCTTAACTTCTTAAATCATACCGTACATATTTTAGTTTAATTGTATTAAATTGCATATTATTTGTTTAACCTTCTAAGCTGATTATATATTGCAAAAAGATCCTTTTGGTAAAAACATGCTTAATTTTGTAGTCATCTCATTAATATCTTAGTTTCAAACAATAATACTCAATTTTACGAAGAGATGAAGTGTTGTTTGGAAAAATATTAAACTACTATACAGCATTAGGGGATCTACAATCGAAGTTCAATGTAGGAAAATAGGGATGAACTGTTATTCAAATAATTAAGATATCAATTTTCTAAAATGATTAAAAAGGATGACATTTTCGCAACATTATAATATTTTATAAATAGTTTCTGCCAAATTAGTATCTTATGTTTTATATTAAAAATGATGTCAAATTATTCATAAATTAATTTTAGTAAATAAATAATAATTTTATGATAAATATAAATAAAAGGCTATTTATGGATGTTTTAGGGGCTAACCCTAAAATTAAACAACATGGCATATTTGGCAGTACATGAAAATTTGACTTTAGTTATCATTGAACATGAAGAAACTAGAAAAGCAATGGGTGGTGCCTCATCCATTTTCTTATTTCTAAAACTACTTTTTGATATCTAAAGGATTAAAGATGTCTAGAAAACAAATTTTATTAGTTTAACACACTTTTGCTTTACATGTCGACTTTCTAACTAATAATAGGATAGGTAAAATTTTAAATAAGTTAGTGTTTATTAATTACAACTTTGATTAGGATTTGGTTTACAAATAATTTTTAATGCCAAACAAGATCGAACAAATAAAATCATCTAGCAATGAACTAGAAAGAAAAAGTTATCACATGGAAAAAAAACTCAAAACTACAACCGAAATCAAACACCTAAGAAGTATAACAAAGTCGTAACCTCTTAACCCATAGCAGATAAAACGAGATATATGTATGTATACTATAACCACTGATATGACACTTTCAATGTCGATTACGTTGGATAGTTATACATAAGGAAACATTCAAATAGTACAAAGTCGGGCCAAAAACATGTTCTTTATGTTTTTTTAAATAAAACGAAAATACATCATAATCTATTTTTAGAAAATAAATATTATGGTTCTTTTATAAAAGATTAAACATTCCAAAAATATCTTGTACCTTTTGGACGAATGCGAATCATGTAAGAGCTTTCCAACCATGTCGACTATATTGAGACCACAAAAATTGATACATGGTCCCACGGACACATATTAAGATCAAGAAACTTTTACGCAATTATACTATACTTGAAGGGGGACTTTGAAAATTTATATAACAATTAGACAAATAGTTGGCATTCTTAGAATAATAAGACATTTCATTAAGAATTTGTTCCACTTACCCAATAATAATGTTGTAAAAAACGACGGATCTGAATTGACTTTAGACAATATTAGCTCAATGCGGAATGGGACCAAAATTATCAAATGGTGATAATCACAACGAAAATACGAATAAAGTAAATAAAATAGAGATACGAGGATTTACGTGGAAAACCCAAATCGGGAAAAACCACGGGCGGAGGAAGCCGAGAACCAATTCACTATATTTGTGGTGTTTACAAAATGTTTGAAGAATATAAAAATACAAAGAGTTTATAAAACTCTTATGTATTTATAAGAGAAGAAATTGGATGTGAGAGATGTGTTTTGATGTTTTTGGTGTTGAGGTGTGTTTGATAAGCTAATCTTCTAACCTATTTATAGGCAATTAGTTGCATGCCACTCAAAGAAAAAAATGACTTAATCTGCATGCCAAGGTTTGAAAATAGTCATATGTTGAAACTTTCCTGCATGCCACTTTAGAAGATTGCTTAGCTGCCTTTGAAATGATGAAGTCATATTCCATAATCTCCACCTTGACTTCAAAATTGAACTCATTTGCTAAAGCCAACAACTCTTCAAACTCCAAAACTCCATAAGAAACTGGAATCACCATATAGAGAAAAATTGATCCTGAAAAATGAAATACTTCCTCCACCACGAGCCTAATCAGGCTCAACTACGATCAGAAATACCCATTAAGTCCAATCACAGTTTGAACTTGGATATAGGAAGACTCTTAGTGAACACATCAGCGGGATTATAATCTGTATCGATCTTTTCTATGACACAATCACCTTTTTCAATGATATCACGCATAAAATGATAACGAATATCAATGTGCTTTGTACGGTCATGAAACATATGATCTTTACTCAAGAAGATAGCACTTTGATTATCACAGAATACTGTGGTAACCTTTATTCTATCATCGAGTTCTCTAAACAATCTCTTTAACCAAATATCTTCCTTAACTGCTTCTGTAATCGCCATATACTCTGCCTCTGTAGAAGACAGTGCAACTGTAGACTGTAACTGGGCTTTCCAACTAATAGCACAATCGTTCAGTGTAAACACATACCCTGTAATAGATCTTCGTTTATCCAAGTCTTTGCCAAAATCTGAATCAACATATCCAACCACCCCAGTGTTAGATTGTCCATAGCATAGACACATAGAAGACGTACCGCGTAGATAATATAAGATCCACTGTACTGCTTTCCAATGTTCTTTCCCCAGGTTCGCCATATATCTACTAACCATGCTAACTGCATAAGCCAAATCAAGGCGTGTGCAGATCATAGCATACATCAAAGATCCAACAGCACTAGAATATGGTACGCGTGCCATGTACGCCATATCAGTCTCAGTAGTAGGACTTAAAGCGGATGATAACTTGAAATAAGCTGCAAAAGGTGTGTTGACAGGCTTTGCTTCATGCATATTAAAACGTCTTAGGACTTTCTCAATGTAACCTTTTTGAGAAAGATGCAAGATCCTAGACTTCCTGTCACGAAAAATTTCCATACCTAAAATTTTCTTCGCAGCTCCTAAGTCCTTCATTTCAAAATCAGCTTTCAACTGGTCTTTTAACTTCTGAATCTCCTTCATATCTTTTGCTGCAATCAACATGTCATCCACGTACAAGAGTAAGTAGATCTTTGAACCATCGTCACCTTTCTTGAAATAAACGCAGCTATCATAGGTGCACCTGCTGAATTTGTGACTGGTCATAAAAGAATCGAACCTCTTGTACCATTGTCTAGGAGACTGCTTGAGGCCATAAAGAGATTTCTTCAATTTACATACGTAGTCCTCCTTGCCAGGAACTACAAAACCTTTAAGTTGTTGCATGAAAATCTCTTCCTTAAGCTCACCATTTAGGAAAGCTGTAGTAACATCTAATTGCTCCAACTCATAATCATTTGAAGCAACTAACCCCAACAATGCACGAATAGAAGTGTGTTTGACTACTAGGGAATAGATGTCAGTATAGTCAACGCCTGGAATTTGACTGTAGCCTTTAGCTACCAACCGAGCTTTATATCTTGGTTTCTCATTCGGGTTAACAGGTTCTTTGATCTTGTAGACCCACTTGCATTTAACTGGCCTTTTCCCTTTTGGAAAAGGAACTAAATCCAAAGTACCATTTCTTTGCAAGGATTCCATCTCATTATGCATAGCAATCATCCAATCACTTGAGTCTTTAGATTTGATAGCCTCATCATAATTTAGAGGCTCCGTTTCCGACTCAATATCATTAGCAACAATAAAAGCGTAGGCAACAAGTTCAGCTTCAGCATACCTCTTTGGAGGAACAATTTGTCTTCTCGGCCTATCTCTTGCAATGCTTCGAGTAGTAGCTTGTGGTTGTGAACTTGTTGTTTCTTCAACAACGACATGCTCATTTGGCGAGTAAGACTCTTGTTGCTCAACTGGACTCGGAATGGTGACAGGTGAAGTAGGAAACTCCACCTCCATTTGAGCTTTCTCTTCATTTGCTTTTGATGATGCGACTGTATCTTCTGTAGAGTCGGAAGTTTGATGAATCATAGCAGACTCGTCAAAAGTAACATCTCTTGAGATGATGATTTTATTTAGATCATTGCTCCATAACTTGTAACCTTTAACTCCTGGATTATAACCAAGAAAGACACATTTAAGTGCTCTCGGTTCTAACTTCCCATTGTCAACTCGTGCATAAGCTGGACATCCGAAAGGTTTCAGATGTGTATAATCGGCAGTTTTCCCGAACCATAATTCATACGGAGTTTTCTTTTCGATTGCTCGTGACGGTGATCGGTTGATAACATAGCAAGCAGTAGAAGCAGCCTCCGCCCAAAAAGACTTTGACAATTTGGAATTTGAAAGCATACATCTGACCTTCTCCATAATGATGCGATTCATCCTTTCGGCTACACCATTTTGTTGAGGCGTATGGACTACCGTGCGATGTCGAGTAATGCCTTCCTTTCGGCAATAGGCATTAAACTCTTCTGAGTAAAAGTCTAGTCCATTATCCGTACGAAGATACTTTACTACCAATCCTGATTGCTTTTCAGCCTGAACTTTCCAGTATCTGAAGGTAGAGAAAACGTCTCCCTTATGTTTTAAGAAGAAAAACCACACCTTCCTGGAGAAATCGTCAATGATAGTGAGCATATAGTTAGCTCCACCTTTAGAAGCAACTCGAGCTGGTCCCCACAAATCCGAGTGGACATAGTCGAGTGGTCCTTTCGTTGTATGGATACCACTTGCAAACCTCACTCGTTTTGCCTTGCCATATACACAGTCTTCACAGAACTCCAAATCAACAATCTTTTGTTGACCAAGTAAACCTCTTCGACTCAATTCTGACATGCCTTAAAAACTCATATGGCCAAGTCGAAGGTGTCAAAGACGGGACTGATCTGGATCAGAAAGAGACTTTGAAACAACAGCAGCATCACTCGAAATTATTTGCCCGTCAAGAAAGTAGAGGTCTGAGGTTTTTCGACTGGCTCTCAATTTGTCGGAACCATCTTTGAACACCCTGAGAACTCCACCTTTACCGGCAAACTCGTATCCTTTTTTATCAAAGGAACTAAGAGATAACAAGTTTCTTCTGAGGTCAGGGACATATCTAATATCCCCAATGGTTCGGATAACGCCATCAAACATACGGATTCTGACTGAACCATGTCCAAGAACTGGACATGTAGTATTGTTACCCATCAACACATAGCCCTGGTTAACCTTTTCAAATGTGTAAAACCAACTTTTGTTGTGACACATATGAAAAGTACAACCAGAGTCGAGTATCTAATCACCAGTGGAATCCAGTTTATCTGAATAAACTGTCAAGAGTTCTCCAATACATTCGACCTCTGCTACATCGGCTTCACCCGAAGTGCTAGCTTGTTTACCATTTGCTGCCGCCTTCTCTTTTTCTTTATTCTTCAACTTAAAACATTCTTCAAGCACAAGTCCCTTCTTGTGACAATAGTTGCAAAACTTTCGTTTGCCTTTTGACTTGGATCTGGTTCTGTTGGAAGATTGAGAAGTTCTACTTCTCTCTGTTGTTCTTCCTCTGACATTCAAACCTTCGGCTTTAGCATCACTTGAACCACCACTGGTAATATGCTTCATCTTCTCTTTAGAATCCAAAGCTGTAAAGACTTCATCTAAAACAAGAGTGTCACGGCTGTAGATGATTGTATCACGAAAATAGCTATAGGATTCGGGCAAAGATGACAACAAAAATAAAGCTAAGTCTTCATCTTCATATTAAACATCCATATTCTCCAAGTTATTTATTAACTCTTTGAATGTGGATAAATGTTCAGCTAATGAGCCTCCTTCAATCATCTTAAGATTGAACAACCGTTGTTTTAGATGCAACTTGTTCGGTAAGCTCTTTGTCATCAATAACTGCTCCAACTTCAGCCACAAAGCAGCCGCCGACGTTTCTTTTAGAACATCTTGTAAAACATCGTTTGACAAGTGCAAACGAATTTGAGATAAAGCCTTCAGATCTTTCATCTCCTTTTCTTCTTCGGTCCATGTATTGGGCATTCTTTCGAAGCCCAAGAGCGCCTTATGTAGATCCATCTGAATGAGAATATCTCTCATCTTTACTTGCCACAGTGGAAATCGGGTATTCCGATCCAGCAGCGGAATATCGTATTTCACCGAAGACATGATTTATTACTTGATAAAATGATCCCAACAAGCTAATATCAAAACCCGGTCGCTCTGATACCAATTGTTGTAAAATACGACGGATCCGAATTGACTTTAGACAATATTAGCTTAATGCGGAATGGGATCAAAATTATCAAATGGTGATAATCACAACGAAAATACGAATAAAGTAAATAAAATAGAGATACGAGGATTTACGTGGAAAACCCAAATCGGGAAAAACCACGGGCGGAGGAAGCCGAGAACCAATTCACTATATTTTGTGGTGTTTACAAAATGTTTGAAGAATATAAAAATACAAAGAGTTTATAAAACTCTTATGTATTTATAAGAGAAGAAATTGGATGTGAGAGATGTGTTTTGATGTTTTTGGTGTTGAGGTGTGTTTGATAAGCTAATCTTCTAACCTATTTATAGGCAATTAGTTGCATGCCACTCAAAGAAAAAAATGACTTAATCTGCATGCCAAGGTTTGAAAATAGTCATATGTTGAAACTTTCCTGCATGCCACTTTAGAAGATTGCTTAGCTGCCTTTGAAATTATGAAGTCATATTCCACAAATAACTATAGTTATCGTTTGAGCAAGTTATAAATTTGTAGTGAAAGACATAGATTCTAAAAATGAAAAGTCGAAATAGCACCGGAAAACTCAATTGTTGGAGAAGATAGCAATGGCGGATGGACGAGAGTCAACTATAGCAAAGCAATGGAGTGACACCGGTAGGAGAGACCAGCACCAATGCACCATAGTGACTCCACCATTGCTGATAAAGCATGGTCTCGACTTGATGTAATCGTTCTCCAATGGATCTCTCTGTGGTACAATTTCTCATGAACTTTTTCATACAATTCTTGTACCGGCTTGACAGCCATGCAAGCTTGGGAACGATTGCAAAATATATTTCAATATTAACAAAACTCACGAATCGTATACCTTGAACAACAATGATGGTGTTGCCACTCTAATCCAACAATCAAACCCTTTACCACCCTTTTTAAAGAAGCATGTCCCAAACTCATTTCGGAAGAAACATGTCACGTCAAACTTGTTGCAAACACAATCACCACCTCCCTTTACACCGCTACCAACCCTTTTTTGATGCCAACCCACCTTTCACCGCCACTCAAACCATACTATCAATCGAGTGAAAAAGCTCCAACATGGTTGTTTGAGGTCGTGGCGGATGATACCGAGCCCGTAGGGCCATGGGCGTGGAAAGGGGACTACGGTCCACAAAACTTTATGTGACCCCTTTATTGGGCTCAATTTCCCCTTTGGGCTTGGACTCTACAATCACCACAATGTTCTACTCCACTGTCCACCATGTCCCTATCCGATGATATAATGGCAGTGCCATCCAATACGAACCAGCACGCCATTGTTCTTGGTGCTTGTCCCAAGCAAGCTAATCATATGGTTACCAATTACTCACCCACGAATTTATCCCACGCAATGCAAGCCATTTATTTTAATGCATCGGATCCAACTTGGTACATGCATACCATTGTTTCATCTCATATGACAGGAACTCAAGGTAATCTCAAATATGAGCAATTTTGTGACGTCCCAAAAAAAGTTTCCAATTAAATTTTAAATAAAACATAATATCATATTTTATTAAAATTATAAAACCATATCAGAGTACGGTGTTCTCTCACCCTACTCACTTGCCACATCACTAAAGGTGTAAATGAGCCGAGCCGAGCTCGGACTCGGTTAGGCTCGGGCTCAGCTCGTTTAAATTCATGGGGATCGAACTCGAGTTCGGCTCGTTTAAGATCTATAGGGTTCAAGCTCCCTCATTTAGGCTTGTTAGGCTCGTTTATTATTTATTAAAAAATAAATTAATATATTATTAATATATAAAATAAAAATAAGAAATTTATTATATAAAAATATACAGGCTCGTTTAAGCTCATGAGCCTGAATTGAGCTCGATAGTGAGGCTCGGGTTTGAGCTCGTTTAATAAACGAGTCTGAAAACAATGCCCGAGCTCGGCTCAGCCCTTTTAACTCGATCTTGAATCTAGCTTTTAACGAGTCGGTCACGGATAACTCACGACACATCACTATACCACGCCATACGGTGACGGTGGGAGTACTCCTTTTGGTCTTACCCATATAATTATAAAGGAGTAATGGAATTGATGTCTACGTTTTAGGAGGTATCTACTGTTTAGATATGCACATTTCAAAGTGCTATGACGTGTAGAACTGAAGATTAAAAATAAAATCCGACAGTTAAACTCAAGACATTCATAGCATGCTGCATTGAAATTAACGATCAGTTTCCATACGACAATGCTTTGCTTTTGCTTTTATTGATTCTGATTAATTTAAACCTAATCACATAATTAAATAAACGTCAGGTGTAAACAAAATCTACAAGTTACTTTATTAGTAATTGATAAGATATCTCTCTCAACTAACAAAACCACAATGGTTGCCTAGTTGTTGTTCTCTTTCTATCCACCATCACAAATTAAGGTGGTTGTTTTCTCTTCCTATGCGCCACCACAAAACCATCACCAACATTGTTTAAGGTTAAAAGTAAATAACTTGCCTGTGTTTGAACACTCTCTCCATCTCCGGTTCAGTATTCACCTCTACACCGCCACCGCCACCGCCACTGCCACCGCAAGCTTTCTCAAGTGGCGGCCTTTCCCTATCTCTCCTCACCACTTCCACCTCCGCAGGACCTAATTCTTCTTCAATCTTAACCTTCACTCCACCACCACCGCCGCCACCACAAGGTTTCTCAAATGGCGGCTTCTCCCTCTTTCTCTTCGTCACCGCCACCGCCACCTCCACCTCCGGCCATGACTCATCTTCGATCTTAACCTCCACACCACCACCGGAATGTTTCTCAACCAGCGGCCTTCCCTTCTTTCTCTTCAACACTTCCACCTCCGGACCTGATTCATATTCAACTTTAACCGTCACACTGTCACCGCCCCCGCCGCCACCGCTATCTGGATTCTCAACTGCCGATCTTTCAATCTTCCTCTTGAACGGAGTTTCTGGTTTTGTTGGTTTTTTGTTCTTGATCGTCTCCGCTAGAATCAAGACACCTTCTTTCTTGATAAACTTGAATAAACACATGTCACCATCAGATAGGTTGTGATATTGTCGGAAAAGCGGCCACCCCGTTGATAAATAGAGTCTGGTATTCGCGTATATTTCAGTTCTCAGCCCAATTTTCCATTCTTTTCCTTGGTTATCTTTCAATTTTATGCTCGATTTATTTTCCAGTCCCGCAGCATCCACAAATTTCTTCGGCAACACCTACAAAATTACAAATCGATTAATAAGGTGCAACTTTCCAAACATGATGTACAACTCATATTGTAGTTTGTCATGTTATATTATACGATCATAATAATATATTTGATTATATTATGCTTAGATAATTAATTAGTTATATGTACTTTCAAACAAGTAAAAGAATAATATGTATTATTTAGAGAAGATAATTTATCCTTTTTATGTGATTTACAAATTACAAGACAAATCAGAACTTTCGCAACGACGCTTAAGATTTTAAAGAATAACCTTTAAACCTTTTCACAACAATTATTTACAGCCTTTCTTCTGCATTCAACGAATCGTAACAACTAATAATCACTCCCTATCAAGTATCAAGTATCAACTTTAACAAACTTTCAAAAAATAATCTATCCATTCTCCTAGAACTTCCACGAATTGAACGACCACTTCATTTAAAATCCCACTTAACAAAATTCAAATCATATTTTTTTCTATAATTATTATTATCCATCCGATTATAAATTCTAATTAATATTAATCCACAATTACCATAAGCTGTCTCTTTCAAAAATATTGCAAGTTTTCTCCCAATCAAATCAACCGAAAATAATATAACCTTTAGCGATTGTGGTGTTTTTTATGAATACTTATGTGCAAGTGAATACCAATTGCAGTTTCTATTTTAAAAACTCACATCACAAAGGTGTGAGTTTACCATATAATATTCTGTCATTTGAAGATGAGAGGTTCTATATCCTCCTAAAAAATCTTCCTAATTTTCTTCCTAATCACATGATCAAGACAAATGTCAAAATCAAGGGAAGAAATTAAGAAAGAGAAATAATGGATTCCACTAGTGGGTTAGAAGGACGAATTAGAAAGATAAAATAGGAAGAAATAGAATTTTACTTTGAAGATATAGCATTTACCATATAATATTTGTGGTTTTTCAAGGAGATGACTTTTTGAAAGTAAAGATCCTCATCTGGCGTAACAACATCATCATCATCATCATCATCATAATCACCATCATCTTCATCGCCATCACCTGGAAATCTTGATCCGTCAGTCAAAACCCAATCTAATGTACATGTTTAGATGTATTTGGAGAGAGAAACCCAACCGGTGTTATTTAATGGCGGATCTTTATCGCATCCATGTTCATCAAAGAACGAAACCTGGAAGGTGAAGGAATCAATCAGCCAAAAGACAAGAATGTCCCTAATACGCAACTCGGCATCTTTGGCCAATTTCTCCCATCCGTGTGCAAAACAGTAATCTTCACCGATCTTTTTGAAGGTCAACCTCCATGAATGCTCCCCTGTTGCAGTCTTGAGTGTTGGGTTTTTAGGGATCTTATCTAAATACCTCCTCACAAAAGCAATTGGCAATGACTGCAAACAAATTTTATTTTATTTTTCATGAATTCGCACATATATACATACATATTCATGTACATGGAGAGGATTGAGGATTGAGGAGTACCAGATGAGGGGCAGAAGGGTAACGGACGACCTTGAAGAAGGAAGGAGAACCTGGTTTTGGCTCACTACTGCTACCGATAGCCATTTCAAGTCAATTGAAGAAACTTCTATTTTTAATTTTCAATTGAGAAGGATTTGGGATCAGTTGAAGAACGAGAGAGAGAGAGAGAGAGAGAGAGAGAGAGAGAGAGAGAGAGAGAGAGAGAGAGAGAGAGAGGAGTTTTAGGGCACATCTTCAAGTGTTAAACCATTCCAATTGATCATATCCTACACCAAAATGCTGGAGAAGAACAGTGAACAACCAAAATTCCTTCAAAAAAACCACTACCAATCAAAATTTGGAGGGGTAGTCGCCGTTAGAGGTCGCCGGAGGGGAGGGGTCAGGGTTGGGGGTTGCCGGCGATGCGTTTTCTAAGGTGTTGGTAGATGGTGAGTTTAGAAAAAAACGGCGCCGGCGGTGGATCTTGTAGAAAGGATGCTGGATGACATAAACTCCGATAGAGCGGGGCGGTGGAAAGTGACGCCGGTGAGGAAGTAGTCTTAAAAAACCCCCCACTGAATTAAGGATGCGAATGGCAAAAGCACTGTTGGTTTTTGGGTCGTAAAAAAACGTCGACAAAGTCAAGAGCATCGTTATTTTGTTCGTTTAATCTTTTAACAATTTACCTATCGGGAATGGGATAATCATACAATCAAAATTATATATAGAACTATAGAACCTTCTTTTGCATCCTTAGATCAAATTAAATGGTAAGATAGCATTTTTATTAAAAGAAATAATAATCTATTTGTATTCCTAATTTATAGTATTTATTTAAAATAAATCCCATCAAAAAACATTTTAAAATTTCGAATATCAATGATAAAAAATCCAGTTACATCTATCAAAAAATGAGCAATCATAACCAATAAATGTTCAGAAATAAACATTTATTAAATATATGAGCATACATACATGTTCAGAAATGAATATTAACGAAATATATGAACATACACACATGTTCAGAAACGAACATTCTCGAACATTGATTAAATATACAAAATACACACATGTCCAGAAATGAACATTGACAACAAATTAATGTTTAGAAATGAACATTGATGAAATATACGAACATACACACATGTTCATAAATGAATATTGACGAACATTGACGAAATTTACGAACATACACGCATGTTCATAAATGAACATTAACGAACATTGATGAAATATACAAACATACACACGTGTTCAATATTGAACATTTGTTTATTGATAAACATATGTTCATAAATGAACATGTATTCATCCATTAAGATTATTCCTTTTTGTTCTTGTTCTTAACATCGACATACTATTTTTCTCCTATCCTTATAATGACATTTTTAACCGGTATCATCCTTTTATGATATATTCATGAATGAACATATGTTCAGGAGTGTTCATAACTGAACATGTACGAGTGTTGTAATCAGACATAAATATGAACTATATGCATTTTCTCATGTTCATCGGTGAACATATGTTCATTGACGAGCATTGTTCTAAAAAACTCATAAATAAGCCATTTAAGAACATATGTTCATAGATGAACATATATTTATGCATGAACGTTATCTTCAAAATCCTAGATATTGATCATGTTCGTAAGTGAACATTGCAAATTATTGTTCATGTTCACATACGTTCAGTATTGAACATGTATGAAAGTTCATATAAGTTCATGTTCGTAAGTGAATATTACAGATTATTGTTCATAAAATTCCAACCATAATTTACAAAAATCAAACTAAATCTTAATTTATGGTTATGTTGCTCCTCCAACATCGAAATACATATCTAAGCAACTTTAAAAAATCAAGTCGAATAACTATAAGCAAAAAGAATTCATTGAAAACCTAACTGATTGAACATTGATAAAATGTTTTTTTGCATGGCGACAAACAACATTCCAATTCTCTATATTCTAACAGTTTGCATGATTGACAACTTCACCGGAAGCTTGATGGTGGTTAACGAACCAGATCTGTCGGCGGTGGTGATAAGCTCCTGATTGCAGCCATAGACCACTTGATGACGGTAGAAAGAACTCCAGTAAATGAGATCTCGGTTGCAGTTGGCGGTAGTGATGAACTCTCGATTGTAGCCGACAGTGGTGACAACCATCAGCGACTTTATTGAACTCTTGATTCCAGCAGATGGTGGATGAGCTCCGTATTCAAGCCGTCGGTCATATGCTGATAAACGTGAAGATAATTTAGGGTTAGATAGAGAGATAAAAAGGTATTTTAAATTGAATAGCCTGATTTTTAGGAGCCAGATGTTATCTATACCAAAATTTCCCTCAACCAATTATTTAGTTAATTTCTTTTAATGATAAATTAGCATTTTATTTTTGTTAATTGATTGCTACATCCAATGGCAAAAAGGTTGGTTCTATATTGATCATCTCCCTTACATCTTGATGAGTAATTCGAAATTTTTATATTTACCTGATGTTGTTGCGACTGTAAATTGAAATTTCAGCTCAATCGGTTTATAATTTTTTAGTTTGTAATACTTGTATCACTTGTATCTTCTGCGCTATATTTTCTTTCTTGTGCGATGGTCGGGTATTTTAATTTACTGAAATATAAATTCAATTAAGCATTCAAAAAACATAATTTATCATACAAATCAATCGAAATTTCACATAGTAAAATACGGTCAAAGCATATAGCATATAGTTATCGTATAAAATAATTACAAACTTAATTTTATTTTTAATAATCATTTGCAATGTATTTCAATCACGTTTATCAGAATATTTTCCAGTTTTTCTGTAATGCAAAAAAAACTAAAAATAAAAAAAACAACTTAATTTTTATTTTCTTGCAACATATTTTTCTTTTCTATATGTGTGACCCGAGGAAAAAAAGACAAGTTAGTGTGTTTTTTTCATGTTACACAGCAAGAATTTAATTTTCTAATTTTTGTTACTCGGTTAAAAAAATAGTTTCTATATTTTATGCTAAACAGCAACATCTATATCTATATCTATATCTCTATATCTTTTTATATCTATATCTATATCTATATCTATATAACTCTTATAATAGAGGCCATTCATGGATGTGGATCAAGATAACTCAAATACTTGCACAATATTCATTTGAAACCCCCAAGACTTTTCAACTTATAATATTTAATGTTTTTGTTAATTGATATGTTGTGCATATATAAGAACACTATTTACACACTTGGTTATTCAAACCTTCTTTTATTCTCTTTGAAGCATGTTAGATCCATGACAGCTGTATATTATGAGTGATAACATTTCAAGAACTAAAATTTGTCGAAGCTATAAACTTCTTATTGTTGCCCACATGTTCATGTGGAGGATCTCATTATAAATCTCACAAAGATTCAGTGTTTGGAAGAAAATTGGAGAAAGAAATCAAACGAGGTCTAGGAGGATTCTGTGTGTATATCTATGATAAAAATTGAAGCGAGTGGTTTAACTTCATTATTTGTACATCTTTATTCTTTTTTACTTTCTTTAATTTCAAGAAAATTTGTATGGCTTGGAGCATATATATTTATGTTTTGAATATTGATAAATCCCACTTCATGTTTTTATTATACAATAATAACTTAGTAGGATTTTGTATTTTGTATTTTTTATAAACAAATATATTACAATACATTCAACGTTTTAATTTTATGGAGTAGAAACACAAACAAAATATTCATGTTGAAATGTCGTATTGTGCAATAAATAGTAATTGCAAAACAAATTAATAACCATTTGTTTATTATACTTTTATATGTATTTTCATTGAAAATTTGTAGGTTCAATTTGATGTTAATAGTATATAGTAATTACAAACCAAAATAATATGTTGAGGAATGATAAAAAAAAAGAAATGAATGATAAAAATAGTTGAGGAAATGTATAAAAGGTTGTTGATTTATTAAAACAATAAGTTGTGTTGCAAATTCCAAAAATTAAATATACCATATTATTGATTTTATTGTCATACGAAATTCCAATGTAATATAATGTTAGAATTAGATTATCATATTATTTATATAGTTGACTAATTACAATTTGAATATTTTAATCATACTTAATTAAGTCATAAATATTCATTAACTATCATTAGTAAGAAAGCCTCTTGAGTTGCATTATTTAATTATAAATAACCATTAGTTAGAATTTGAAGGGTTTTAGTAATCTTACCAATACAAACATAAATAATTAGATTTGATATAATAACACATAGTCGTATATAATTGATTTTATATAAATAATAGAAACAATATTAGGTGATATAAGTTAGTTTTTAACAGTGAGTTTTGAGGTTTTTGATGCAATATTTTAACAATATACCTATAAGAAAAATATTATATTTATAAAATGGTTGATTTATTAGAAATAAATTTTAATACAAAATTCAAAGAGAAAAAAATATCATATTATTATTTTTATTTAATTAAGAAACATTCATATATATATATATATATATATATATATATATATATATATATATATATATATATATATATATATATATATATATATATATATATATATATATATATATATATATATATATATATATATATATATATATATATATATATATATAATAATAATAAAAGATCATTTTTCTTCAACCATATTATTTGAAACTTACATAACTTTTCAAATATATTTTAATAATGAGTACTAAATGGTCTATTTATGTAAGATACGTGTAGTCTTCTATAACTTTTGATGGATATATGTGGTTTCAAAAAGTTTGATTCTAATTTGACATTTTTTAATGATTGTAGTTTTCTCGAAATTGTTGGACGCTTAAAACACTTCATTTTTTATGCCTGCCATTATCATCTTTTAATGTTTAGACTATTGAATGAGTTTTTTCTTCAAAACTGTTAGATTCAATAAAAAGTTGCATATTTTCAATTAATAATTTTTTACAAAATATAAATGCAAATACACCAGAAAACCCAATAAAATCACTATAATATATAGAAAACCAGTAAATGTGTCATTTCCTATTTAATTTCTATAAGCTAAAGATATAAATATGTTTTACTTAAAACGTTATATTCAATGCAAAACTGCATATTTTTCAATTAAACTCTTTTTTAAAACTGCAATACAAATATACGAAAAAACAGAATAAAATTTTTCAAAAATATGTAAAGAGTTCATAAAACTACTAAATGAGTTTGTGTATTACTTATTATCTATAAATTATAAAAAATAAGTTTAGAATACGAGTAACACTTAGAATTTCAAACTCAACCCTCATACTTATATTTATAATCACAATAATATAATACATAAGAGCTTCTAAAACAATAAACTAAAATCATTGTATTTCAGAAACGTCTTATTAAACTAAAGAAATTAATAAAATATATATTGGAGTTCAAACAATTTTATTGTTCATGAATTAACGGGAATAATCATGTTCGATTTCTGAGAGGAGATAAATACGAGTCATGCCTACCTTTTGAACAAGAAGAAAAATATTGTGTTTATACATGACTAAACTTAATTCAAAATATTTAATTTTATTCAATTAACATAAGTATAAACTAAGTATCATAACTTAAAGCCTCTTGAGTTGTAGTGGTTTTAAAATAAATAATATTGTTTGAAAGTTAGAGAGTTTTGATGCTAAAGTGAACTTTTAATGTAATTAACCGAATTTTATTAAATATGTTGTTTAGTACCATTAATCAATTTTCACTAATTAAATTTATTAAGTCAGTGATTTTTTCATCAAAAAGCATTAGAACATCATTTTATAAGTTATTTCATACTAAATATATGTACCAGAATAAATGTTATTTTAGTTAGGTTCAATGCAAATTACATATTCTAAATAAAAACTATAAAATATTGTAAATATACAAAAGGTTTATTAAGCTTCAATTTTAGTAATAGTCGAGATGTTAAACTTTTAGTTAAATAATAATTTTATCAAATGATATATAATTACGTGTATATAAAAAATATAAATAATGGTTAACAATTATATTAATAGCTAACATTCAACAACTAGATTACAAAAACTTCAAAATTATATGATATTTTTATATATTTATTTTTGTATTTCATCAAATTAGGTTTGAGTAAGTCGGTTCAATATTTAAAGTGAAAAACTAACATAATTTATTCATGCGTAACGCGCGAGTACTCGCCTAGTAACTCTTATAATAGAGGTCATTCAAACATTGTGGTTCAAGATAAACTAAATACTTGCACCATATTCATTTGAAACTCCCTCAACATTTCAACTTTCACTAATTAACATCTACTACTCAAGAGTTTCTCTAACTTATATCTTAATTAATCACTATATCTCAAGAGTTTTATAACTTATGATATTGAATTGGTACTTATGAAACTTATTGCTTAGTAGATATATAAATAATTGACATAGCTAGATGATGTTGTTATAGTTAAGATAATAGTATGTAGGAGGTTATGACTTGATAACACATAAAAATCTACATTGGGAGGGGTGTGTGTATTTGTATGGAACGAAAAAAAAGTATGCAACTTTAGAAGATGCAATTTTGTATAAGTCAACCTATTTATTAATAGGTTTTGTTATTGTTCGTGTGGTGTTCTTAAGAGCTACGATGGAGATTCTGAGTTCAATGAATGTATTTATATAAAAATACATGTGTATGAAATATGAAGATGTTAACTATATGTAAATACGAGCTTGATCATTTTTTTATTTCCTATATGTATTGTTTCTTGATAAATACGAAATAAAGTTGAATGTATTTTTTATTTGTTACAAATATAAAAAAATTACCTTATACTATATTAAGTTGATTTTTTGATGTATAAAACTTCTTTATTATTCCACTTCCAATGCTAACACTTTTTTTTTTGGAACGGCAAATATAATCCTATCTATCCTACTCCTAAATAACAACTAATTTCCACATATGCCTCTAACGAGGCTTGAGCCCTCAACCTCAAGGAGGGAAGGCAACACCGGTACCACTGGGCTACAAGCCCTTTTGTACTTCCAATGCTAACACTTTAATTTTTAATACAATATACTTTTTATTAGTTTAATATACCGCCATATGTAAAACATTATCATTTTAATATCACGACTTTTGAATAATTGATATATTATAGTTCATTCATTAATTTAGATATAACGTTAAAGAGAAAACATAAATCAATATTTCAACTAAACATAAAAGAAAATCCAAAAACCATTTTTTAAATAGCTAAACATTTTAAATGTAAAACCTAAATTGAAATGTCAAATTAATTAAAATATTGTCCAAAATCTATTTTTCATAATCATGCAAAGTTTTTAAAAAATATAGTTTTAAATATAACTAACAATAATAATAGTTAAATTTAACATTTAATTACAATTACATTGTTTCCTTACAAACAAAAAATAATGTTTGATATTGGAAATAATCATGATCAAAATTAAAAAATTGGGCAAATAAGTTATTTTCAAATTAATTGAGCAAAACAATAGTTAAAAATAATACTAATGATATATTATATTTAAATTGATTCACGTGCAAACCACAGGTAAACGTCATTGGAATAATGTCCTTCTAAAATATGTCTATCTTTATTAATTAATCATACATATAATTAAAAATAACACTAAAATGAATATAATTCAGAATAGTTACTATGTTTTATATCGACTTAAAGTAAAAATCATTATTTCAATGTTGGTATAAGTAGTCTAAATCAATATGGTGCAAGATATGTTCTCTATCTTAAACCATATCCAATTGAAACTCTAAACTATTCAACTTTCTGCTATTTAACTACTAAATTAATTTATTTAACTTATGGTATTTAAGTTAAATAACCCAAATTTTTTTCTTTTAATTTCTTTTAACTAATTAACTACTACAACCCAAATTTTTTTAACTTATGGTATTTAAGTGTTACTTATGACTTCTTGGTTAATATAACGGTATACATATAGTTCACATAGCTAGATTAAGTAGTTACAGTTTGAAAAATAAGATGTAGGAAAAAAATGAGTTGAGAACACATAAATATACTTTGAATGTTCCTATTTATTTATACTAAAACAAAAAGTAGCTTTTTTCTAATAATAAGTGTAATGTAAATATATTCGTATATTTTTTATTAAATATTTGTCAATTAAAGCATACCTCACAAAATTATTAAATGATATTATTACATTTACGAGTCTAACAGAAAATAATCAACAACAATTTGCTTATCATAGACTACATATATGTTATTATTACCAATGGTTATTTTTATTTCTATTTTTATTTTTCAGATAATCATTTAAATGTATTTTCTTATATTTTTAGTGTTGACCTGTCTATAGTAATTGACTTAATAAACATGATTATGTTTTTGTTCGAATTTTTGATGATAAATTATTATGTATACATAGATCGATTTATATTTGGTTTTGCATTTTTTTTCTTCAAATTTCATGTATTTATATTCATATTTGATCTGTCAATATATTTTGTCATTATAAGTTAATCATGCGCAACGTGCAGGTATACGCCTATTACTTTCATATTCTCTAATTTTTTGCAACTTGAAAACTGGGGAGCTAGTTTTTTTCATGCTAAATGACAACGCATTCTTCTTTTTCTATTTTTTGTGACCTACTAAAAAACGGGCAACTTAGTTTTTTTATTTTTCATGTTACATAACAACATATTTCTATTTGTCTATTTTTTGCCTAGAACAAAAAGGGCAAGTTAGTTTCTTTTGTTGGCCTTACATAGCAACGTACTTTCATTTTTATGAGGCAAAAATGATAACTTAGTTTTTTCGGCTAAATGGCAACGTAATCATTTTCTATTTTTTGTGGTATGATGCATAAGGAGGAAAGTTACTTTTCATTTTTAATGTCAAATTAAGATTTTCTTTGACAATCCAACTACTCAACATCAAGAGGTTAAATGCAATTTCTTCAAGAAATATAAAATTGTCATTAACCCACATTATTTATAGATTTTTACCACACCAAGCTAGAACAAAATTGTGGAAACTTTGAGTTAGCAGTTCAGATATTTTTTAAAATTATGTATAAAATTAAACTACAAACATGAATGTAGAATCACATAGTATAATAAACGTTTGATTCATTTGGACTAAACTTTGTGTCCAATAATATAAACTTGTTAAATTTAAAACCTTAAACGAAAATGAAAACACCCCGTGTACTCCAAACTCCTTGAAAATTAAAGTTATGATTACGATTTAAATAAAAATTGCTTTTAGTTTGTTACACCATATTAATTTACATTCTAAATACCCACACAACAATATTTATCCAACGCATAATCATTCTCTCAACATGATTATTTTTAATCAGATGTTAGTTTTTTAAATTGGACAAAATCTGAAAACGACAGTATATATACCACATCGATAAAATTTGTAATTTACTCAGAATTTTATTGTTGAACTATTTTGTAATTCAAAAATTAATTAAAAAATCAATCTAAAAATAAGGGGAGATCATCCCTTCTTGTTGACAAACTTTACATCACGATTTCAAATCAAGAAATCCAACAATCTATTTGTACTGGTTTAGTTTGAGTTAGGTAATTAAAAGATTTTAGAGACAGTTGGGTTTTTAAAATAATAAACTCTATGATTCTATTGTTAGGCTCTCTATTTTTATTTCTTTTAGAACGGCAAAATAAATATAGCGAAATATAAATTTTCCATCATATTAACAAGAATGACATTAAAAACAATAATAATATTAATAACAAAAAGAAAGAGAATAAAATATATAAATCGCCTCATGAAAAAATGGTAAACCGTATCATCTGAACAGCCCAAATCAAAACCCATGTGGGAAGTCAATCATAGAACACTAACAATATTTTGGACGTGTCAATATTTGAACCATGGATCTCCTGTGTAGAATTGAGTTCCTAAGCCAACTAGACTCCTATCATGTGAACATAAATCGCCTCATGTAGGCCGGTGTAAGTGGATATTAGGACAAATCAACATTTAAACATTGAAAATACAAGTAATAAGATTGTGGAAAAACTTTATGGAATAAGAAATGAATGAAAAATATGTTTCTTTTACAATGAACACTCTCAAGACCATAGAGATCGGGTGGAATGAAGAAAGTATAGGTTTGGTTAACTCTTATCATAGATGATAGATATGTTGGGCATTACTAACGAAATTGTATTATTTAAGCTAAGTTGAATTCTTTTTTGATGAAAATGAGACATTGTCTTAGTAGTACTTCAACTTCAAGCCACCTATGTTTCCTGTCAGATTTTGCTAAGTGAAGCCCAGCCTAGCTGGGTGGATGCACCCGGGTTATATACCTATGTGGTGGGAGGTATGGAGTTCGAATCCGACTAACCCCATGTGGGGGATTTTCCTGGAAGGCGAATTAGGTGGAGGGGAAAGGCCTTTGCGCCTTAGGTAATCGTCAACCACCCTGGGTTGCGGGGCTGATTACCCTCAGGTGAAACCATATCTATTCGCTGGTTCCAAAAAAAAATCATAACTCTTTAAAGTGATTTATTTTATAGTTATGAAATAGTTTTAAATGCAGAATATAACATAATAAGGACTTGGATGATCTTTCAACCTTCTTGTAGGACCATTTGATGGCAGCCACAATGAACTGGGGTTGTGAAGTGATAAACGGCATGTTAATCGTTAATGGTAGGATTGCATTTTGTGGTTCAAACACTATAGAGACATAATTTTTGTGATTGTGAATGTTTTCAAGTTCATAGGAGCTAAAAATAGTATGTTGTTATTTAGCACGAAAAAAATAAGTTGTCATTTTTTGCATCGAATCATAAAAAAAGTAAGATGATATTGAGCACCTTTTTGTATCATGTCACAAAAATATAAAAAGAAAAATACATAGCTATTTAGCGAAGAAAAAAAAGAAACTAAGATGCCCATTTTTCTTGGAAAATTTTTCTAGCACGATACAAGAAACTAAGGGTGCGTTTGGTTGCGGAAAATTTTCTAGTTTTCCAAGAAATATGACAAATAAATGTGTTATTTTGTATTATTTTGAAGTAAAAAATAGAAAATGAAAACTTACAGAAAATACACATCCAAACGCATTTTCTAATTTTCTAAAACGGAAAACGAAAACTCAATTAGATTAACCAAACGCGTTTTCTACTGAAAATGAAAATGAAAACTCCACTCCATTTTTCTGAAAATGAAAAATGGAAAACGGAAAAACTGCTCCTTTTTCCGGAAAAAATTTCCAAGAAAAATGTGAATTTTGAAAACGCGTTTAGTTCGACAACTTTTTTAAAGTTTTCCAAGAAAATGAAAATTTTTCATTTTTCCAAAATTACAAAGAATTTGGAGATTTTGGAAAACCCAAAATTATTGTTTTGTATTTTTGTATTTCTAAAATTTTTCTTAAATATAAAAAAAAAACACACACACACTCATTCTCACCTACACTCCATAATTAAACCTACACCCACCCCACCCTCACCGCCACCTACCCCATCCCCCACATCACCCTCCAACCGCCCTAACCCACCAAACCACTGACCACCCACCCCACACACACCCAGCCTACCCCTAATAAAAGATATAATGTTTTACAGTCAGTCACATGTTCGTCTATCATATTGCTTGTTAGTTATATCCATCAACAAATGATACAGTAAATTATAATGTTGGTCCGCAAGTCTAGCTTATAGTTTCAGTTTTGGTCCCTGAGTCTAGCTTATTTGAAGCTTTTGTAATGCTTTTGATCCCCGATCCAAGTAAAATGACAAAATTACCCTCCCACTCGTACCCTTTCCCTCCCTAAGTATATTTGATTAATATTTTTCGATTTTGGTCCCAAAAATATCTCTTGTAATTTGGATCCTTATTAAAGGTTTTTGCAGCGTTTGAAGTCCTCTTGCAAGAAAAGTGACAATATTTTGGGGACCAAGTTTGCAGAAATCAACTATAGTCACGGACCAAAAAAGGACATTTAAATAGGAACTCAAACCCAAAACATTACAAGAACCTCAAATAAAGACCAAAACTCAATGAGAAATTTTGGGGACAAATATTACAAAAATCAGCTATAAAAGAATCAGAATGAAGTCATTTTACTTGGAGCAGGGACCAAAAGCATTATGAAAACCCCAAATAAGGACCAGATTTGTAAAAACAAAACAAAAACCAACTTTAGGGGCATTTTCGGAATTATTCAAACTTGAATTTGTCAAGGGAGTAAGATGACATGGGGACCTGAAGATAATATATATATAAAATAATTAGTTTTTAGGTTGGAATGAAAGAAATATGTATGAAATTTGGATGCCCAGATGATATTAAACCTTTTTAAATCAATAGACTACTGATCTGTATTGATTCGAGGTGATGTGAAGACAAGGGGAGAACTAAGCCCGGAAAATACTTGTGACTGATAAGTGTAGTAGATTAGATCGAATTATAACAAATATGTAATAATATTGTTAGGAATGAGAAAAAAATAAAAGCATAATGCTATAATCGGGTAAATTTTCCAAGTACAATGCTTAATAAAGAAATGGTCGAAAGTAAAATATCATTAATATAAAGAAATGGAAGTAAGATGCTGTGATACACATATAAATGACAGTAAATACTATGGTACATACATTACTTCATTACCAATATTGGCAATGTACTTTATTTTCACCCATAATAGCAATCTACTTGTATCTCGCTACCAATATGGACAATGTAACTTATATGTTACATGTTGTTGATATTGGTAAAGAAATGGAAGTGTGTTGGTTTTATGGGTGATAAAATAAATTATACCAATGTACTTCCACATACATAATTACATACAGAACATACACACACACACATTTACATAGTGACACGCACATAGCCATACAAACACAATCGAATGTAGAATGTGCATCATTGGCGGCCCCGGGTAACCCCACCCGAAGGCGTATAACGGGACCTGTTACAGTTGTTGCAATACTCTCGCCTTGCAAAGTTCAGATTGTTACATTTTTGGTTCCCAGTATACTTGAATTTTGAAATTTAAATCTACAAAAAGTCTCTTTGCAATTTTGGTCCTAAATCAAAGGTTTTGTAATGTTTTTGGTCCATGTTCTAACTAAAATGAGTACTTTTGGTCCTTGCAATTGCACCCCAAAAACAAGTTTCAAAACCATCGAATAAGGACCAAATCCATGGTGGCGAGGTGGCGGTGGTGGTAGGCCATCTGAATGCATTCCATCTCTCCGACGAACAGGAGAACCAGAACCTGCATGCATTCTATACCCTGAAAAGTCAACCAAGTCAAAAGCATTATTAATCAGCAAGTCTTATTACAAAAAATTGAACTGTTCTATTCTTCTTCTATACAAAGATCATTCAAATGGGGGGCAGGGCCAGGGACATTTTAGTCTTTTCCAAGCCTTGCCCTTCTCTTAACATAATGAGCTCATTGGTTTTGCTTTACAAACAACTATTCTGCAAGATATAAAAGATGTCTTATATATGTAGTCAGAAATAAAAGTAAGAATATACCAAATTACCAACATACCTCCAATTATCGTCTATTTCTTAATTCATGAATCTTTCCAAATACAGTCTCATTTTTATGAATTTCCTCCTCTAAAGACATCCGTTTAACATTTTGAGTGGTTTGGACTTTGACTTTAGAGCCTTTTAATATTTATAGACCCCATCAAGGTCAATATTTTTAGGCTACAATGACATGGAAATTAAAGTAATGGATTTTAAAGTTAACAGCTGTAAATCTCATGAGATGAAAACTCCAAAAGTAGTTAATTATACTTATATTGACCTGGACATGAACCGAACCGAACCTTTTTCACGTACATATTTATCAAATTCAGCCCTCACCACAGATGTACTGACTTTCTCTTATACCTTCAAGTTTCTTAATTTCTCTAAAGATAATCTTTTCCTCTGTAAGGTTAATAACTTAATATATACTTTCATGAAGAAAGAGATACTGCAAACTCTTGATCTGTAGATAAAAAGAAGAAAGATCAACATCAACATGGAGTTTTGAAAAGATGGTAAATTCCCTTCATGGTCCTCTTTTACTTGCTAAGCGATGTCCCCTTAACAAACTTTATAGGAGAAAGATTGTTGTTATAATTAAAAATAAGAAAGTCCTGAAACATGTAGAAAAAAATCATAAATTACGCAGAATTATGGAGACTATATGAATTAATTTATTTTCACCCACTATTCAGAGTTTTCACAAATTTATAAAGAGGCTCGACTCTTTGTTTTCCAAGTACAATGCTTAATAAAGAATTGATCGGAAGTAAAAAGTCAGTAATATAAAGAAATGGAAGTAAGATGCTGTGATACAAATACAAATGACGGTAACTACTAACATACATACATTACTTCTACCAATATTGGCAATGTACTTTCTTTTCACCCATAATAGCAACATACTAAGGATAAGATTTATTGTTTTTAATTTAAAATAGGGTTGTTTCCTTTTATCTAGTTTTGATTTTTAACGTCCATTTAGGAATAATAGTGATCAATAGGTTCTTTTTGTTTTTTGGCAATTAATATAGTTTTAAGTTATTTGGAGAACACCTGTGTCTCAAATTACATGAAATTCAGGGTCTTGCTAGGGACCCCGCGAGAGGATACTCAGACAATAACCTAGCAAAAAAATTAACTTTAAAGAATTCTTAACATGATTTATAAATATTCAAAAACCTTAGAACCAAAATATAAAAACTGGTTGTCCAAGGCAAGAACTGATATTCACACTATTAGCGGCAGAAACAATGATCATCACCAAATCTGAAATTAGCCTATAGACATGGAAGATAAAAAAACACGAGTTAATTTACTATAAAATATATAAACTACAAACACAAAACACCAGCTTTACATCAAAAAATACCTGAAACTCTACAAGTGAATCATTTAAAAATTAGCATCTGCTTGAAATAGCCTATATTCAGATTATGGTATCATGTTTACAGTCAGTCACATGTGTCGTATCATATGCTTGTTACAGTCAGTCCAAAAACAAATGTAATGTTGGTCCACGAGTCTAGCTTATAGTTTCAGTTTTGGTCCCTGAGTCTAGCTTATTCGAAGCTTTTGTAATGCTTTTGATCCCTGATCCAAGAAAAATGACTAAAGTAGCCTCCCACTCCTACCCTTTCCCTCCCTGAGTATATCTGATTAATATCTTTCAATTTTGGTCCCAAAAATCTCTTGCAATTTGGGTCCTTATTAAAGGTTTTTGCAGCATTTGAGGTCCTCTTCCGTGAATAATGACGATATTTTTGGGACCAAATTTGCAGAAATCAGCTATAGTCAGCGACCAAAAAAAGACATTTTATAGGAACTCAAACCAAAAACATTACAAGAACCTCAAATAAAGACCAAAACTGAATGAGAAATTTTCGGGACAAATATTGCAAAAATCAGCTATAAACATGGGACAAAAATGTAAGTTACTCTTTCAACAAATAACAGTCATTTATAACAGAATCATAATGAAGTCATTTTACTTGGAGCAGGAACCAAAAGCGCAATGAAAACCCCATATAAGGACCAGACCTACAAAAACAAAACGTTAGGGGCCAAAGCTGGAACATGAGCTAAGCTTAGGGACAAAAATGTAGCTTACTCTGAATATTATTATGGAGAAAGAGTATGGTGGTTCCAATGGGATTAGAAAAACCTTCTTCTCTTGGAACTCTCATCTTCATAAGAACATGTCAGGTGTTTACTTTCATCTTTTACATGATCCAGGAACATCCTCACAAATTCTAGGACCGTGTAGTTTGCAAACTGGAAATATTGACAGAGATTAAAGTGGCATTCTACAATAAACAAACAAATGAAAGTACATTGCCATTTAATAACCCAAAAAATAACAACATGGAGTTTGAAAAGATAGTAAATTCCCTTCATGGTCCTCATTTACTTGCACCCGGTGCCACCTCATCGCTTCCCTTGTCATCTTTATTGCCATGGTTTTCCAGAATTCCCTCTGGGTTCATCAATCAGTCACTTTAGGAGGGGCATTTTCGGAATTGATCAAACCTGAAGATAATATGTTTGAAATTTGGATGCCCAAATGGGTAAATTATAGCATTAACAATGCTTAATAAAGAAAAGATCAGAAGTAAAATGGAAGTAAGATGCTGAGATACACATATAAAGGACAGTAAGTACTGAGGTACATACATTACTTCCTTACAAGATTAGGTATAAAAAATTCGAAGCAAAATAGTGATATGCGACAGATACTGAAATGACATGCATATCCTTTAGTATGGATGATGGTCTATAGAACACACCTACAGTCACAAATAAAAGACGATGTTATTGAAAATTCAAAATTGGAAACTTATTATTATTATGGTCTAATGGGATATGGATGAAGATAAAGTTATATATCATTGATCAGTTTAACCGAAGATCAAAATTTGAAACTGGAAACCAATCGAAATAAAGTTTCGGATAATCTATTAAACCAAAAACCAAAAATAGATTTCAGATCAATGGAATAAACCGAAGCTTATTCAGTTTCGGTTTTTTTCAACACCCTTAATAGCAATGTACTTTTATATTAAGCCATTCCAACTTTCATTTGTAAAGCAAACTAATCTGAATATTGGAATTACTTAAATTCTCAACCATAATCACTTACCTACAAACTCTCAAGGCCTTAAATTTTCATCAACCATTACTTCATTGTTTGAGTCCTAAATAAAACTAAACTAAAATGTACATGTTTGAGTTTGAAAATTTATGTGTTTTTATGAAATTAAACAATATAATCAATGATTTCAAAACCATATGAATGTCACTAGTTGCAAATACTCTTCTTTACAAACGGTCTAAACACAAAATCAAGTTTCGGTTCTGTGTACCTTAACATCATAAATTTACTCTCAGAAGTTCATTTTGGTAGATGACTAATGATCATTGCAGGTATATCATCATTGAAACCATCAGTCTCTCCCTCGGGTACACTCACTATCCATTAGCTGCCAAGACATCTTTATTAAAAAAAATAAGGAAAAGTCAGGCAATAGGTGAATGCAAAAACCTATAAATGGAAACCGATGAAAACCAAAACTAAAATAGACACAAGCATTGACATAGTGGCACTCACATGGCTATACAAACACAAACAAATGTAGCTAAAGTTGACAAAATATGAAAGTACATTGCTATTTCTAGTATTTGACTTTAAAAGAGAAAATGCAAGATATACCAATGTACTTCCACATACATATTTACATACAAAACAAATCACACACACACACATTTACATAGCGGCATGCACATGCACATAGGTTTTGTAATGTTATAGGTCCATCTGATTGTTACATCTGAAAAATAAACATAGTGACATAAAAATAAAGCAGTAGTTAACATGATTAACGTTTGAGTAAATTACATTTTTAGTTCCCAGTATAGTTGAATTTTGGGATTTAAATCTTCAAAAAGTCTCTTTGCAATTTTGGTCCTATATCAAAGGTTTTGTAATGTTTTAGGTCCATCTTCTAACTAAAATGAGTACTTTTGGTCCCTATAGCAATGTACTTTACTCTTTTAACAGATATGGACAATTAAATCTATGTAATACCCAAATTAGCAATGTACTTGCATGATTTTACCTATAATAGCAACATAGTAAAAAAATTACCAAAAATAGCAATATGTAAACCCATAAGAGCAATGTGCCTGCACTTACTTACACATAGTAGCAACCTACTTAAAACTGTTTACCCATAATAGCAATATGTAGAATGAAATATTCAATCATTTTACAAGTTTCAGGTTATATATGTTGCTATTATCGGTTAAAAAATGTAAGTACGTTGCTATTGTTGATGAAAAATAAAGTACATTGCACACATTGGTAGCGAGAAGAATCTATGTTGCTATTTTCTGCATTTTTTTTAATTTTAGAATGTACTTACACGGAATCTGTGCACATATAATCACCTTCACGCGGGCGGACATTAGGGTTGTTTCCATGTAAAACATCACTGCCGCCTCTGAAACCAGGGCCGCTATCAAACCCTCTGCCGCCAAACCGGCCATGACTGTAAGGCGGCGGTGAATCCATGGCAGCGGTGGTGGTGGGCCGTCTGAAAGATCATAGTCGGGATTGTAGGGGTGGCTTCCATTTTTACGGCTAACAGGAGAACCAAAACCCGAACGCATTCTATACCCTGAAAAGTCAACCAAGTCAAAAGCGTTATTAATCAGCAAGTCTTATAAGAGAAAATCGAACTGTGTTGTTCGTCTTCTATACAAAGATCATTCAAATGGGGCAAGGAAGGGACATTTTAGTCTTTTCCAAGCCTTGCCCTTCGCTTAACATAATGAGCTCACTACAAGAAACTATTCTGCAAAAGATAAAAGGTATATTGTATATGTAGTCAGAAATAAAAGTAACAATATACAAATTACCAAGATACCTCCTATTATTGTCTAATTCTTAATTCATGAATCTTTAGCCCTCGCCACAGATATAATGACTTTCTCTTGTTCGTCGTGCAATTAAATGATACGCCCCCTTATGTGGGTCGGTTTGGCCAAGCCTATTTAGGATAAGGTTAAGATTTATTGTCCTTAATTTCAAATAGGATTGTTTCCTTTTATCTAGTTTTGTTTTTTAACATCTATATAGGTTCTTTTATTTTTGGGCTATTAATAAAGTTTTCAAGTTATATCCATCAACAAATGTTACAGTAAAATATAATTTTGGTCCCCGAGTCTAGCTTATAAATGCAGTTTTGGTCCCTGAGTCTAGCTTATTTGAAGCTTTTGTAATGCTTTTGATCCCTGATCTACGAAAAATGACTAAATGCCCTTTCCCTCCCTGAGTATATCAGATTAATATTTTTCAATTTTGTTCCCAAAAATGACCAAAAGCGTTATGAAAACCCCATAACAGTCATTTTACTTGTAGCATTTGAGATCCTCATCCAAGAATAATGACAATATTTTTGGGACATAACTTACAGGAATCAGTTATAGTCGGGGACCAAAGAAGACATTTTAATAGAAATTCGAACCAAAAACATTACAAGTACTTCAAATAAAGACCAAAACTAAATGAGAAATTTTGGGGAGAAATATTACAAAAATCAGCTATAAACAGGGGCCAAACATGTAATTTGCTTTTTCAACAAATAACAATCATTTATAAAAGAATCAGAATGAAGCCATTTTACTTGAAGCAGGGACCAATAGCGTTATGAAAAACCCCAAAGTACAACCTAATATCGGATAAATCACTTAACCGAGATATTAGCCAGATATTGTACAACCTAATATCGGATTCCAAAGTATAATGTTATAATTGAAAGAAATAGAACTGACATGTGGGTCGGTTTGGCCAAGCCTATTTAGGATAAGTTTTAATTTTAAAATAGGATTGTTTCCTTTCATCTAGTTTTTGACATGTGGGTCGGTTTGGCCGGACACTATAAATAGTGATCTATAGGTTCTTTTATTTTTGGGCTATTAATAAAGTTTTCAAGTTACTTGGAGAACTCTTGTGTCTCGAATTACAGGAGATTTTGGGTCTTGCCTTCGGGTTGGGATCGGGACCGTATTAATAAACCAATTAAGTCAAAAAGGAAACAATCATGTACAACTGTCATTATGCAAAAGGGTATAAATCTTGAACTAAATAATGTAAGTATATGGTATTAATGTTGCATACAGTGTCCTATAAAAGTTACAGCATACCTGTACCATCTTACTTACAAATTTCAACCCACCTGGTCCCACTAGGTACTAGGGACCCCGCAAGAAAATACTCGACCAGAACCTAGCAAAAGAATTAACTTTAAAATTTTTTAATATGAACTATAAATATTCAAAAAGCTTAGAACCAAAATATACAAACGGTTGTGCAAGGCAAAAACTGATGATCCCATCTAGAGCAGTAGATACAATGATCATCACCAAATCTGAAATTAGCCTATAGACATGGAAGATAAAAAAACACAAGTTAAATTACTATAAAATATATAAACTACAAAAACAAGACAACAGATCTGACCTTACATCTGCTTGAAGCATTAAATATTTACATTTCTTGTTGATACCACAAACACATTGTCCCTCAATTAATCAATGCATATAATAATGTGACACTAATCACTATCAATAAAAGATGTTATGTTTTCGTCTATCATATTGCTTGTTAGCTATATTCATCAACAAATGTTACAGTAAATTATAATGTTGGTCCCCGACTCTAGCTATTTTGAAGCTTTTGTAATGCTTTTCTCAGCGTTTGAGTTCCTCTTCCAAGAAAAAGTGCAATATTTTTGGGACCAAAATTGCAGAAATCAGCTATATTCAGGAACTAAAAAAAGAATTTTTAATAAGAACTCAAACCATAAACATTATGAGAACCTCAAATAAAGACCAAAACAAATGAGAAATTTTGGGGACAATTATTGCAAAAACCACAGGGGCCAAAAATGTAATTTACTCTTTCAAAAAACAACAATCATTTACAACAGAATCATAATGAAGTCATTTTACTTGGAGCAGGAATCAAAAGCATTATGAAAACCCCATATAAGGACCAGATCTGCAAAAACAAAAACAAAAAACGAGAAGAAAAACAACTTTTGGGGCAAAAGCAGGAAAATGAGCTAAGCTTAGGAACAAAAACTGTACGCAAAGAGTGTGGTGGTGCCAATGGTATTAGAAAAACCTTCTATTGGAAGTGTCATCTTCATAAAAACATCTCCTTTCATCTCTTACTTGATCCAAGAACATCTTCACAAATTCTAGACCCGTGTACTTTGCAAACTGAGAATATTGACATTGATTAAAATAGCTTTCTACAATAAGCAAAAATGTAATTTGCTTTTTTGACAAATAACAGTCATTTATAAAAAAAATCAGAATGTAGTCATTTTACTTGTAGCAGGGACCAAAAGCGTTATGAAAACCCCATATAAGGACCAGATTTGCAAAAACAAAAAGAAAAACAACTTTAGGGGCCAAAGCTTAGGGACAAAAAATGTAGTTTACTCTGAATATTATTATGGAGATGATGGTTCTAATGGGATCAGAAAAACCTTCTTCCCATCTTCATAAAAACATGTCCTTTCATCTCTTACTTGATCCAGGAACATCTTCACAAATTAAAGTAGCATTCTACAATAAACAAACAAATGTCATTTAAAGAAACAATAACATCAACATAGAGTTTGAAAAGATAGTAAATTCCCTTCATGGTCCTCATTTACTTCACCACTTCCCTTGTCATCTTTGTTATCGTGGTGTTCCATAGTTCCCTCTAGAAACATTAAATCAGCCACATTAGGATGGCCATTTTCAGAATTATTCAAACTACAATTCGTCAAGGGTATAAAATAACACGGGGGCCTGAAGATAGCATATAAAAAATAATTAGTTTTTAGGTTGGAATGAAAGAAATTTGTATGAAATTTGGATGCCCAAATGAAATTAAACATTTTTGAATCAACAGACTATCGATGTGTTTATTTTCACACACTATTCAGAGTTTTCAAAAATTTATAAAGAGGCTCAACTCTATGTATTAGTCCGATTAAGAAAAAAAATAAAAGCATAATGCTATAATTGGGTAAATTATAGCATTAACAATGCTTAATAAAGAAATGATCGAAAGTAAAATGTCAGTAATATAAAGAAATGGAAGTAAGATGCTGTGATACACATATAAATTAAAGACATTATGGAAAAATCAAAATTGGAAAGTTATTATTATTATGGTCCACGAGCCTAGCTTATAGTTTCAGTATTGGTTCCTGAATCTAGCTTATTTGAAGCTTTTGTAATGCTTTTGATCCCTGATCAATGTAAAATGACTAAATTACCCTCCCACGCCTACCCTTTCCCTCCCTAAGTATACCTGATTAATATTTTTCAATTTTGATCCCAAAAATATCTCTTACACTTTGGGTCCTTATTAAAGGTTTTTGCAAGATTTAAGATCCTCTTTTAAGAATAATGACAATATTTTTGGGACCAAATTTGCAGAAATCGGTTATACTCAGGGACCAAAGAAAGGCATTTGAATAGGAACTCGTACCAAAAACATTACAAGAACCTCAAATAAAGACCAAAACTGAATGAGAAACTTTGGGGACAAATATGGCAAAAATCAGCCATAAACAGGGGCACAAAGTGTAATTTACTCTTTCAACAAATAACAGTCATTTATAAAAGAATCAGAATGTAGTTATTTTACTTGGAGCAAGGAACAAAAGCATTATGAAAACCCCAAATAAAGACCAGATTTGCAAAAACAAAAAGAAAAGAAACATTAGGAGCCAAAGCTGGAAAATAATCTAATCTTAGGGACAAAAAATGTATTTTACTGTGAATATTATTACGGAGATGATGGAATGTACACAAAGAGTGGTGGTTCTTAAGGATCAGAAAAACCTTCTTCTCATCTTCATAAGAACATCTCTTACTTGATCCAGGAACATCTTCACAAATTCTACACCCGTGTAAATTGCAAACTGAGAATATTTATAGACATTAAGGTAGCATTCTACAATAAACAAACAAAAAGTACATTGCCATTAAATGCATTTAACCTGAAAAATAGCATCACGGCTTCCCTTATCATCTTTATTGTCATGGTTTTCATTTGTTCCCTCTGGGTTTATTAATTCAGCTACTTTAGGAGGGAAAATTTCAGTATTATTCAAACTTAATTTTGTCAAGGGTATAAGATAACATGGGGACCTGAAGATAATAATTAAATAACAAATAATTAGTTTTTAGGTTGGAATGACAGAAATATGTATGAAACTTTCATCAATCATTACTTCATTGTTTGAGTCCTAATAAAACTAAACTAACAAGTACATATTTGAGTCAGAAACAAAACAAAAAACAAATAGCATGAACTGTATGATAATTAAGTCTCACCATAAGATATCTTTCCAACAGAAAAGTTTATATTAATCAATAAACCATCAAAAAGTGGTTAATAAGTTGGAAATTTTCTTTGTGTTTTTATGAAATTAAACGATATAAGAGATGATTTCAAAACAAATTGAACGTTACTAATTGCAAATACCCTTCTTTACAAATGGTCTAAAAACAGCATCAAGTTCCAGAGTTCTGTCCTGTGTACCTTAACATCATATATTTACTCGCAAATGGTCGTTTTGGTATAATACTATTGATCATTGCAGGTATATCATCATTTAAACCATCAGACTCACTCTTGGGTACACTCAAGATCCATAAGCTGCCAAGATATTTTCATTAAGAAAACAATAAAAGTCATGCTTATTTGTAAAATATTGTTTCAGAAGTTACCGAGCAATAGCTTGAATGAAAAAACCTATAGATGGTAATTAATGAAAACCAAAACTAAAATGGACCCAAATATGGAAAGTTATTAATGTTAGAAAGTGTAGGGTCTCCACTCATGAGATTCCTCCACCACCTCTCCATGTTATCCTCCAAATTCTCCACCTTCTCTTGTCCTCCACTTGTTCTTGTTTTCCTGCTTTATTTCCCTGTAAATGCCTATATAACAAAAGGCTGATTCACATTGTAAACATAACAAACAAGTATTGCAATACAAGAGATTCTAAGTATCAAAGTATCAAAATCAACATGGTATCAGAGCAGTGTTTATCCTAGGATTAAACAAACTGCATATTCATCATTTACCACCCCCATTACTACCTGAGATTGAGCTGCCATGTCAGTAGACGGTAAACCATCATCTCAAGTTAGTAATGAGGAAATATCCCTCCAAATAGCCAATCTTATCAGAAATGGTCTCAATTTCCAAACCCAGAACCCAAAACAAAACCTTTCTGATAACCTCAAAATCAACCTCAACTTGAACAGCCAGAATTATGCCCTATGGGCTCGGATGATCAAGGTGGAAATTGGAGGCAAATCAAAGGCTTTACTAAGCCATCTGACAACCAATCCTCCAGAACCAACAGCAGACAATTATGATCAATGGGAACAAGAAGACCTGGTCATATTCTCATGGATCATTCAGAATATAGAACCTTCCATTGCTAGCAACCTAACCGAGTTCCCTACTGCAAAATCGCTATGGGATGCCTTGGTAGTTACATATAGCAGTGGCAAGGATAAGCTACAAACCTTTGACCTGCATGTCAAAGCAAACGAAATCAAGCAAAATGAAATGTCCCTGGAAGATCTGTGGATCATTATGCAGGGAATTTGGGGTGAAATAGACAGAAGGGACCCAAATCCAATGAAGTGTGCAATAGACATCGCAACATACAACAAAGCAAGAACCGAACAGAAATTATTTCAATTTCTGAATGCAATTGACCACAGATACGATTCCATAAAAAGAGAAATTCTGAGAGGAGATCCTCTACCAACTCCCGAAGGAGCATATGCAGCAGTAAGGAAAGAAACTGCTCACCAGAGCATCCTTACAGGCAATACAAATGAAGGAAACGGACTTACAGTCACCGGCTTAAACGAGAATGATGGCGCAGGCTTCATCGCAAGAAACCAACGGCGAACAGATCGTGGACAGTCATCGGGATCATTTTCCCGAATAGACAAATCAAAATTGAAATGCGACCACTGTGGTATGATGAAGCACACGAAGGAGCAGTGCTTCAAAATCGTAGGATATCCCGAATGGTGGAAAGAAGGCAACAAGAAAGGGAAGGCAGCAACTGCCGTGGGCAACCCGGAGGTCACCAGCAGCGGCGGCAACCAATCTCGAAAAAATCACTGCGACGACGGATTTGGGGGCTCCGCATTCGGGTTCATGACCACAGCAAAATCCGCCGATGATTACTATCGATCAAACAACGGCGACAACAAGTACCATCGGACCAGCGAAATCAGGGCCGAAACCAACGGATCACCCTTCGATCTCTCAGCCGAAACAAAGGAAGAAGAAGGGGGCGGGGAAGAAAAAGAAAGAGAAAACGAAATAGGTATAGGGTTTGGAATTTACAATCCAAACCCCCCCACTTCCTCTCATTTACCTATAAAAGCCAAGTTAAAAAAAACCCTTAAAAACCATGAAACCGGTGAAATAAATATGGCAACAAATCATAAAAAATTGAATAATGATTTGTGGATTTTTGATTGTGGTGCCACTGATACTATGACATTCGACAGTTTTGATTTTTGCTCGGTATCAAAACCAAGAAAAAGTCAAATTTGCACAGCCAATGGGGAAACAACTCCAGTAAAAGGGGGAGGGACCATTGAAATCTCATCAACCTTGAAATTATCAAACTGTCTTTATGTGCCATCTTTATCTCATAAATTGCTTTCCATAAGCCATGTTACCAAAGAACTAAATTGTTCAGTTCTAATGAACCCCACCTTTTGTATCTTACAGGACATCAGGACGGGAATGATTATTGGGCGTGGCACTGAATGTCAAGGATTATATTATGTAGATGAAGTGACTCAACAAGGCACCGTGATGTTGGCTCATGGAACTACAAATAGAGAAGCTTGGTTGTGGCATAGAAGATTGGGACATCCATCTTCTGGTTATTTACATCTTTTATTTCCAAAGTTGTTTGAATTAAATAAAAGTTTGAATTGTGAAACATGCATCCTCGCCAAAAGTCATAGACAATCTTTTAAGCCAAATAACACCCAAGCAGAGCACCCTTTCTCATTAATCCATTCGGATGTATGGGGACCAGCAAAAATCACTGGGGGACAACACTTTAGGTATTTCTTGTTATTTATTGATGACTGTACACGTATGACTTGGACTTATTTCTTAAAAAATAAATCTGAAGTTTTTGAGAAATTCTCCATATTTCATACCATGATCAAAACCCAATTTGGAAAGGAAATTCAAATTTTACGATCCGACAACGGAGGCGAATTTATAAATAACCCCATGAAACTTTTTTGTCAAAAACAAGGAATAATTCATCAAACCTCTTGTGCACATAACCCTGAACAAAACGGTGTTGCTGAACGAAAAAACCGTATTTTGTTGGAAATAACAAGAGCACTCCTAATCGAATCCAAAACCCCAAAAACCTTCTGGCCTGATGCCCTTGCTACAGCTACCTACCTTATAAATCGACTTCCAACCAAAGCTATTGACCTAAAAACCCCTCTTCAAAAATTATCAGAATTTACTACACCACCATCCATTCTGACCCTTAAACCTCGTATTTTTGGATGTTCTGTTTTTGTACACATACCTAAAATAGAACGTACCAAACTTGATCCATGTGCTGAAAAATGTGTCTTTGTGGGATATGGAGTGAATCAAAAAGGATACCGATGCTACAGCCCAAAAAGACAACACATGTTCACTACCATGAACTGCGATTTTCTTGAAACCGAATACTTCTACAAAACCCAACACACTGGTCAGGGGGAGAACACTGACGATGACGCATTGAGTTGGTTAAAATGGGTGCCCTCATCAGAAGAAGCAAGTTACAGTACCCAAGACGAGTCACATCATCTACATAATATAACACCAACAATCAGTGTCGCTGAACAAAATTATCCCAACTTGATGCCCGAGGTAAGTAACTCCCAAACCAATATTGATCCCTCAGTTTATACCACTAACTCTCAAACAGAATCAGTAGCTACTTCTTCTAATCAAGAAGACCATGAAACAGAACGAGGTGATCAAGTCCAAAATGAAGAAGAAGTCCAACATGAACCAGTGGAGAGGTACAGCCTTCCTCCAAGGAGCAACAGAGGAATTCCCCCAAATAGATACTCTCCCGAAAGAGTGACTCGAAGTTCAAAATATCCTATGGCAAATATGACTAAAGGAAATCTTTCAAAAGAAGCTCAAACATTTGCCACATCCATATATTCTGAAGAAATACCAACAACCGTCGAACAAGCCTTACAGTCCAACAAATGGAAAGAAGCAATGGAAGCAGAAATTGGCGCATTAAAAAAGAATGACACATGGGAGAAATGCACCCTCCCATTTGGTAAAAAACCTGTAGGATGTCGATGGGTTTTTACTATAAAACACAAACCCGATGGGACAGTTGAAAGGTACAAAGCCCGGTTAGTAGCCAAAGGGTATACTCAGACATATGGGATCGACTACTCTGAAACTTTCTCTCCGGTAGCCAAAATTGACACCATCAGAGTACTATTCTCAATAGCTGCAAATGAAGGATGGCCACTTCGTCAATTTGATGTAAAAAATGCCTTTTTACATGGGGAACTCAAGGAAGAAGTTTACATGGAAGCCCCTCCCGGGCTTACAGAAAACTTTAAGCATGAAGAAGTATGTCGTTTGAAGAAAACCCTTTATGGACTAAAGCAATCTCCTCGAGCCTGGTTTGGCAAGTTCACCTTAGCCATGAAGAAATATGGTTTTAAACAAAGTAACTCAGATCATACTTTGTTCCTAAAACGAAGAAATAAACTCATAACCTGTTTAATTATCTATGTTGACGATATGATAATTACAGGAAACGATGAAGAAGAAATGGCAAGATTGAAAACTAACCTATTCAAGGAATTCGAAATGAAAGACCTAGGAGGCCTTAAGTATTTCCTTGGAATCGAAGTACTAAGGTCAAAACAAGGAATTTTTATTTGCCAAAAGAAGTATGTTCTTGATTTATTGGCAGAAACGGGGATGATCGATTGCAGACCCTCTGATACTCCTATGACTGTAAATCAAAAACCTTATATGGAAGAAGGAGCAGAGTTGGCAGACAAAGGAAAATACCAACGAATTGTGGGAAAATTAATTTACCTCTCCCACACTCGTCCTGACATAGCCTATGCTGTGGGAGTAGTAAGTCAATTCATGCATCAACCACAAGTTGCCCACATGGAAGCAGTTAGACGAATTCTCAAATATCTCAAGGGAACACCTGGTCATGGAGTCTTGTTTAAATCAAATGGGCACTTAGAAATTCAAGTTTATACGGACGCAGACTGGGGAGGAGATAAAGGGGATCGGAAATCGACAGCCGGATACTTCACTCTTATTGGTGGGAACCTAGTCACATGGAGAAGCAAGAAACAAAAAGTAGTATCCTTATCAAGCGCGGAAGCAGAGTTCCGAGGTATAGCACGAGGAGTGGCAGAAGTCTTATGGATCCGAAAACTGTTAAATGAGGTCGGTTTTTTATCTAAAAAGAGTAGTGAAATCATGTGTGATAATGAAGCAGCCATACGGATCTCTGAAAACCCAGTACAACATGATCGAACAAAACATATAGAAATTGACAGACACTTCATTAAAGAAAAACTAGAAGGAAAGATAATTCAATTACCACCAATCAGAACAGAAGACCAACTTGCAGACATTCTGACAAAGTCAGTAAACGGAGGAATATTCAACAGATGTTTAGTCAAGTTAAATGTCGGAAATCCCACCATTCAACGTGAGGGGGAGTGTTAGAAAGTGTAGGGTCTCCACTCATGAGATTCCTCCACCACCTCTCCATGTTATCCTCCAAATTCTCCACCTTCTCTTGTCCTCCACTTGTTCTTGTTTTCCTGCTTTATTTCCCTGTAAATGCCTATATAACAAAAGGCTGATTCACATTGTAAACATAACAAACAAGTATTGCAATACAAGAGATTCTAAGTATCAAAGTATCAAAATCAACAATTAAAACAAGATACCCCAACGAAACCAAAAAGTTCATTAGTCAGCAACTCACCAACGCAAGTACCATATGCTGCATCCAAATGTGGCAATCCTGTGAAATGATTTACAGCTATTAATAAACTCCTTATATTAGCCTGATACCACCATTTAAGTTCATATGCTACAAATACATATCTGAGATAATGATATGAAACGAAAGCATGAGGTAATAATAGAATTCACATATATCTCATTAATATCGTATCTTGATCACAAGTTTTTTAGGACCCCTGGTTCATGCAAATAAGCAAGCTTTCTCATATCATCAACTTTGAATGGTGGTGCTTTGGCATCTTTGACGTGGCAACAACATAAAATTAGAACCCAGAAGAATAATTAAAATCAAAATCAAACAAATATAACGCTTCCATTACTCACTTGCATAAAAAATAGTTTGAAGCATGGCAAAAAGACAATGTATGCAAGAAAAGACAAAGCTCTCGTTGACTAATCTCCCAATTAGAACCAGGTAACAGGATAACAATTTCAACAATGTAACAAGTATGTTCAGTTAACTTACAAAAAGCATATGCTAATCAGAAAAATTACATAAAACAAACACATATAATGAGTGTGTTTAGTTAATTTACAAAAGCACCACCAATATCCAATGACAGGAAGCATGGAGCCACTTCATATGTTGTTTTAAATCAGAGACAAAGCATCAATTAAGCAGAATAAAAAGAAAATAATTATTTTTAAAAGAGTTTTGAGGAATATTTGAACCAGCCTCCTCTCCTCTGATCTCATTGACCAACAGATCCCCAAGCTACTATAATTAACAATTCCCTTACCAGCTGCAAACGACATGGTCAAAGTTAGATTACATTAACGAAGGTCAAAGCAACAGAAACTATTTACAATAAGCACAGGGCAAAGGCAGGGAGAAGCTTGGGGATGCAGTAAACCTTTAGATGCGTTCCTCCACCGATTCAACTTTATATGCCCTTTATAATGTAAAAAAAACATTGAGATAATGAAATACTATCAAGATACGACATCTCAATATCGTCAATATAGAAGAAGAAAATTAATAGGGAGGAAAACACAGGGTAAAGGCAGGGATAAGCTTGGGGATGCAGTAAACCTTTTTTTAGTCAACTGGGAATGAATGCTCGTAGGAAAAGAAGGATCGTTGTCGTCGTACGCCTCCAGGAACCATTTAAATCTGAACAGCCTCACGTAGAAAAGTATCGCTCGTTGTTATCATCGCATCGCATGTAATACAAATACATTAGAGTGGATGCTAAAAAATCAAACAACCTGATGAAACAAAACCCTAAAGAAGAGATGGGGTTTGTGCGGTGATCATGGCGGAGTGCGTTTCCAGAACGGTCATGGCGGTTAAGGTTTTTGGAGTTAGGAGTGGTGGTCCATCACTTGTACCTGTCATTTGAATGTCTGTAAATTAAAGGGTGACAATTATAGGGTGGTGAGTTTAGTGTTGGTATAGACAGACGATGGTAGTGGTGGCGAAAAAAGGGCGGTGTTTAGAGTTAGAGAGAATGGGAAGTGGTAGAAAAGAGAGGGGGAAAACTTCTTTAAATACGCAAAGGGAAACCAAAAGGCGGGTAAACGTAGGGTTGCAGAGATTCAGTGAGTAGCCGTTGTGCGTCGAAGGGTTGATATAGAAAGGAACGAGTGTGTGCTTTTCACATGCTTGTACAATTTATGAGTTTAAGATTTTTTTTTTATGTATTAAGACATTTGTAAATTATGTATCTATTTATATTAGGTGTGTATCCGAACGATGTTGTGACAAAAATAGTTTGTTTCGATAAATAGTTTCAGAATGGAAATTTATTTCCTTACAGTGAGTAATATATGTCGGTTCTTTTACACGAGCAGTTTTGCTGTAAACATATAAAATTCAGAATAACACACAATGCATCGTCATAATTATTTACTATTGATGTATTTTTTTAAAAATAAAGTAAATCTCTATCATTGGTTAAAATAAAAAGTAAATTTGTATTTTTTTTTTTTTTTTGGAAAATGGTTTCATTTAGGCATTAGGTTTTGTGATCAATTGATTTAAAATTTTCATTTTGAAGAATGAATAGACTAAATGGACGTGTTAGGGTTTCAAAAAAAGTTTGCATTTTAGCTTACCGAATTTGACTTAATCACATCTCGAGTCGGGGCAATTTAGAACGGACGGTGACACTTCTGCTTTTTTATAGCGGCAAACATGTCTGTATTTTTTAAAAAGACTATTAGAAAGGGTAATAAGTAGGTATTTCTATATAAAAAGGTTGTAAGCACACATTGTTGTCAGTCGTGTTTGTGTTTGTCGTATGTCTTTTAAAAAAAATTAATTTTAAAAAATTATTTAAAAACATAAGTATGTTTATGATGAAAAATAAAAATATTTTGACGTTTTCAGTTAATATATAAAGTGGTGGTTTTTTTGTTATAATTAAAATCATATTTTTTTATTAAGGATTGTCATTTTCAGTTAATTTTTATTTAACATAATTAGGCTATTATTAGTTTAAATCATAAACTAGTGAGGTTTGTTTAAATTTTAAATTAAATGTTATTGTTTAGGTTGTTTGGACAGGAGGAGAAAAGTTTTACTTAAGTATTTATAACGATTAGTTTATTTTAAAAAACATGTATATGTATTCATAAGTTTACTTAAATTTTGTTTTCTTTAAGTTTTATTTTTAATGTTGATATAGAAAAAATATAATTTAAAATATTATTTGTTATATGTTAAGTTACAATTGAGGATTACTTATTATTTTCAAAAAATAAAAGAAAATTAAAATATGTATTGAAAAATAAATTATTAAAAAATTGAAATAAAATATCATTTGTTGTATGCTAGGTTATCAACGAAAAATACATCTTATATATAAAATAAATTTATTGAATTAATAATAGTTTTAAAAATAGACAACAAAATTGTTTAAATGAACCGAAACACACACACACACACACTGTAGCCCAACCACATTTTAGGTTCGGTTTTAAAATGTTCCAAAACTTTTTTTCTTTTGGCCTTCTAGCTAGGGGTATAACGTTTACAATTAAGGGTTTAAAACATCCTTCTACCTCAAGTGAAGGGGTCATCCGGTTACCGTCCTACTCATTAGCCTAATCATCGTTACCGGATTTATCTCTCTTTCTCCCCCTCTCTCAGAAACACATACACGTCTTCATGAGGTTCGAATCCCACCTCTTTCTCTGTTGAAAGGATCATAGGATCGACCACCGTTGTCATCGACTATCCGATTGGGATTGATTGATTTGGCATCGGTGGATCGACGACCAACCTTACCGTTCGGCCACCGCGAACTCTCTATATTTCTCTCGTACTCTCATCAGACATATAACCACCATGAACACTTTAGGTATCTCTCTCTCTCTCTCTCTCTCTCTCTCATTCTCTCGTTCTTAGTTTGACAAACACTGTGTGTATCTCTCTCTTGTTGTCGGCAATACGATGATGGAGCCGGTTCTTGGTAAGGCTAATGTCTATTTCTCTCTCTCTCTCTCTCTTTCTTCCTTTCTAGGTCTCTCTCGATCTGTTTCTTTTTTGTCTTTCTCGATATGCCAAACACTATCTTTATATTCTTCTCTCGCTATCGGCCGACGGCATGACGGTGGCGGTGGTGATACCTGAATGTAATTTCCTTCTGTCACTCTCGATCTGCCAGACACTCTCTTTGTATCTCTCTCTCTCTCTCTCTACTGATGCTAGAGTAGTATCGCTGGTGACCGGTGACAGTGGTCGACGATGGTGATACTGGAATTTTATATAGTTCATAGTGTATTTTAGAATATTTTTACGTGATTTGGGTTTGGTTTTATTACCGCTAATTTGAATTTGGTGTGTTAATTGTATTTATATACACAGTAAACATGGTGGTTAATACATAATTAAATATTTTTATTGATAAAGAGAAAACAGTTAGCAGTTGTATTATTATGGAACTTCATAATCAAGAAAAATTTACAGGCTTCAAATATACATAAAATTCAATAACATACGGTAATTAAGAAAAAATTACAGTTTTGAAGAGACAAAAAATTTAATAAAATATAGTGTAATTAAAAAAAATGAAAGAAACTTTATTGGTCGTTATGTCTAACATACAGTGTAATTAAAAAAAAAAAGCTGACATACTCTTCGATGAAATAATAAAAATGCGTGACATTTTAGATTTCCACAATAAAATAGTTGACTTTTTAAATAGTAGTGTATCCATGATGTATATGAGGTGTATCTATAGTAGCACCCAAAATTAAACACAACAATTGGTTACTTAAAGGCTATTTTTACAATATGCAACAACAATATAATGACATACTCTGAAATCTATTATTGTCGGTTACAATCATTTTAAACCAATAAATATTATCATACATATTCGTTATCTTTTTGCAGGATTTCTCCACCAAATTGATAGCTGATATCCACCTTCCAATGTGACAGAGACACCGAGTAAATAGCTACCCATTTAAACAAACAAAATTTCAAAATAGGTTAGAGTTTACAAAAGGATTGTAATAGATGTATTAAAAGCAGACCCAAATAAGCGAAATTAATACGCAATACAAACATATAGACTTTAATTAAAAAAGTATCAAATTCCCATATTCACGTGGGATTTTATTGAACCTTGAGGTTGTTCATGTTAAAAGTGAGGGATACTAGAAATCGAAGAAGAAACGACCCTGTAACGACTGTGCAATCGACTATATAGAAAGGGGAATGGATTTAAAGAAAAATGATTGGATAGAAGAGAAGACGATGGTTTTTCTAGCGAGGGAGAGAAAAATAGGTATGGTATCTAAAAAGAGAAAGGGAGGTGGCTATAGGAGTGGGTGTAGGTTGTTGAAGGCATAAGGAGGTTGAGTAGCAGTGGTCTTACGGTGGTGAAGGTGTGTCAACAGAGACGTGGTGATGGCGGTGGTGCTTAGTCATTCTATTTTTTTAGGCGGTGGTTGAACCCTATGTGTTGAACACAGAGTAGGGGATAATGTTGGCATTCTAGTAAAGGACATAGTAAAGGCGAGCATGAAGGAAATAGTAATGTACTTTACTCTTTTAGCAAATATGGATAATTGACTCTATTTAATACCCAAAATAACAATGTACTTGCATGATTTTACCTATAATAGCAACATAGTTACATTTTTACCAATAATAGCAATATGTAAACCTATAAGAACAATGTGCCTACATTTCCTTACACAAAGTAGCAACCTACTTAAAATTGTTTTCCCATAATAGAAATATGTAGAATGAAGCATTCAAGCAATTTACAAGCTTCAAGTTATATATTTTGCTATTATCAGTTAAAAAATGTAAGTGTGTTGTTATTATTGATGAAAAATAAATAACATTGCATGCATCGGCATCGAGAAATAATGTATGTTGCTATTTTGTTCATTTTTTAGATTTTAAAATGTACTTGCGCGGAATTTGTGCACATTGAGTCAACTTCACACGGGTGGACATTAGGGTTGCTTCCAGGTATAACATCATCGCGGCCTTCGAAACCAGGGCCCATACTAAGGCCGCTAAACCTGTCACCGGCATAAGGTGGTGGTGAATAGTCTAGGAACCTACTGAAAACTCTCCCTTTGCCAAATCCATGGTAGCAAGATGGCAGCAGTGGTGGGCCCTCTAAATGATCATAGTCAATATTGTAGTGGTACGAAACAGTTATAGCGGTCCAAAATCAAATATCGGTCAAGGAACGATACTTGAGATATAGGTTATCGCGGTGTGATATCAGTATTTTTGTATCATGTTGTGTGTGTGTATATATATATATATATATATATATATATATATATATATATATATATATATATATATATATATATATACACATACACACACACACATATTGTAAAACATATATAATAATAGTAATATCAAGAGTCAAAACGCCAAGGGATCTCTCCACTCTCCGCATTCCCAAGACATATACATTTTAACATTTTATATTGGTTGCAGTGTCGACATCAGATGATAATGTGTTAGTGTTTTTAGGGTTAACAAATGCATGTGAAGATGGAACCTCATTTAATTAACATGTTGAAAAATCCCAAAACAGTTAGTACAAGTGCACAATAATATAATCAACACAATTAGCACAAAATAGTTAACAATTAGCAAGTTATCACTTAACACTCTGGTAGCGTTTGATACATAGACTGAACACTAGAGTGAACAGGATGGGACTGGACTGAACTGAATTGGTGGTGAGTGGTGACTAAATTAGTTCTTATCTATTATGTTTGGTCACACCAGGACAAGTCATAAAAATATGTTAAAATTATTAGGTTGCCCTCTCTTTGTTAAATGTTTCTAAAATATTTTTACCAAACTATAATTATAAATAAGCAAGCTCACATGTGTGTGGGGGTTAAGTGGGGTGGATGGTTAAGGTAAGATGGGGTGGTTGGGGTAGGGGTATCGGTGGCGAGAGGATGTGGGTATGGGTGTAGATGTAGATGTGGTTGGGGTGGGTGTGGGTGTGGGTAGGGGTGACGGTGTGAATGTAGATATGTGGGTAGGGGTTGGGGTGAGAGGTGGGGTAGGGTGGGGTGTGTGTGGGTGTGGGTATGGGTATGAGTATGGGACGGGTAGGTAGTGTGGTGGGGGTTAAGGTGGGGTGTGAGTAGTGATGAACCGTAGATTAAAGACAGATAAGAGGACTTTTTTGTCATTTGACTTCTTATACCACCCTTTTGGGTGGAACTATATTTTAATGAATTAGCCTGGCCATTGTTCGAGTTCCGTCCATGCAAAATGCTACTTCAAAATGACTTGTTCTGGTTTGTTCCATCCAATATTACGTACCAAACGCTACCTTAAGTACTTGACCATCAATTAACACAATCAGGGGGAAATGTTTCTGATAAAGTAGTTAACTACATGATCAAACAAGTTAGCTACTTAATTATGTACTCAAAACATTTAGCAAACAATAAACTTAATAATAACTAAATCAAATAAATGATAGCAGCAAGTATATGGTAACACTAAAAGTAGGAGGGTGGCATCAAGCCATCAATATCATAGCAACATAGTTGAATGAAGAAGAATGGAGAAGAAAGGTACATGTTGGAGACGAAGGATGGTAGTAGTACCACCGTAGCGGCTTAACAACCGAAGGGTAGTTGGTAGCATTCACTGACGAAGAAGAATGGAACAATGGGTACAATAGGTCATAAATAAGTTCTAAATGAATCAATTTTTATGGGCTTATAAACAATTTGGCCCGAAAATAGAATGTCTACAAAATCAGTAAAATTGATATCTAGGATTACAAATATCGATCGATATCACGGATTTTTGCAGTTCAAATATTGTAGACCGATATTTGGCATCGATATCTTGCAATGTACCGATAACTATATCCCACATGGAAATCGCAGATATTAACTACATAGAGTGGGAAGCTCCATTTCTCTAGCAAATAGGAGGACCACAACATGCACGCATTCTATACCCTGAAAAGTCAACCAAGTCAAAAGCATTATTAATTAGCAAGTATTATAAGAGAAAATCGAACTTTGTTCTTCTATACAAAGATCATTCAAAAGGGGCAGGGGCAGGGGCATTAAGTCTTTTCCAAGCCTTGTTGTTCGCTTAACATAATGAGCTCATTGGTTTCGCTAAAAGCAACTATTCTGCAAAAGATAAAATATGTCTTATATGTAGTCATATTATTGTCTATTTCTTAATTCATGAATCTTTTCACAGACTGTCTCATTTTTATGTCACCAAACGAAGTTCCCCCTCTAAAGGCTTTCTTTTAACATTTCGAGTGTTTTGAACTTTGACTTTATAGCCTTTTAATATTTATAGACCGCTTGGTCAACATTAATAGGCTACAATGACATGGAACTTTGACTTTATAGCCTTTTAATATTTACTTGGACATGAACCGAACCTTTTTCACATACATATTTTTCAAATTTACCCCTCATCACAGATATAATGACTTTTTCTTGTACCTTCAAGTTTTTTAATTTCTCTAATGATAATCTTTTCCTTTGTAAGGTTAATACTTTCATGTTGAAAGCGGTACTGCAAATTGATCTGTAGATAAAAAGAAGAAAAATCATGATCACTTTATATATATATATATATATATATATATATATATATATATATATATATATATATATATATATATATATATATATATATATATATATATATATATATATATATATATATATATATATATATATATATATATATATATATATATATATGTTAAAGGGTCACTTGTTAATATTAAAAGACAGGATTTAAGATTTTGACTTTCTTAATTGTACTGGTACATTATTAACATAAGGTGACTCAAGTGAGAGAGCATATGATGTCCACAGGGACGTTGTGAATTAACAGCTTCTCTACGGGGATAATATCAGTTGTTCGTCGTGCACAGAAAGACAATTAAACGATACGACCCCTCATGTGGATCGGTTTGGCCAAGCCTATTAGAGGCGTCCTAAACCAGCTTCAAAATAACATAAGAATAAGATTTATTGTTGTTTTTAATTTAAAATATGATTGTTTCCTTTTATCTAGTTTTGATTTTTAACATCAATTTAGGATTGTTGGTTTTATCTAGTTCAACAACTTTTCTAAAGTTTTCAAGAAAATGAAATTTTTTTTTTCCAAAATTACAAAGAATTTGGAAAATTTTGGAAAACCCAAATTTATTGTTTTCTATAGCTATTTCCAATTTTTTCTTAAATATAAACACACACACACACACACATACTTGTTATCATCTACACCCCACAATTAAACATACATCCACCCCACCCCTATCCCACACCCATCCCACCGCCACCCACCCATGACCCACCCCACCACACCACTCACCTAGCCCACCGCCAACCTCCAAACCACCCTAACCCACTAAACCAACCACTTCTCACCCCACCCACCCACACCTCACCCCACCCCTCCCCACACCCACCCAGCCTACCCCCACCCACCCACATCCACCCACCACCTAGCCCACCCCACCCACTAAACCACCTCACCCCACCACCCATCACTAACCCACCCCACCCCACCCATCCTACCCCACCCTACCCCACCCCACCCCACCCCATTTATATATGTTATTTGAAATGACAAAAATTGGAAAATGAAAATTGATAGAAAATATATATCTAAGCATCAAAATAGAAAATGAAAACAGAATTAGTTTTATCTAAACGAGTTTTCTAAATTCTTAATTGAAAACTGAAATTGAAAACTAATTTCATTTTTCAGAAAATGAAAAATGGAAAACGGAGAACAGTTTCCGTAACTAAACGCATCCTAATTTGCCCATTTTTGTTTTGGGTCACAAAAAATAGACAAAGGAAAGTGCGTTGCTATTTAGCGCAAAAAAAAAAGTAAATTGACCTTTTCTGTTCCAAGTCAAAAAATAGATAAATAAAAGTATGTTGCTATTTAGCATGAAAGAAAAAAGAGAATAGCTTGCCCTTTCATCATCAGGTCACAAAAAAGAAAATAAGACAATGCGTTGTTATGTAGCGCGAAAAAATGAAACTAACTTGCCTTTTTCGTATCACTTCAAAATAAAAAAATAAGAAATTGCTTTGCTATATAGCGAGAATAAAAGAAACTGAGTTGCCATTTTTACGTCAGGTCACGGAAAATAGAAAAGGAAAAGTATGCTTCTAAATTCTCAGTTTCCACACTCTTTATAATCAGTTTCCATATATCATGATGCTTTGCATTTCTAATTCTGAAAATTTTAACCCTAAATAAATCACAAAATTAAAGAAACGCTTGATTTTAAACAATTTGATAAATAATCATCAGTAATTGTCAATATCTCTCTCAACCATCACAACACAACAATACTGGTTTCATAGTTGTCGTTCTCTTTTTATCAACCATCACCAAGGTGTTTGCATTCTCTCCCTGTGCACCGCCATCACCACCACCACTGCCGCCACCATCACCACCAACTTGGTCAGTCTATTCTCTCCATAGACCCCATCACCAACATTGTCCAAGGTTAAAAGTAAATAACCTGCCTCACTCTCTCTATCTCTGGTTCAGTTTTCACCTCTCCACCACCACCACCACCGCAAGCTTTCACAGGCGGCGGCCCTCCCCTGTTTCTCTTCACCACCTCCACCTCCGCAAGACCTGATTCATCTTCAATCTTAACCTTCACTCCACCACCACCGCCACCAAGTTTCTCAAATGGCGGCTTCTCCCTCTTTCTCTTCACCACCGCCACCTCCGGCCATGACTCATCTTCAATCTTAACCTCCACACCGCCACCGGAATATTTCTCAACCAGCGGCCTTCCCCTCTTTCTCTTCAACACTTCCGCCTCCGGACCTGAATCATATTCAACCTTAACCTTCACACCACCGCCACCACCTGGTTTTGTTCTTCCGATCTTCCCCTCCACTTCCGTTTCTGGTTTTGTTGGTCTTTTGCTCTTGATTAATTGCGCCAGAATTAACACATCTTCTTTCTTGATGTACCTGAATAAACACATATCGCCATCGGAAAGCTCGTGATATTGTCGGAAACGCCGCCACCCCGTTGATAAATAAAGTCTGGTACTTCTGTATATTTCAGATCTCATCCCAATTTTCCATTCTTTTCCTTCGTTATTCTTCAATTTTATGCTCGATTTATTTTCTAGTCCCGCAGCTTTCACAAATCTCTTCGGCAACAACTAGAAATCAATAAACCCCACAACAATAATTTAATTCTTTTAAAGATTGATACGAAACGGCAGTGCTGCATAAACGAAAGTGATAGAATAATGGTAACGAAAAGATGATTCGAGGTAAGAGCATCCACAGTGATGCTTTCAATACGCTTGTAAATTAAATTTGAAAGCCACATAGGCTTGAACAAATCAATAAAAAGCAAACACATAGTATATCTTTTTCTACTACAAATAATTTCTAGCGTAGACACAGAAAAATCATCTTTTGTTTAAAATATATCAAGTTGTTAATTCATTATCGAATAATTAATAATCATAAGTAATATATACTATTTTTATAAATAATTATAAAATACTTGCTGAAAGAGGATCACAAATGAAAACAATATTGATATTGGTTGTTTCTGAAAAGAAATTCCAAATCTTGAAGACCTTTCTAACCCTGACGCATCTTTTTTCATGTTTTTTTATATTAATAAGCAATACTTTTTATTTGCCAAAAAATATACACATTTGTTTATTTTTATTTCATAGGAGAATTTTTACGTTAACTAATAAGCAAATATCAAAATGTTAAAAAAAAATTAATAACAGTAATTTACACTATTGTACTTATTATTACTGTTATAATAATAACTATATAAATTATTTAATTAGATAATTATAAATAAAGTAAATTGTGTATATGAGAACTAAAAGAAATCTTTAACATAAATTCATATTAATATTACACGTACATATTAAAGAATGTTACATATACAAGTAGATAGATTGCGATTTGCGAATGACAAATTTTTTATTAGCTTGTTGATACAGTGTAATATTTGATCACTCATATCTGTAAAACTGATTTTTATGTAAGACTTCATAAAACAAACACTTTTTTTTACAGACTGCATGTTTAGTCCACATCTTCTTCAACGGATGTGATTTACAACTTCTTAACTGCTTAATATGATGTACAACTCATGCAGATGTAAAAGTCTTAAGCCTGTAACTGCAATCTATTATCGTTTTTAACTTTCTAGTATTTTATTACTATTGTTAAATATTTTATTCGGAATATAATATATATTTTAAGTTGTGCATATAAAAACTTTCAAACATATAAAAGAATAATCCGTATTAATATTTTAAAGAAAGAAATTTACCCCTTTTCTGTTACAGATACATAAATAAAATAATTAGTTATTCGCAACCAGGACTTCATTTAAAGCCACTATTATATATCCCCTAACGAATATAGTATTTTTTCTGTAATTACTACTAGTCCATCTAATTACAAATTCCGATTACTACTTTTCAACGCCCTACAATTAATATAATCTTCAGCTAATACCAATTTACAATTAATACGACCTTTCTATCCAAAATAAATGCAAGCTTTTTAAATCAACCACAGTTTATATAAACATATACTTTTTTAAATCAACATTATTTTGTAATTTGAAAATAGAGGATTTACCATGGTGTATCTATGGGTTTTCTCAGAGATGACCTTTTGAAAGTAAAGATCCTCATCTGGCGTAACAGAATCATCATCATCATCATCATCATCATGTTCACCATCATCTTCAACACCATCACCTGGAAATCTTAATTCATCAATCGAACCCCATTAAATGTGTGTGTGAGTGTGTGGGAGAGAAACCCAACCTGAGCTATTCAATGGCAGATCTTTATGGCATCCATGTTCATCAAAGAACGAAACTTGGAAGGTGAAGGAATCAATCAGCCAAAAGACAACAATATCCCTGATACGCAACTCGGCATCTTTGGCCAATTTCTCCCATCCGTGGGCAAAACAGTAATAATCACCGATCTTTTTGATCTGCAACCTCCATGAATGCTCCCATGTTGCAGTTTTGAGGATGGGATTTTTAGGGATCTTGTCCAAATATCTTCTCACAAAAGCAATTGGCAATGACTGCAAACAAAGTTCATTTTTTTTTCGTGAATACACGTATACAGATACATTTAGATATACATTGAGAGGATAGGATAGTACCAGATGAGGGGCGGAAGGGTCACTCACGACCTTGAAAAATGAAGGAGAACCTGGTTTTGGTTCGCTGCTGCTATCGGTAGCCATTTCCGATCAATTGAAGAAAGTTTATTTGTATCTTTTAATTAAGAAATGAATTTGGGGTTAGTTGAAGAACACAATAAAGGTAGAGAGAGAGGGAGGGAGGGAAGCACTGATTTTTGTGTTTTCTAGTGTCAAAATTTTCCAATCCACCGCCATTTCCTACACCAAAATGATGGAGATGAACGGTGAACCACCAAAAAATCCAAAAAAAAAAAAAAAAAAAAAAAAAAAAAAACTCGCTTCCTATTAAAGTTTGCAGCGGTAGTCGCCCGATAGAAATCGCCGGTGGGGAGGCGTTAGTGGTGTGTTGTCGCCGATGATGGGGTTCTTAAGGTCGTAGCCGCCGCCTCGCCGGGGAGTAGGTCTTGGAAGAAACGACGCCGGATGAGGTAAGCAACGGAGGGGCGGGGCGGGGAGTGACGCCGCTGGGAAATAACGCCAGTGGGGGAGGTGGTCTCGAAGGAAACCCAATAAAATAAGTATGCGAATCGCAAAACCGAGTGTTGGGTTTGTTGGGTCTTGAAAAAAGTTCACTGATTTGACTAAACCTGGTTTTTATCTATATATAAAATGCGATAATAATACAAATAATACAAATTAGAAAATATAGGAAGTAAAATCCAATAACTTGTTTATGTTAAAATAAGTTGTTTTAGTCTTTAGATGACGTTAATTGTTATGTTTTTCCGGGTGGAAAGATATGAATACGATATGATTTTCAGGTTTAAGGTAGATATCTATGTGTGCATAGATATTAATGCATCCATTATGTTTTTAAAATTTATGTTTTTAGGATTTTCAAAGCTCATTGGTTCTATTTTGGTTTATAAAATAGATTAGTAACTAAAATGTATGGGATATGCATGTTATTTAATTTATATTTGTGTTTGTAAAAATAGATTAGTAATGACACAAAAATATAGAGTATTAGCGAAATCTTTTTTTGGAAACGACAAATAGAATATAAATAAAGAAAACACCATACACCAAATGTTTACAAGGTTGGCCAGCGAGTTACCGGCAACACACAAATTGTAACCAACCACCAATTACAGGCTATAATAAACTACACACATGTAATGGGAGTTAAATTCCACCGAATCCAATTGATATTACTGTGGCCTCCTCTGTATTTTAACCAGTTAAAAACCTCCAGCTTGATCTGCTTAGCCACCGATCCAGAGGATTGTGAATGCTTTTGGAACACCTTCACGTTTCTAGCCTTCCAAATATTCCATAGTGCCCCATAAAGAATACACATCAGTACCATTCTTTTTTTTTTTTTTTGACCTCCTACCCCAAGCGTCTGTCATATTTAAAAGATCTTCTAGACGATGTGAATTATCCATCCGAATCCCGCACCAGCTCGATAGAAGTACCCATACATCCTTTGCCCAGCGACATCCCATCAATACGTGGTCTCGGTTTTCAGTTTCCATGTTGCAGGTGTCACAAGTGTTAGATGAGCAGTGTAACGCCAAGACACGCTTTATTATATAATTATAATAAAAGGGTAAATTGGTCATTTTACCTTGGAAGGGTAAAATGGTCTTTTGGACAGAAAAGTATTTGGTTTGAAATAATATTTTGAGTTTTGGACTTAAAATGTTATAAAAACTAAATTCGGGTCGTTTTACCGAAAAAGGGTATTTTGGTCATTTGACCATGTGAAAGACCAAATATGAAAAAATATTGTTGGTTGTGGCAAATGTATAAAGAAATGAAAGTTTTATTGTAATAAAACTTGATTTTGTGGTCAAAGTTCAAGAAAATGAACTTTAGGACTAAAAATGTAAATTTTTGTGGTATAAATATAAGAGAGTTGACTCTCTCTTTGACTAGCTCATTGTGCAGCAACGGGAGAAGGGATTTGAGAGCAATTTCTGGAAATTCTTGAAGCTTGAAGCATGGAATTGGAATCATGGCTTGGAATTGGTGATTCCTAAGCTTTGAAGGTTAGTAAACTTGATTTCTATCCAAGTTCTTGAAGAAGTTCTTGGTTTGGTTTTATAGAAACTGAAATTTGTACATTTCAGTTATGATTATGTGTTTAAATTGATGTAATACTTCCATTAAGTCATGCTAGAAAGGACTTAACTCAAGATAATGGAAGTAGGTTGTTATTGTTGATGAATTTGAAGTTTTGGGGTTTTGGAACTAAGAACCCTAATTCTTCATATTGATTGATTTAGTTGTTTTGAATGGTTGAAAACCTTGTTAAAGTATAAGGTTTTAGCCTAGGAACAAACCCCAAACGATTAAGTCGAGTATTAAGGGCTTAAAATGAGAAAATGAGATTTTGTAGCTTGAAAATCGGAGTTTCTGGTCTGCTGATCAGCCCTCGCGACGCGACCATCATGGTCGTCGCGACGTCGCGACTCGAAGGGCATGACCTTCGCGACTTGAGGAGCATGGTCCTCGCGACTCGAGGAGCATGGTCTTCGCGACGCGACCAAAGGGTCCGTCGCGACGCGAGCCCTGGGCAGAAACTAAATTGTTTTCTGTGAATTTTCCAAGTTTGATTCTTGTGCTAGGCTTATCCGATTGACCTGAAATTTTAAACATAGGTTTAAAATGTTGTAAAACTTCATGGAAAATTATCGGAATACGAATACGACCTCCCGAAAGTACTGTAGTAGAATACGCGTATTTCGGGAAGTGTATTAAATTATATAACAATGGTTATTGATTGGAAATACTTGGAAATGGTTCCCAATTGAATTGTATAGAACTCTTGTGTAGTAGAGTCAACTAAAATGATTATTAACCTATTATCATTTGGTATATAAATGAATAAATAGGTACGGGATAAATGGTTGTGGTGCACGCAAAGGCAAGAAACAACCGGGATTTAAACGCAACTAGTATCCAGGTGAGTAATCTCACTGATATCATATGTGATATATGATGATTGTATTGTTACAGGTTAAAACTGATTATGGGACGAAATTGATGGTTCAAAGATACATTTGAAGAGACAATACCAGATAAGCCGTGAGTCTGATAAAGACAAGAACGGAGCTGTGAGTCAGTCAATATTAATGGTGCGACAATACCAGATAAGCCGTGAGTCTATAACAGACAAGAACGGAGCTGTGAGTCAAACCTATATAGACAAGACCGGATAAGCCGTGAGTCATTGCGATGACAAGAACGGAGCCGTGAGTCTAGGCAACAGCGGGATAACCCGTGAGCCATGGTTTACTTTGATGAGCCAAACTTATATAGACAACAGCGGGCTAACCCGTGAGTCTAGGCAACAGCGGGCTAACCCGTGAGCCACGGCAACAGCGGGCTAACCCGTGAGCCATATCTAACCGGTGCAGCCTATATGGCTATGATATTGTTACAGGTACATGGTACGGCCTTTTGACTATAATATCGGGTTATTGAACCCAGCTGATGCGGCCTGCGGGCTATGATTTATATATTGATATTGTTGTGGTGTAGCTTATATAGCTATGACGCAGGGTGCGGCTTATATAGCCATGATATATGATGCAGTCCATTGTGACTAAGAAACATGGGACAGAAACGATAGATATGATTATCTGTGCAAATAACTGACGTGACTTGATAATTACAGGTTATTGTGATTCAGCCGGTAAGGCTACAGATTAGGATGTGAAATCCTAGAAGATATTTGGTTAGCCAGTAAGGCTAGGAGTTTGGATTCGATATCCAGACAAATACATGATTGTATTTTATACGTGTTATTTGCAGGAATAATTACTCACTGAGCTTTGTAGCTCATACCGTTTGTTAAATGTCCCTGCAGGTTAGCATAATCCTGATAGGGGAATAGATGGAGTCCGTGACTCGAGAAGTAGGACTCTTAGATGCTGTCAGTAGCAGCCCGGCTTCAAAGGAGACTACGGTATTTTATACTCTCCTTGATACGCTTGTACCCGTGTTTATTAAAATATACCCCTTTGTTATAGTTTTAAATGAAAAATTTTTCAGGGGTGTTTTGTTTTAAAAAGCCGGGTGTTACAAGCAGGAAATTCCCCTCTTTTGCAGCCCCTCCTTTGTTGGCAGTCCATCCGAAACAGCCCTCCAAATGAAGCAAGAAACTTTCATAGGAATTTCTTTTGACCAATACGTACAGCAGCCTGTTTGATCACCTGATGCTTTGTTATCCACCAAATATCTAAGCAAGTGAACTTGATAATCCCCATCAGGAGCTAATGTGTAATTCCATGTGTTTGAGACTTCGTCTTTCTTGAAAAGGTCATTATAGCTTAAGCCTTCTTGGCTCAATACTTTATACATACTAGCAATGTTGTTCCATACTCCCGAGATACTCTTGTTCGATAGACAATGTGCCGGCTTACGGGCAAGATTGTGAATTCCCGTAATAGTTTTAGTCCATAGAGCATGAGGGTTTCTTCTCAACCGCCACCACCATTTTACTAGAAGACTAAGGTTAAGTGCTCGTAGTGATCCCACTCCTAATCCATTCTTTGATTTGTCTTCGATTACCTTATTCCACGAGACCCAACAGATCTTGCGTTTTTCTTCGTTCCCTCCCCAAAGAAATCTTCTTCTTTTCTTTTCGAGCTCTTCTAGTACACCCTCCGGGGCCTTGAATAAAGAAATATAATTTTCTCTTCGAGTATTAGCGAAATGAAATGTAATCTTGGAAGAGCAAAGACAACCAATGGGAGTAATGGAGATTGGAGTCTTGGTGGATGCCTACACTAGCGTCAAATGATGATAATGATTTTAGTGAAAGCCGACACATAACTCATGGTTACTTTATCATTAGAAGGACCGTGGTTTTTCAAGTTATGTCTCACCAAAAAATGCACGAGATGAAGCAATTGTTTTCGTTATTTGTACGTGTCGTGTTTGTTTTGTTTTGATTTGTCTATATAAATGCATACCAGAAAATTTTAAAATTAAAAATTAAACATAACAGATTTTTTAAATATTTAACAAACTACTTTGCAAATTTGGCAATTATAAAATTGTTTTATAAATGAATTTCAAAAATGGTTTTAAAAATGTCCATTTGGCAAAAGACAAGTTAAAATGTCTTCAACTAATAAAAACAAAACTCGTTATAAAAATGTAAATCTCGTTGACTCATATAAGGCAGACATTTGAACTAATAGTCTTTCAACATGAAAAAGTGAAAAAGTCAAATGCGTCGATCAGGTTTTAATGAGAGTGATGTGAGTTTCTGATACCCGAGAGTATTGAGTCGGATATCACGTGTCTTTACATTGTTGGTTTGCTATCCGAACTTGTGATGTCACAAATAAGGATAAGTGTGGAACGGATTAAACATGTCGATTGACATTATCAATGTCAATGAACACCGAAAGAACTAAGAATTTCATAGATTGAAATTGGTGAAATAGTTACGTGCCTATATAACTTATTGTTGTAATTACACAAAACCAATAATTATCACTTTTTATATTTAAAAAAAATTGGAAATAGAAAAATGGGTACAATGATCTCTTTTTCAAAATTTTCCAATTTTTTTAGTTTGGAAAATGAAAATTTTTCATTTTCCAATAAAATTTTAGAATAATTGTTGAACCAAATACGTTTTCAAAATTTTCATTTTCCTTGAAAAAACTTCCATAACCAAAAGCACCATAAGGGCTTTACTTTAAAATCTTCAATCAAATATTTAAAAATCTTGTCAAAATCTATCGGAAATGATGGAGGAGAGTTGGGGCAGTATTCTCGAGTTTTAGGGTTTGAACCATGAAGAAAACAAAGTTAAAATTTTGTTTTATTGCATAAAAACTGAGTAGGGCCGGGTTTGACCCGTTTGGGTACCCATTTTGACCCCTAAACATTTGAACATTCATAAATTCTCACGTAGACGTTCGTTCTCGATGAGGTTTCGCCTAAGCATTTGTAACAAAATTATCTACAATCCTCAATAAAATATTGGGTTAATGTCATAAAATGGCAACCGATAATACATAATTTGTTTTTAGGCCACTTATATTATATATATTCAATAGGTTACTAAACTTTTTTTTCAATGTTCTCAGTACACCATTAGAGTATATCTTAACCGGATAAATTGATACTGAATCCTATGTTGTCTATTGTGACATTCAATATAGCAGTGTTTATTCATTTAGGTCATTCTAACATTGACATTACATCCATAATAACATCGAATTTAACAAAATTATTCGATTGAAATGCACTCTAATGGTATAATGAGAACATTGATATTGAATACAATTAAAAGATAAGTGACATAAAAAGCAAATTATACACTATTGGTTACAATTTTATGACATTATCCCTAAAATATTCTAGAAAAGTGTTCCTAAAAGATGGAAGTATATATCTATTTATTTAGACACTATACTTTAACCACAATTTAAGCATTTTTAAAATTCTAAGCATGTAACATGTCATATATAGTTTAATTGAGTTAATATATAGATGTGTATGTTACAATTACCGGCTTGTTTTGAAGATTTCGTCCTTGAAATCATTGTCGCTCGAAGAATTTATGATACTTGGCTTTCATTTCTTCATTGTTTTCCCAAGTCCAGTATGGACCTCGATGATGTTTCCATTTTACTAAAACCAACTCCACTGCTTTACTTTAATTACATAGATTTATTTTCATTTTATTATTATCAATTTGTATATTACAAAAGACAACTGGGAACGAGTATTACAATCGTAAAAGTAGCAAAACTAATTTGGATTAAAATCGTTTTCATATTAGCTTTTTTTTCTTAAACTATATCTGGGAACGAGTATTACGAGTATTACCACTCATCATTCACTCCCTTCAGTATCACATAAGCGTCGCATCACACTTCCTTCACTCCCTTAAATCTAAGAAATGATTAGACCTCGCCACCCTTCAATTCTCTCACTTTATATATAGATATACAAATGTGTATATATATATATATATATATATATATATATATATATATATATATATATATATATATATATATATATGTTGATGTGTGTATAAATAAAAAAGAGAAAAAAAGTGGTGTGCGGTGTGCAAACCCTGCATATGGGTGTTATACTGCGATGTATAGCCCAAACAGGGTGGTGTTCTGGCACGGGGTTCACCCTCCAACTAGGATACTGCTCCCTACAGTGTACCGACTCCTGTTGGTCCTAACTATTGCACCCCATGATTTGACAGTTTGTTTTTTTGTTGTTTCTATTGTCTTTTGTCTGTTTTGTTGTTTTTTCTTGATTTCTTTTTTGTTTTCTTTTATTAGTATTATCTGATTTGTTTGATTTTCTATTATTATTATTATTATTATTTATTATCGCTATTATTATTATTATTATTATAAAACATTATAAATAGTAACAATAAAACAAAGTTTGTCACACAAGTGTATAAATTTGAACAATTGTTTATACAACACAATAAACAACTGTATGGAAATTGCAAAACTCTATAACTAATAACAATATAATAATCATAATAACATAATAATAACAATAAATCAAAGTTTTTCTTTATTAATAAGGGATAATAAATGGTTTGATATTACAATTCGTAATGTTTTATGCAGATTATACATAATGTAAACATTTAGTCGAACACTATACAATGTTTGTTATTCGGCATAATGTTTTGATCTATACGTACACACAAGCTTGGACAAAACATGAGGCATTTGATACGATTATTGTAAATTAACCATCACATAATGGTTACCGTGAACGTGAGAGATAACAACAATTGCAGGATTTAGAATGTCTTACGGGGCATACGAAGTGGGAACTACATTGAAAAACATTACTTGCTTAGATAATGAATGATAACATCATATATATTAACAATGAGAATACTTAATCAATATTTAGATATTGCAAAACCTAATCTAGAAAATTAACGAGTGACTAATGTGGTTGAAATAATCACCATAAATCATGACATACTCTCAAGGGCGTGCTAATAACTTGTTGTATAAATCAGACCTAATTTGTTGCCAATCATGTTCACTACGACCAAGAGAAATTGATATAACCCAAAATCTACAATTTCCATATCCAATCACACCTTTAATGTGCCCAACTTACGGATAAAATACAGGTGGAATTTCATTCATAAGTATTTTGAAGTATTAATTGATTGTTCTTCGTTGAAGTTGTTGGTTATATGCCCATCGTTATAACAAGTTGGTAATATTATTATAAATAGTAGGGTCCTTTTGGGTTACACGCAAGAGACGATTTAGCTAAAAGATATCGAAAATAAACTTGAGGGGTTAAGTTTATTAATATACCAAAGTAAAGGTATATTAATTAGAAACTTAATGGTTAAGTTTATTAATATACCAAAGTAAAGGTATATTAATTAGAAACTTAATAAGGATAAAGGACTAAAGTGAAATATCCACAAGGGAGGGGATAAGGATGAGGAGCACTATAAATACAACCCTAGATCTGAGTTGTAAGGGCTGCCAAAACCCTAATTTTCGTCACCCTCCTTCCACCCCTCGGTATACGGCCGATTTCTTTCAAAACCCTAAGTATTACGTGCTAAAACTTCAAGCAAAGGTATATACTACATCAACGGGTGCTGGATCGTTGTCTTGGGTGCGATTACATTAGAGGAGTTCTACTTTGGGCTCTCGTCATCCTAACAAGATCAGATCTGAGATCTAAAAGGTATTTCTTGAACCCTATTGATTTTACAGTTACAAAAGTGTGCATGATTCTGTGATCCTGGTTGAATACGATTTTGATTTCTGTTTCCGCTGCGTTGTTTTGATGCTATCGTATTCCAACAGTGGTATCAGAGACACTTTATCATGATTTTGTACTGTTTTGATTCGATTAAAATTGTTAAAAATCGTTTTTTTTCTTTGAATTATCGAATCTGTCGACGTCCGCGCCGCGGTCCTTGAATGGTCGCGTCGCGGTCTTCTTTAAAGTTACGATCATTAGGGTTTTGCCGCGTCGCGTTTCCTAGTGTTCCGCGCCGCGTCGTTCTTGGCATGATCAGTTTCTTTTGATTACCGCGTCGCGTGTTCTCGTGTTTCGCGTCGCGGCGAGCGTGAAGTTTTTTTTCTGAAATCAGATTTCTTGTTATAAAATGGTGATTTTAATATTGTATGATTGTTTAGATTAATCATTGACATAGAATGCTTGCATGCTCAATAGGATTAATAGCTAAACACAAAGTTTAAAATGCTTCAAAATTTAATGGATAATTGTTTAAATTAATTATTAACACTGCATCCTTGCGTGTTTAATAGAATTAATAGTTAAACATAATTTTCAAAGAATACTTAAATTTTAAATGGTATATATATTAGAATTGTATCTATATGTATAACTTAAAATAAAAACATTGGTCAGACCGTGACTAGGCTCACCTACTCTAAATGTGTAGAAGGTTGAAGGAGGTCTCTTTGATTCCTAATGAGGTCGGTTTTTAAATAGCATTCATTGCTTACCACCCTCACCGCCTGTCACATTTTATCAAGTGGAGTTACCGAAAGGGTTTGATAGGACAGTGTTTCAAGATAAAAGTATTACTGAAAATACACAAGTAAGAAAAATTGTTAAAAGTTAATGGAATTTTTCCAAAAGTCAAATTGGCAATTTCAAACCGGTTTTAAAAGTTTAAATTGACCCTTATGCCAATTAAAAGGTTAAAATGTTTTAACAAAAACGAAACAAAATCCCGTTTTATGAAAATGTAAATCTCATGCTACCCACAAAGAACCACACATTTAACCGGGCCCTTCCGGCGTGGGAAGTGCTATAGCCAACGCGTCGGATTGGACTCGGCCAAAATGATGTGATACTCGCGATAACTCATGAATCATGGGCCGGGTGTCACGTGGGTTCTTCGTGGTCGATTTACCATCCAAACTCGTGATCCGCGGCATACCCGTCACGAGAGAGAGGATGAGCATGATGGGATTAAACATGCCATTGATCAGATTCAATGAATCCCAAAAGATCTAGAAGCTTCATAGAGATTGAAGTTGGCAAAGAGTATTGCCTACCTAAATAACTTTTGGGGGTGACTACGGCATACCTCTTCACCACCAGAAGTGAAATATGGATTCTAGCCTTAAGTAAAATTATTGTTTTGGGTAATTAATTTTTTAAGGATTAATCAAACTAATTAAATCTACTTTTCATATAGATGGCTCCAAACACAAATGGAAATTCGAATTCGGCTACAAATATCTCACTAATGCAACTCCTCTCTAAGGATAAGCTGACCAGATCAAACTACTTGGACTGGATGCGTTCCCTTCGGATCGCCCTCCGGTATGATAAGAAAGAATGGGTCCTGGACACAGCTCTTCCTGAGGCTCCAGCTGATGATGCAACTAGAGCTGTTAGGGATGCTTGGCAAAAGCATAAAGATCAGTCGGATGAGGTTGCTTGTCTCATGTTGGCGACCATGGTTCCGGAACTCCAAAAGAGTTTCGAGACCGCTGGGGCGTTCGACATGGCCGACCAGCTCAAGGAAATGTTCCAAGAGCAGGCTAGACAGGAACGATATGACACTATGATCTCCCTACTAGATTGCAAGCAGCAGGAGGGAACCGCTGTCAGTGCACACGTGCTTAAGATGAAAGCGTACGTTGACAGATTTGAGCGACTTGGATTTCCGATCGCTCAGCAATTGGTTACGGATATCATCCTACACTCGCTGAGCAGTACATTCAGTCAGTTCACGCTGAATTTTAATATGAATGGATTGGAAAAGACCATAATGGAGTTACACGGCATGCTAAAAACTGCCGAGGCAAATATGTCTAAATCTAAGAACTCCAGCTCCACGGCTCCGGTATTGGCAATCAGGGAAGGGGCAATCAAGAAAAGGAAAGCCAATAAGCCTAAAGGCAAAGGGAAGGGTCAAGTTGGTAACCCCAACTCCAACCCTAGCAACAAGGGCAAGGCTGGTTCTATGATAGTGCCGTCACCAAACCCTGATGAGGCCATTTGTTTCCACTGCGGAGAAAAGGGACACTGGAAGCGAACATGTCCTAAATACCTGGAGGAGATCAAGAAGATCAAGCCCAAAGTGTCTGGTACCTCAGGTATATACATGATAGAACTCCATAATACTTCTACTACTAATTCATGGGTCCTAGACACAGGATGTGGTACTCACATTTGCTCTGATGTGCAGGGACTAAGAAGAAGTAAGAAGTTAAGGCATGGGGAGCTTGACCTGATCATGGGCAACAGACATACGGCTGCTGTCAAGAGGATTGGAGATTACGAGCTCGTGCTTTCTACTGGATTTTCTATTAATTTATTAGATTGTTGCTATTCGCCAGAAATGGCTAGAAACATTATTTCTTTTAGTGCTTTGTATCGAGACGGTTTTGATTTTGGTTTTGATAATGGAAATATTTTGGTTTTCAAAAATGATTGTCTTTACTTTAAAGCATGTCCTACAAATGGTATTTATGAAACTATCGTGAGCATTAGAAGAAATAATAGCTTAATCTTAAATGTTGATTCAGATACATCCAAAAGTGTATTGGATAAATCATGTCTATGGCATTGTCGACTTGGCCATATAAACAAGAAACGCATCGCCAAACTCCAAGAGGATGGGATTTTGGAATCATTCGACCTCAAGTCTGATGATGTATGTGAGTCTTGTTTATTAGGCAAGATGACAAAAGCGCCATTCACAGGGAACTTTGAAAGAGGCAAGGATCTGTTGGACCTCATACACACTGATGTTTATGGACCGTTCAGATCAGCCACAAGACATGGAGAAAGGTACTTCGTCACATTTACTGATGACTTCAGCAGATATGGGTATGTTTATTTGATTAAACATAAGTCTGAAACCTTCGAGGTGTTCAAAAGGTTTCAGAACGAAGTAGAGAATCAACGGGGCAAAAGGATTAAGATCCTCCGATCCGACAGGGGTGGAGAATATCTTAGTCAAGAATTCTACGATCATCTGGGGAACTGTGGAATTGTTTCACAGTTGACTCCTCCCGGAACACCACAACATAATGGTGTAGCTGAGAGGAGGAACCGAACATTACTTGATATGGTTCGGTCCATGATGAGTCGTGCTACGCTTCCAATCAGTTTCTGGGGCTATGCCTTGGAGACTGCAGCAAAAGTCCTGAACCTTGTACCAACTAAGAAGGTCAGCAAGACACCCTCTGAAATATGGAATGGGACTAAACCCTCATTAGCGCATTTGAAAGTCTGGGGTTGTGAGGCTTACGTCCGTCGTGAAGCCATCGACAAACTAGAACCCAGATCAGAGAGGTGTTATTTTATTGGTTATCCTGCTAGTTCTTTTGGGTATTTGTTTTACAAACCTTCTGAAAACAAGGTGATTGTTGCACGAAGGGCAGTCTTCCGAGAGAGGGAGCTGATACACCAAGAGGCCAGTGGGAGCCAAATTGATCTTGAGGAGATTCAAGAACCAACCAATAAAGGACCTGATGTTGGCACTAGCTCTCAATCAGAGGTTGAAAAACCTGTTGAGCCTCAGCCAAGTACAGCTGGGGAATCTGACATACCTCCACCTCCTTTCCGGAGATCTGATAGAGTACGTCATGCACCTGAATTTTATGGTTTACATATTACTGAAGGTGATGAGTCAATGATAGATGAGGATGAACCTACCAGCTATCAGGAAGCAATGGCAGGCCCAGATGCTGCCAAATGGAAGGAGGCTATGGAGAGCGAGATGAAATCCATGGATGATAACCAAGTTTGGAACTTGGTTGATCAAACACCTGGCCTTAAAACAGTTGGGTGTAAATGGGTCTTCAAGAAGAAGACAGACATGGATGGAAAAGTACACACATATAAAGCCAGACTGGTGGCAAAGGGTTATACTCAAACCCAAGGGATTGATTATGAGGAAACTTTTTCACCAGTGGCAATGATTAAATCTATCAGGATATTGTTTGCCATCGCAGCCTTTTATGACTACGAAATATGGCAAATGGATGTAAAAACCGCTTTCCTTAACGGAAAACTTTCAGAAGATGTGTATATGACACAACCAGAGGGTTTTGTACAGTCCAAATATCCCAATAGAGTGTGTAAACTTGTGAAGTCGATTTATGGACTCAAATAAGCATCTCGCAGCTGGAATCTCTGCTTCGATGAGAAGATCAAAGAGTTTGGATTTTCGAGAAGTGAAGATGAGCCATGTGTATATGTCAGAGCTAGTGGGAGTGCTGTTGTCTTCCTTGTGCTGTATGTTGATGACATACTACTCATAGGAAACAATGTCCCAATGTTGCAAAGTGTTAAAACTTGGCTTGGGGATTGTTTCGCTATGAAAGACTTGGGAGAAGCGGCATACATACTTGGTATAAAGATCTATAGAGATAGATCTAGGCGACTCATTGGTTTAAGCCAGAGTACATACATAGACAAAATCTTGAAAAGGTTCAAGATGCAGGATTCCAAGAAAGGATTCGTGCCTATGCAACGTGGTATGACATTGAGTAGAGACCAATGTCCTAGTTCTAGTGATGAACGAGAGAGAATGAGTCGAATCCCATATGCTTCAGCAATGGGATCGATCATGTATGCCATGTTATGTACAAGGCCTGACGTCTCTTGTGCCTTGAGTATGACGAGTCGTTATCAGGCCAATCCTGGTGAAAATCATTGGACCGCAGTCAAGAACATTCTTAAGTATCTTCGGAGGACGAAGGAAGTGTTCTTGGTCTATGGGGGCATGGAAGAACTCACTGTAAGTGGTTATAGTGATGCTAGCTTCCAAACCGATAGAGACGACTCCTGTTCGCAGTCAGGATTCGTGTTCTTACTAAATGGTGGGGCAGTAACTTGGAAGAGTACCAAGCAAGAAACAGTAGCTGATTCGACAACGGAGGCTGAGTATATTGCAGTTAATGAAGCTGCAAAGGAAGCCATGTGGATGAAGAAGTTCATCAGGGATCTCGGTGTTGTTCCTAGCATTGATGGTCCAGTTGAGATCTTCTGTGACAATGAGGGTGCAGTCGCCTTGGCGAAAGAACCCAGAGCTCACAAGCGCACAAGGCATATACACCGGAAGTACCATTATATCCGGAGGCTCGTTGAAGAAGGAGACATCATGATTAGTAGAGTTACATCAGAAGATAATCTTGCTGATCCATTCACTAAACCGCTATCTCAGGCCAAGCATGATTCTCATACTAGGTCGATGGGCATTAGATTTGCAAATGAGTTGGTTTAAGTGTATTTAATTTAGTTTGATTTGTGTTTGGAACTCAAGCAATGTGAAACTCTATTTGTTTTGAAGATTATTATGTGGAGAACTTAATATATGCATGAAGGCAGTCATTTCATTAGTTTATCATTGTGTTCCAATTTTGCATGTTTTATTGACTTCCTGAATAATTATTTTATTATTCAAAACGTCCACAGTCGGTCATACTTTTGGGAGTAAGTATTGATTCAAGGCTGACATGAGGAATTAGTAAATTGTCCATAGAGATGGACATAGCATAGAGATGCGCTAATTCTCATGTGTACTTAATAGGGATTAAGTATTGGAGTAACATGTACTTAGAGATTACTTCATGGAATGTGTCACGAGTAATTCTAAGATGGTAATATCTTATATTCTTCAAGCGGAGATGCATTGATTCTTAGTCCTGCAGTCTGTTATGTCTTGGTTTTCTCCAACGTTGTCCGTAACTGGCAGCCATACAGAGAATGTCCAGATATGACATGATGAGTGGGCGAGATCCGTGTAGTCAAAGTTTATTTGTTCCTTCTGCCCTAACAGGAGAAGCGATATCCGTGGGCCCCTCGATGTTTTGGTGTTGACAGCAAATGTACGGCCGTACTCGAACTGAATTGATATAGAATCAATAAGTGCAGTTTGTTGTGGTCATCACAAATCTCTATCGGAAAACATAATCTTGAATGTTTGAGACTGACAGAATTCCATGTCAGACGTTCATATGGATATCTTGTTGAACAAAGGAATATTTGATCACTTGCCTAAGGGCTGTTTCATTAGATGAACACGGCATTTGTCCAGGATGACATACACCTTACTAGGTTAATGAATATTAGACCATACAGTTGTTATAACAAGTGCAAGTGGGAGACTGTTGGTTATATGCCCATCGTTATAACAAGTTGGTAATATTATTATAAATAGTAGGGTCCTTTTGGGTTACACGCAAGAGACGATTTAGCTAAAAGATATCGAAAATAAACTTGAGGGGTTAAGTTTATTAATATACCAAAGTAAAGGTATATTAATTAGAAACTTAATGGTTAAGTTTATTAATATACCAAAGTAAAGGTATATTAATTAGAAACTTAATAAGGATAAAGGACTAAAGTGAAATATCCACAAGGGAGGGGATAAGGATGAGGAGCACTATAAATACAACCCTAGATCTGAGTTGTAAGGGCTGCCAAAACCCTAATTTTCGTCACCCTCCTTCCACCCCTCGGTATACGGCCGATTTCTTTCAAAACCCTAAGTATTACGTGCTAAAACTTCAAGCAAAGGTATATACTACATCAACGGGTGCTGGATCGTTGTCTTGGGTGCGATTACATTAGAGGAGTTCTACTTTGGGCTCTCGTCATCCTAACAAGATCAGATCTGAGATCTAAAAGGTATTTCTTGAACCCTATTGATTTTACAGTTACAAAAGTGTGCATGATTCTGTGATCCTGGTTGAATACGATTTTGATTTCTGTTTCCGCTGCGTTGTTTTGATGCTATCGTATTCCAACAGAAGTATGAGTTGTACATTGAAGGTTCTCGAAACAAATACGTGCTATGTCTCTCTGGTTCCTGATTTTTGTCAAGCTAATTAGTATCCATATAATTTGATGTATACGCAGAAAAACTACGACCATAAGGATATTGAGTTGTTTGGGTTGTGTCTTGGTATGGGTGGGGTGTTATGGGCTATGTTTTTTTTGAATTTTTTTTACCCAATCGTGGATGTCGGCGGGTATATTTGTGAATTGTTAGGTCAACAATCTTAGTTGTTGATGGAAAAAATATCTCCCACAATTTTCTCATATAATTTCGTTTTCGTTCATTTGGCTGTTTAGCGTAGCTTTCTTTTAACAATTTCATGCCCTATTCCAAACCAATATTATCATCTTCAATGGTAATGAAACATCAATTAAATTAAGCTTTCGCCAAAAGTTGTCAACAGTCTCTAGTAGTATCGATTGGTTCGCGTTTGAGTAAATTGCAATTTCATGCACACAATATAACCCACAACTACATCGCAATTGACAAACACAATTGTCCTCGGTTATTTGTTGTGTGTCAAGATGATCCAACTATTGTCTAATTTTTTCTAACGCATGGTGTGAAAATTTTCCCCACAAACCTTTAAAATGTGTTGTATTTTATTGATGCTTTGAATTAGCTTTGTTTGTTTATAAAATATATTTTATCGTTGTTTGTTGCGATGACCTTAACTTTTCAATACGGTTGGAAAATTTCTCTAAGTTGGCACGTTGTGTATCCAAGATTTTTTTTAAATTTCATGTCGACTCTCAAGTCTATTATTAATGTGATTATGAAAGTTTAAATATTGTTAGTCCAAATTGATACAAACTTTTTCTTGTATTTATCCAACCAGGATTGATTGAGATAATTGAGAATTCAGTATACTTTGATATATGTGTCATCTACAAAGTATCTAAATGGTTGAGGAAAATACTTTTGCATATACATTCATCAATGCATTCATCAATTCAATATACTTTGATATATGTGTGTTATCTACAAAGTATCTAAATGGCCGAGGAAAATACTTTTGCATATACATTCATCAGTGCTAACTCTTTGTCAGTAACAATCACACGTGGGCTATCATATCCATCGATTATGGCTTTAAGATAATTTATACCCAAATATAATTAGATTCTTTTCTTGATCCATGAATCTAAGAAATAATAGAAAAAGTTGTGTTTGTTGAATTGAAACCGACAATCTCCAAAAAAATCATGTTATACTTATTAATAAAATAAAAACAATTAGTATAACAAAGTTATAACCACATTTAATGAAGAAAAAACAAATTGATACTTGTTAGTCTAGTAGGTGGCATCCATCATCATAACCTATGAAAATGCATGCCAGATCCTCAGTGACATTGGGTGAACACAAAATAGATCTTCCAACACATTGATTGTATCATTTGTACGATGCTCAAATACATATCCTTTTGAATGCAAAATTTCGAATACAACTTGCACTTGACTTTGTTCTGCACGCTCATCTATTTGAACTTTGCTATGCTCAATGTAATGTGTTTTTATCGTGGATACGCTATTCTCATTTTGAGTCATAAACATTGATAGAATATCAAGTGGGCGGACATTGTTTTATTCTCATTTCTGGATCCAGTTTTTATTCATATTGTGTTAACGCCATGTAAATGGATGATCCTCCATATACATTACGGGTTCATGATTATGTTGATCATTTTTATTATTCAACCTGCAAAGATAATGAGTCTTATAGTAACAAGCAAACAATTCAAATGGACGATTTGTTTTTTGTCCCTGTATTTATGTTGGATATCTCTATACCTTTAAACACACCACCCAGATCACACATTAAAATATTTTTTCGACACGTAGACACTTGGTTTTGTCTGTGTTCTTTTAATATCACATAGAGAGTGTGCCACATTTTGCACTCCTTCCATTAGATTCTCACGATCGCTAAACACATAATGAATGAAAAAATCAAAGTAGCAAGTTTGGTAAGGCTTACGAACATATAACATCCAAAAATATATTAAAACTATCCAAAAAATATATATAACTGTCAGTGTGAAAACTATCCATTGTCTATATATGTTTTTAAACGTTTGATCAATTGATGTATATAGAATAATGAAAACCTTTGGTTTGACGAAAGTAATTTTATTGAAGTTTACTAAATATTGAATTCTCCCTTTAGTTTGATGAAAGTCTTCCATCTCCAATTACATTTTTTTTATAAGCATGAAGAGCGTACATAATTATATTTCAACATGGAAGGAAAATATTTCTCTCTCTCAAATAAAGAATGTGTTTATTAAATGTTGTCAACTATAAATGCAGAGTATAAGGATGAAGAACGTACTTAATTAGATTTCAATTATAAAACAGAATATATATTTTAGTCAAATAAATGACGTGTTTATTAAATATGATCAGTTATAAAAGCGTTCAATTATGAAAGCATCATATAATAGCGAAGATGCTCTTTAATTATTTCGTTATTATTTGAATGACTTTTTGTACAACACAAATCAGAGGGACTCTACAAATTCAATAAATTTGAACAAGGAAAATTCTATTTTTTCCTACTTTATCCTTCTAATTCATCATCCTAACCTACTAAATTTTGACATGTGGAATCCATTATTTCTCTCTCTTAATTTCTCCTCTTGATTTTTGACATGTGGAATCCATTATTTATCTCTTTTAATTTCTTCTCTTGATTTTGACACTTGTCTTGATCATGTCATTAGGAAGAAAATTAGGAGGATATTTTAGGAGGATATAGAACCTCTTTTTGAACAACTTTTTGTAAAACACAAAAAAATATTATTAAAAATCAATTCTAATAATAATTATATAATAACAATATTTGAACGATCTTATAAATTCGAACGACGATATAAATTTAAACAACTCTTTGTATAATACAAAATATTATCAATAAATAATAATAATAATTAAAAAAAGAAGACAAAAATCAACACAGATAAAAAAGAATACTCATGATAACACCTTTATTTTATTCATACCAAGCAAATCCTAAAAACACTTTGTAGACAGTAGACTGACGAAACTTTAACCTCGTATGACCATGAAAGAAGACAAAATATTGTTAACGGACTAATATTGTTATATGTGAAAATTAATGTGGTTGCATTTGAAGTTCTTAAACGATCAGGGGTGGTTACTGCATATTATAGTATTCCACGGCATATTCTTTTCGGGTTCTTTTCCAACGGGTGGGAAAAATACTCAAAATAGCATATTCTTTATACGTTTTCGGAACCCAACGAATAATTATTATATCTTAAAATATCATTAAATCAGAAATAACATTATAAATCAAGAAGTATAATTATTCTAAAACTAGTTTTATATCGTACTTATGATATTGATTGAAGATAAAATTTTAATACGCATTATAGAAACCTGCTACTTCGGTTTATTTAATACATAATAAAAGAATCATTCAAATAGAGAGTTATTATTTATTGGGAATTTTAATGCAAATTGTTTTTTCTAGACCTTTGTGAAAAATAAGCGGCTGGTGAAAGACAAGTTATTAAACCGAACAGGATCGACGGCCCACAAACTCCGATTGAGAAGAAAAAACACGAAACCCAACAACTCTCTTTCGATTCAATTTAATCGGCTGTGTTGTGCTTGAAATCCACAGAAACGATCATCTCCGTCTCATCACTTTCTCTCTCACATTTCTCGAACAACAACAGAGATGGGGAAAGGTCCAGGTCTCTATCCCGATATCGGCAAAAAAGCCAGAGGTAATTCATCCGTTTTTGCAGTTTTTTCCTTTTAATTTCTGGTTTCACATGGATCAACAATCTGTTCATCTGTGATTCGACCATATCTGTGTGTATGTCTTGTCTCAATAATCACTGTTGCTATGTTTTTTATTTTATTATAATAAATCATTTGGGAGAAATATTCGTTGATTTCGGTTCGCGTTTTTCTGTTTCCGATTTTACATATCTGTTTGTAAATGTATATGTGTACGTGTGTGTTTGCATTTATTGATTCGAGAATCGGTGCTTTCAGATCTTCTGTACAGGGATTACCAAAGCGACCACAAGTTCACTCTCACTACCTATGCCGCTAACGGAGTTGTAAGCCCTTCCTCTCTCGTGTATACGTTTGCGTGTATCTGAATCTAATTTGTGTATAAATATAGCCTCTGATTGTTGTTTCTAGTTTTGGTATGTGATATCTCGCTGTTTCTTGGCGGATAAGAAAACTTAGAAACGATAAAATATGTATCAAAACCGGTAGATCGATTACTATAAAAACCATAGGTAAAACACACAATTCGAAGTCACAGTAGATAGATACTTCATTATGTAGGCAATTAAAGTTCACGAACAATTATTCCCTACCACAGTATTTGTTACTCATAATATCTTTTACATTTTAGGCAATTACCTCATCAGGATCCAAGAAAGGTGAGTTGTTCTTGGCAGATGTAAGCACTAAACTAGTCAACAAAAACATCACAACCGATGTCAAAGTTGACACAAACTCAAAGGTAAACCAATCCCCTTTATTTTCAATTTTAAACACCTTTATCATTTCCTCTTAAATTTCCTATTATGGCAAACCATGCAGCTATTCGCAACCATCACCATTGATGAAGCTGCACCTGGACTCAAAACCATCTTCAGCTTTGTTGCCCCTGATCAAAAATCCGGAAAGGTATCTACTATCTATTACCACTAATCACAAGAAATAGCAACGTACTTTCATTTATTTGTATATTATAGCATCTTACTTCCATTTCTTTTTATTACAGGTGGAACTTCAGTACTTACATGAGTATGCAGGAATCAGTACCAGCATTGGTTTGACCGCTAGCCCCATGGTCAACTTTTCAGGAGTGGCTGGAAACAACACAGTGTCACTCGGGACTGATGTGTCATTCGACACTGCTTCCGGAAACTTCACCAAATATAATGCAGCTTTAAGTTTCACAACTTCTGACCTCATTGCATCCTTGATACTGTGAGTAACTAACTAACTAACTAATCGCCACGTGTACATCATGCTAACAAGATTTGTGTGATTGGTTGGTTGTTGTAGAAATGATAAAGCGGATACGCTTACGGCTTCATACTACCACACTGTGAGCCCGTTGACCAACACGGTGGTTGGTGCAGAGTTAAGCCACGGGTTCTCAAGCAATGAGAACTCGTTGACTATTGGGACACAGCATTTGCTTGACCCCTTAACCATGGTTAAGGCTCGGGTTAATAATGCGGGTATAGCAAGTGCTGTTTTGCAGCATGAATGGCGGCCTAAATCATTGTTTACCATTTCGGGTGAAGTGGATACCAGGGCCATTGAAAAGAGTGCCAAGGTTGGATTGGCTCTTGCTTTGAAGCCTTGAAAAGAAAGCATGGTTTTATATGATTATGATGCAAGAGAAATAAGGTGAGAAAAGAATGTGTCAGCTTTTTGAATGAGGATACCGTGTTTATTTTTTTGTTTCATGATTTGTTTGGTCTCATTGTTGACAATGGAGATACATTTATGAAATTGATCATTGTTCTGTCTCTGGAGTTATAAACTTGTCTAAAAATAAAAATAATAGACTTTCCAAGGGATGGTTGATTCGTGTGGTGGGTGATAGTAATTGACTTTTTATAATCATATCTACTTATTATTATTATGATTATATTAAGAGGATCTTGAAAGTCCTGGTAGATGATGGTTAATCATGTGTGGTTAGTTATTTAACCAAATAAGTTTGACTTTAATTTATCTATTTATATGATATACTCGTGTCTTGTGTGGAAAGAAGATGGTTTGTTCTATGTTTTCAAGATATTTTTCAAGTGTGATGTTAGGGGCTTTCTAATTTGAAGTTGAATTATTTATTATGGAGTAAGATTTTTCTTTTTGTTATAAAGGTCGTTTTTAGATTTATTGTTATGCAGTTAATATTATATGAGGTTATATATTATACTTGAGTAGTGGAGAAAGATATATATTATTGAAGATAAAAACTAACCTCAGCTATCAATGATTTCTACAACTTCCAAATTTCACACCCGTGAAACTTTGAAAAATGCTACAAACAGTTTTGAACTCATTATTAACCAACTATCCAGTTCAAACACGATCAAAACCAACCTTAAGGCCAATCTAAAATTCTTGGATGGTTAAGGAGAGGGTTGTCACGATTAAAATGATTTTTCAAGGAAATAGGAATCTTATAAAAGATGAACCTCATTGTGCTATGTGGAGATCTTCAAGCTCAAGAATCAATAGTGCTTCAGTAGAGCCAAAAATGATTTCAGACCTCCTACCAACTACAATATTCTCTTCAAATTCTTTTCAATTCCTGCTAACTATAATAATTCTCTTCACCTTTAAAGAATATAGTGTTCAATGAACTCATGCCAGTACATTGAAAACCGAATAACAATACGTAGATGCATCCGGTGACTTGGTTTCGAATTTATCGTATACTCTTTTGTCACAAACAACCATCACTCATATAAACACGCAAACAAGAAAATAAACATTACATCTTAGAGGAAACAGATTAATTAAAATATCTCAATTATTATTTTCTTTTTGCATGTGCGTTCTCATAATATATTCGAAATTGCTCATTGTTTTACACTATAAAGCTAATTATCATCGCAACAAGACGAATGATCAGTTTACAACACAACCTCAAATCACCAAAATTCTTACCATAATTTAACTAATTTTAAGATCATTCAACATCGCATATGCAGAAAGTAGCAAAGATTATAAGATACTCAAAACACAAACTCAACGCAAAAAAAAAAAAAAAAAAAAAAAAAAAAAAAAAAGAAAGAACGAAATTCACAGCTCCTCATAAATTACACTGCCATGATCACTCTAAATTCATCACAACAACATAAACCCCACATCTGTTTCCCTTGTTCCTTATACTTCTTTAGACAATTAAAACTACATTTCCCAAAAAAATAACAAACACCAATAAACACTACTAACAAAACAACCCAACAATTTTCTATCACTTCTCATTCGGCTTTGGTGAAAACTGCTGGTGATAAGGTGAAGCCCGTGTACTATTCGAAACCGAAAGACTCCTCGCATTTTGTGACCCGTTTCTCAAACCCGGCCCGCCTTGAACCCGGTTACCGTTTCTTCCATTTGGGCTCGACCCGACCCGTTCAGATTGAATAGTCTGGAAATAATATGAAGAACTTGCCATGTCTTTCAAGGCTGGCAATGGTTTTAAAGAATCCACAACTTCACTCATTAAAGGTCTCACTTTTGGGTCACGGCTCAAGCAACGGGCCGCTAATTGGGCCGCTTTTTGGGCCCCCTTTATGGAAAAATGACCCTCGAGTCGCGGGTCGATTAATCGATAAAACCGCCTTCTTTCACCTAAATGTGGGCGGGCCCACTCGACAAGATTGTGTTCGCCGTTTGGGCGGTTTTTGTCCATTGACCGTCTTCCGGTCAACATTTCGAGTAAGACCACACCGAAACTATATACATCACTCTTTGAAGTCAAATGTCCTACAAAAAAAGGAAACAAAATACTTTAAATATTAAAGGGTTGTTTCTTTTTGAGTTAATGAGTTAAGCCAAAAAACCTGGCTTAATGTATTAAGACACTAACCCTTTACCTATTTCCCTCTTACGTTAAAATTGGTGGATATTGTGGAAACACTTTTTTGGAATGTAAGGGTAAGATGGTCATTTAAAGAAACAAACATCATTACTCATTCAGCCACTTTACCCATACAAGACTTGATGGGAATAAAAAGAAATGGCCTTTAAGAAACAAGATGGCAAGAAAGATGAAAAAAAAGTCAAAGAAAGTCAAACCTGTCATCACGTATTCCGGGGCGGCGTATCCGTATGTTCCCATGACTCGGGTTGATACGTGAGTTTTGTCGCCCTCCGGGGCGTCTTTTGCAAGGCCGAAATCGGAAAGTTTTGCATTGTATTCCTGAGAAAATGGATTATTAAAAAAGATAAATAATCAAGAAAATAAGTTTAGTAAGTCTTTTGTAGCTTACCGCGTCTAATAAAATGTTGGATGTTTTGAAATCGCGATAAATTACGGGTCTTTTTGCTTCTTCGTGAAGAAAAGCAAGGCCCTTTGCAGCCCCGAGGGCTATTTTCATTCTGATGGACCATGGAAGAGGCAAAGATCCTACAAATTGTGCAAATAATTTGGGTTAAATTCAAGAAATAGCAACGTACTTCCATTTATTTGTTTATTATAGTATAAAACTGTCATTTCTTCCTTTTACAATATTGTTGATTGAAAAATCCACCTTATTATGGCAATGTCGTCCAAATACAAAACAATTTTCATTGCTATAATTGGATAGAATTCTTAAGTATAATGTCTGAAAAAAAATCATGTCCTAATAAGAAAAAGATTGAAGTACAATGCTATACCTAGGTGGATTTTCAAATATAACGTCTTAATAAAGAAAAAAACAAAAGTACAATAGTATAATTAGGTAGATTTTCCAAAGTATAATGCTCTAATAAGGAAAGAAATGAAAGTACAATGTTATAATTAGGTAGATTTTTCAAAGGTTAATGTCCTAATAATAAAAAAACTCGAAAGAACAATGCTATAATTAGGTGGATTTTTCAGAATATAACGCGTTAATAAAAACAAAAACTTACTTCTAAACAGATGATTCTCCAAACTCCCTCGAGGCATGAACTCATAAGCTAGCAGCCTTTGATCATCTTCAATGCAGTAACCAATTAATTTAACCAAGTTTGGATGAATAAGATCGCCTAAATAACTTACTTCTGCCTAATAATACATATAAAAAGTCAAAAAAAATAAGTCAAACGGCAGCACAAGAATACAAATTAGTAAGAAAAAAATGGTTAAAAGAGTCGAACCAGCCACTCTTTATGGCCTTGAAGTCCGTCATGATTGAGGGTTTTCACGGCAACTGTAAGTCCGGTGCCTGGTTTCACCGGTGCAGTTCCGTTTTCTTCAATCCAGCCTTTGAAAACGCAACCAAATCCCCCTTCACCAAGAAGACTTTCGGGTCTGAAGTTACGAGTTGCCATTTTAAGATCATTGAACGCAAATTTGCGAAGACGAGAAGCGATTTTGAGTTCTTCTTCTAGTTTTTGGGTGGATGAAATGCTTTCTCCGGTGCTTGTGGTGGTTGATGAGACCGCCGGAATCACCGGTTGATCTTTGCTTACGTCGTTTGTCGATTTACTTTCTGCTGTCGATGAACATCGAATTAGAAGAGGAGAAGTTTCGATTCGACAAACACTTTTGCAAGAGAAGAAGTGTTATTAGAAGGAAAGTGAAGGGATTGATTGAAATTTACCGCAGTGAGTAGTACTGATGCCACTGATTGAATTATCGACTTTAGATCTTGAAGAAATACAGCTGCCGATAACTTTCCACCTGTTCCAACACCCGGCGGTAGTCCCCTCCTCCGTTTCCAGACAGGTTCCATTGCTTTTCTTAGGCTTATTGTTCTTCCCCTTTGATTTCACAACATGCCAAGACCCCACACTTTTTTCATCACCGGATTTCATCTTTTAAAACAAACCCTAAAATCAAACTGGACGGGTATCATGAAAATCCCCAAATTACAACGGAATTTCCCAGTTTTGAAACGAATTTGCGATGGGAAAACGATAATCAGATGTAATAATCAAAGAGCCATCTGAAGAAAAGATGGGAGATAGTGACACGCCTTTGGTTAAACACTCACCTCACATGGCTGAAAAGGAGAAAGAATAGACTTTGACTTGTATACAACAGAAAAAATCCCTCAAACAAACCCCACCAAAATGGATTTTTAATGAAAAACAGATACACCCAATTCTGAAATTTAACAGATAATGACAAAATTTAGAAACTTTAATGTTTTTGCAAGGGTAAATAAGATATTCAGATCACAACCACGATTCAGAAATGATTCAAAGAGACGAAGTGGTGGAAGCTGTATGAGATACACCCCACCACCTGGTTATGTCTGCAACTCGCAAAAGAAGAAAGCTCAACAAAAGAATGACCACTTCAAATCTTCCCCAACAAAATCAAAATAAAACTAAAAAGAATTATACTAATCTTGAGGAAGTGTGTGTGTGTGTGTGTGTGTTTTTATGAGAGAGAGAGAGAGAGAGAGAGAAAGAGATGGAAACGGAAAAATGGGGTAGATTGTGTGATTTTCAAGTAGACCCCATCTTTATGAAAAGTGGCCAACATACCACCAAAATTACAGAACTCTTGCCTCTTGGGCCGTTTTCGTTTTAACGAACTATAGAATTATAAACGATTTTTCATATATATTACATATCGTTTTTTGTTGATCGTTTAGGTTTTCAGATATAAATCGACTGTTTTGGTGTAATAATAAATATGAATTTAATTTGGGGGAGGTGATTTAAAACTGATTATCCCATTACTGAATCAATTTTTAATATATAAATGAACAAATTCCGTTTTTGATTATCCGCTTTTTTTAAGAATAATTAATGAATTTTCACATACATTTACAACAAAATAATTACTTAAAAGTAAAATAAAAGTAGCTCTTTTACTGTTTTTAACTTAAATTAAAATATTACTACTCGTATTGCACAAGACACCTTTTGATTCTTAAAAGGATGTGTTTATACTATTTTATTTAGAAATCCTCTTATATAATATAATTTTTCGAATACATAGTAATGATTAACTGAATATTACCACTTAAAACGGTAGAAATATGTCCAACTATTATCTGATATAGCACGATTTATTACAATTAATTGTTTGATTTTACTTATTTGATAGCTGAATTGTATAAAAATAAAAGTAAGTATGTGATGTGTGAGACTGAAGCATTTATCTTTAGGAGGCGTGAATTTTTTTCATTACAGGTAAAGTTTTGAATGTTGGTATAATTAAAGGGGTAAAATTATAAATATCCAAAATAGATACGATGAATTATAGAATTGAAGACCATGTACACGAAAAGTTTTCGTCTATCCTTCTAAGTTGTGAGGTGCCGTGTGCATCAAGCTTTTTTGTTCTCTTTTTGTTCTAAGTCGTGGGCATGTTTGATAAAACTAGTTGGAAGTTGGTAGCGGGTAGTCGGGTAGTAGGTAGCTGGTAGTTGGTAGCTAGTAGTTGAAAGCTGGAAGCTGTAGCCTTTAGTTTGTATATGATTGTTCGGCAAAAGTAGCCGGAGGCTTTTAAATTATGTAAAATTACATAAAAGGGCATCTGCGTAAATATTAGTTATAATTTTAAGGGTATTCTAGTAATTAATTGTATAATTGGTATGAGCTTTTTGTTAAACGTTACTTCAACTAGCTTTTGAAATACTAGCGTTTTGTATATATAAAAGCTTCAAGCTCGTATCGCCGAGCGAAGCTTTTTGTTTTTATTAGGCTTTTCCTAAATGCTAGAAGCTACACGCTCTCAAACGCTCCGAAAAGCTTCATGCCAAACACGCCCTTAGTGTCTTGATTAATTCGTGATTTCACACAAATGTAATTGTTATATGATCGAAAATAAATTCTAAATTTTCAATTAGCAATTTAGTATGTATACCCATAAGGCAAATTTAAAGTTCTATTTCATTAGTCTTGGTGTGGTTTGATGTGAATTGCAATCATAATTCATCTTTATTACTAAAATAATGTTTATAAAAGGGAAATATGTATAAAAGTCTTTATATTTTGTTTTTATATTCAATTAATTCCTAAATCTTTTTATTAGCAATTAAGTCCTAATTAATTCTAATTTGTAATCAATATAGTGAACTTAGGCGGTAAACTGGTGGACACCCAGTAAATGGTATGCATAGGGTTTTATCGAGGATTTCATCTTCGTGAGACAAAAGAACAGTCATTGTAACCCCATTTCAATCTCGTTGAGTTTTATTGCGTGATAAATCGAACACACACCTCATTCGATCCCGCTTAAGTAAATCGTCAACCCCTTTCAACCCCTACAACCTCGTTTTTAGTTTAAGGTTAAAGCCTAACTTCAAATTTTAATTGCAGTAACGTATACGGAGAAGTCTTCTGAAGAATAGGATTCGTATCACGATTCTGATGAGTACGAGAATGAATAGTTGGAGACTTCTCTAATAGACGTCGAATTGGAAGAGGATTTCAAAGCACAAGATAAGGGAAAATACAAGGATGCTTTCTTGAACAATTTATGCAATGAATACAAGAACACACTACCTAGTGGTGCCGATTCCGAAGAGGATTTCAGTTCTGATGAAGAAATTGTTGACACAGAATGAGCCAACAAGCTTGATTTGGGAGATGAAGATGGTGTACATGGAACAAGATGAAACCCATTATTGGTTAAAGGTATGAATTACCATATCAACTGAAAACTTTCTTGACTAATTATGCCATTGTCAATGGGTACATTTTAAGGTTTGCAAAGTGTGATAGTGTTCGTTTAGTGGATAGATATGGGAAAAAGAATGCCAAAAGTTCAGTATCCATATAGACTTTATGATTATTGGATGAGTCAGGAAAGATATTTTTCAGGTCAAAGTAATTATTGGTATACACAAATGTGTAAGAAATTTCAATAATGCAAACCTAATGAACCCAAATTGGTTTTTAAGACAATTTATGAAGGATTTGATCAGGAAACCAAACTTGAAAGCCAAATACATGCATGTGGTAATTAAACACCAATTTCATTGTGAAGTGTCTTGGTCCAAGTGTTACAGAGCAAAGTGTAGAGCAATGAGTATTATAGAAGGTAAACTCACATACCACTATGCTCGGGTGTGGGATTACTCTCATGAGTTGCTGCATTCAAATGCTGGTGGCGCTGTCAAAGTGAGTGTCACCGTGAACCTAAATCAAACCACACAATGTGAGTGTGACTGTGAAGCCAAATCAAACTACATACGTTCACATGATTTATATATGTTTTAAGGCTATCAAAGAGGTTGTCGTAGGGTAATATGTCTAAATGGTTCATTTCTGAAATGTCAATGTAAAAGGGAACTACTTACTACAATAGAAAGGGATGCCAACAATCAAGTCCATCCCATTGCATGAGCTATCATTGATATTGAGAACAATGTTAATTGGAAATGGTTTCAAGAACTACTTGATGAGGATATTGGCTTGCAAGATGGACGAGGATTATGTATAATTTCTAATCAACATAAGATATGTTATTGCTTTAATTGCCTATTGCATATTTTGTTCCTTACTTACTAATATTTTTGTTACTTAAATTTCAGGGGTTGCTTGAAGACACGAAGGAAATATTACCAAAAGTGGAGCACAACCAATGTGCACGACATATATATATATATATATATATATATATATATATATATATATATATATATATATATATATATATATATATATATATATATATATATATATATATATATATATATATATATATATATATATGAAGGGATTCTATGCAATCAATGAACACAAAATATTCCTAAGGTTCACATGCAACCCTAATATGATCTATGTTTTCTTCTATGAAGATCAGAATTAAAAACCTAAGCGATACAATTCAATTCTAAAAATGAATTAAGAAAACCAACATTTGATCTTATGATCCTTCAAGCAAGCAGCAAAAGAATCCTGCCTCAAATGCAAGTCACACTCAAGTGACGGAAGAATCAGTCCAGCAGAGTAATCACAGAGAGAGAGAGATGGCGTAAATAATGAGGTGCCAGGGGGTTCCTTTTATAGCCTCCTAGGGTTACACCTGAAACCCTAAGGAACCTCCAACTAGACAAGGCTTTTGACCACTTGGACCAGGCTTACCAAAACCCTAATTAGGGTTTCGCCAAACCCTGGAGGAGCCTCCAGGGTGGCGCCATTTTTGTCCCTGGTTTTACCTGGCCAGTTATTCAACTATTGAATAAATGCCAAACCAGTCCCTGCACCTTTTAATTAATTAATTTAATCACTGAATTAAATCCAATTAATTCTAGATTAAATGTTAATTAATTATTATAGTTTCTAATTAATATATTAACACTTAAATATATTAATAAACCATATATATATTTTCTATTGATTTATTATACAATTAATAAATCAACTATTCTCTCTACTGAACTATACATCTATCCTCCATCTATGAGGGCAACCCAAATGGACTTTGCTTTTATTCATAAGATAAATACAATTATAAGTCATGGCTTAGACACCTAATCCAACAGTCTCCCACTTGGATAAGTCTATGACTTTAATTGTCTGAACTCTGACCCAGTCAGTTCTATCCAAAGATAAGTGATCTGATGATCCTCCGTCCAACAGGATATTTTCAGGCTCAAGACATGGACTAACATCAATCTTGATCTGACACTCTGTTTCTCGATTTCTGATTTGCATATGACTTTAGAGACTACTAATTGAACACATCAATTTAGTTCCGGTTGGCCAACACTTTCAGTCAACTTCAAAATCATCGAGAGGCCTACGAATATCTGTTTCCCATCGGGTCAGGGGACGGATAAGTTTCGACTTATATGTCCATATCTTTTGCGGGTCCAAATACATACAACAATGCGTTTTATAACACCGAGTTACTGGCGCGTTTTCGCATTGTCAATAAGTACTTGTATCGCAAATAACAGACCATATCTCTCCACTTAAAAATCACCGGATATTATCGTCTTAACATTGCTCGTGATATAATCCATGAAGCAATCTGTTAAGCGCGGGTTTATCCAATACTCAAATCTCTATTTTCTAAGTACTCATGAACGTTGCAGCAGCCTCACTGCAATGTCTAACTCATTAGACAGTCTGCAACCAATTCATGACAGTCTTTGTTCATACTTACTTCCTAACAGTATGATCGACTGTGGAGTTTTAAATAATCTAATTATTAAGGAAGTTAAACATGCAAATATAGAAACACAGAAATAAACAATTGACAAAGGCAGTAACAATACTCATTTATAAATCTCTATTATAAAATCACCGAGTCAATTACATTTATACTGTTACAAGTTTCTAATCTATCTAATTACTAAAACTAACATCATCCTTCAATCCAATGCTCTGAGCATGATGATTGTGCTTGATCCTATTCAGATCCTTAGTCAAAGGATCTGCAGGATTGTCTTCTGATGATACCCGCTTAACCAGTAAGTGCGATTCTTCTACTTAATGTCGAATGTAGTGGTACTTTCTTTCGATATGCCTGGACTTTCCATGGTCTCGCGGTTCCTTTTTCAAGGCGACCGCTCCTTTATTATCGTAGAAAAGTTCCACCGGCTCCTGAATGCTCGGGACAACTCCAAGGTCCCCGATGAAGTTCTTCAGCCAAGCCGCTTCCTTAGACGCTTCACTTGCTGCGATGTACTCTGATTCGCACGTTGAATCAGCCACCGTTTCCTGCTTGGAACTTTTCCAAGTGACCGCTCCACCGTTCAAAAGAAATACCCAGCCCGACTGGGACCGTCCACTGTCCCTATCTGTCTGGAAGCTGGCATCTGTTTATCCACTCACTTTTAACTCATCACTGCCACCAAGGACTAATACCATATTCTTTGTCCTTCGTAGATACTTGAGTATGTTCTTGACCACAATCCAATGTGCTTTTCCAGGATTACCCTGGAACCAACTAACCATGCTCAGTGCATAGGATACGTCGGGACGAGTACATGTCATAACATACATGATCGACCCTACTGCCGAAGCATAAGGCACTCGACTCATTTCAGCTATTTCCTCATCGGTACTCGGACTTTGAGTCTTACTCAATTTAGCATTACTTTGGATTGGTAACTCTCCTTTTTTGGAATTTTCCATGTTAAATCTCTTTAACACCTTTTCCAAATATGTACACTTGCTTAAACCTATCAATTTTCTCTTTCTATCTCTAAGTATTCTTATCCCGAGAATATAAGTCGCCTCCCCTAGGTCTTTCATGGCGAAACACTTCCCGAGCCAAGCCTTAACATTTTGCAAGGTCGGAATGTCGTTTCCCATGAGTAGTATGTCATCAACATACAGCACCAGGAAAGTGACTATACTCCCACTAGCCTTGACATATACACAGGACTCATCTTCACTCCTAGAGAAACCAAACACTTTGACTTTCTCATGGAAGCAAAGATTCCAGCTGCGAGATGCTTGCTTCAACCCATAGATTGATCTTTCAAGCTTACATACTTTATCAGGGTGCTTAGTGTCTACAAAACCTTCTGGCTGACTCATGTAAACATCCTCAGTCAGTTTCCCGTTAAGGAAAGCGGTTTTGACATCCATCTGCCAGATTTCATAATCGTGAAACGCAGCTATGGCAAGCATTATCCTGATTGACTTAATCTTGGCCACTGGTGAGAAGGTTTCATCATAGTCAACCCCCGGGGTTTGAGTGAATCCCTTCGCAACCAGCCGAGCTTTATAAGTATGCACCTTTCCATCCATGTCGGTCTTCTTTTTGAAGATCCACTTGCATCCGACTGTCTTTCGACCCGGTACATTGTCAACCAAGTTCCAAACTTGATTGTTATACATGGACTTTATCTCGCTGTCCATTGCCTCTTTCCATTTTGCAGACTCGGGGCCTGCCACTGCTTCACGGTAGTTAGCTGGCTCATCCAAATTAGTCAATGTACGATCACTGACTAACGTGTCTCCGTCCGAAGTAATATGGAAACCATAGAACTCGGGCGGCATGCTAACTCTACCTGAATGCCTAAGGGGCAATGAAATGTCGGTGGGTCCAACAGGAACTTCTTCCTCATGTTGGTTGCTAGTTTCTTCCAAGGTTGTTTCATCGGGCATCTCCTGAATTTCTTCGAGATCGATCGTACTCCCACTGTCCTCTTTGGATATGAGTTCTCTCTCTCTAAAGAACCCCCGTCTTGCTACAAAGACCACGTCCTCGCTCGGTCTGTAGAACAAGTATCCAAAAGACTGTTTCGGGTATCCGATGAAGCAACACCTCTCACTTCTTTCTGCGAGCTTATCTGAAGTATCTCGTCTCACGAATGCTTCACAGCCCCAGACTTTGATGTGTGCCAACGAGGGAACTTTCCCCGTCCACATCTCGTGCGGTGTTTTCGCAACCTTCTTAGTTGGGACAAGATTTAAGACATGGGCGGCAGTCTCTAAGGCATACCCCTAGAAATGGATTGGAAGTGAGGCTCGACTCATCATGGAACGAACCATGTCCAACAAGGTTCGGTTTCGTCTCTCTGCAACACCATTCAGCTAAGGTGTTCTTGGAGGCGACAACTGTGAAACAATTCCACATTCCTTGAGGTAATCGAGAAACTCGATACTAAGATACTCACCACCTCTGTCGGATCTAAGCATCTTTATCTTTCTACCCAATTGATTTTCGGCTTCATTCTTGAACTCTTTGAACTTTTCAAAGGTGTCCGACTTATTCTTGATTAAGTAGACATACCCATATCTACTAAAATCGTCGGTAAAAGTCACATAGAACCGCGTGCCATCTTTAGTGGTTGTTCTGAAGGGACCACACACATCTGTGTGTATGATGTCCAACAGACCTTCACCTCTTTCAAAGGAACCTTTGAATGGTGATTTTGTCATCTTGCCAAGTAAGCAAGATTCGCATACATCATCCGACCCGAGGTCGAATGATTCCAACACTCCATCCTTTTGGAGTTAGGTGATGCGTTTCTTGTTTATATGGCCAAGGCGACAATGCCACAGACATGTCTTTTCTATACCGCTTGAAGCATCAATAGCTAATACATTTTTACCATAATTATCAACACACATAATAGATTCATACACTCCATCACAAGGCATAGCATTAAATATGAAAACATTATTTTTGAAAACTGAAATTGAACCATTCAATTTATTAAATTCGTAATAAAAGCCTTGTTTAAACAATGCATGAAATGAAATTATGTTCTTTGCCATATCAGGCGCATAGCATCAATTATGTAATTCTAATCTAACTCCACTACTCAGCATCAGTCCATAAACGCCGATCTTGGTAACAGGTGACGTTCGCCTATTCCCCATGACCAGGTTCAGTCTGCCATGCTCTAGCTCCCTACTTTCCTCTAGGCCCTGCAAATCATAACAGATATGAAAACCACATCCTGTATCAAGGACCCATGAACGGGAAAAAGATGAGTTATTAGATATAGAATACGTACCTGCCTGTGACGGTTTCACTTTGCTGTCCTTGACGTCCTGCAGATACGTTGGACAGCTCCTCTTCCAATGACCCTTTTGCTTGCAGTAAAAGCAGTCGGCCTCTTTGGGGTTCCGAACATGTGGAATTCCGGAAGACTTACCTTTTGGGGCACCGCTAGATGACCCGACGTGAGTCTTTTCCTTCCAGTTCTGCTTAGGAGGGCCTTTCCGTTTCTTTCCTTTTCCAGAGCCAATAGCCAGGACAGGCGGGTTGATAGGGAGCACAGCCTTTCCCTTCATCCCGTCCTCTGCAGTGCGAAGCATGCGGTGTAACTCAGCTAGGTTTGCCTGGTTGTTGTTCAAATGATACGCCAATGTGAACTGGTCATAAGAACTGGGCAAGGAGTTTAGCACTATGTTAACTGCTAAATCCTCATGGACAGGCATTTCCAGCTTCCTAAGCCTTTCCACATAACCATGCATCCTCTGCACATATGCACAGATGGACTCGCCCTCCTTGGGCTTGCTGTTAGTGAAAGCTTTTACAACCTCACGCCTTTCGATCCGCTCTTGCTTGCGGAACCTTTCCGCGAGCTCTTTGTGCATCTCGTAAGGCCAATAGTCCTCATAGATACGCTGCAGTTCAGGGTTCATAGTAGCGATCATGATGCAAGCCACTTTGGTTGCATCATCAGAGTGTTTAGTGTACGCAGTAATTTCCTCGGGAGTAGCGGTTTCAGTGTCCACATCAACAAGCTCGGTTTCCAGAACATACTCTTTATGTTAAAACCTTAGAGCCATTTTGATGTTGCGGATCCAGTCATTATAGTTAGTGCCGTCCAACGTCACTTTTGAGCATAATGACAGAATCGGGGTGACATTACCGGGATTTGAGTGGGGAACGGATTGGTCAGAAGACATCTGAACAAGAAGAAGGTAGTTTTAATTAGATATAATAATAATAATCCTTATATTCACCCAAGAATAAATATAAGGCTAGGATCCTACAATAACAATCTACAATACCGAAAAGGGATGCCGTAATCAATATTGTAAATTTTATAAGGTAGGCGAATGACGATTCAGCCAATTCCACCGCGGAAACATAATCATATTATAATGGAATTCCTAGTTTTATTGAGATTTACCGAACTGTTCGATAGCATGTTTTAATCTCGGGAATGCCCAGCTGTTTGTGACTGGGATACCGAGGATCACAAACCGGGTGTGAATAACCATGCAAATTGCTTGGTACTCTTGAAGTCAATTGCTATCTCTAATTAACGTGTCGGTAATCCACACACGCTCCGTTAATAATGACAAAATCAAGAAACCCATCGCGACTCATTTGCGGACCCCAGTTAGCGTGCCGGTAAACCACACACGCTCCACCAACGTTCCACAAGGTGCAATGTGCAATTTCATTGATTAGCACCAATTCGCATTATTAATCTTAAAGTAACTAGATTGGGATTTGTTTTAGGGTTCTAGTACTTTCAATTATAGCATTATACTTTTAAGAGGCTTAGCAGTTCTATCATACCCGTTCGGCTAACGATACTCGACTGACCAGGAGAGCGGTGGGTAAGTGTAGATACCCATTAGACTAACATTTTATAGTCAGTCGCCTTATACCCTCTTTATAGGACAGTTTTGTGAATGAGGCCTACTAACGGTAGACTAACCAATTTTCTTATATATATATATTAAATTAACTTTTAATCATAAATATATATACGATATATTTTAATCTCATTAAAATATTTTAGAATTAATTTTATCTTAATTTTCGCAAATTATTACTAATTTTTGAAAATTTTAATTAATTCTTTAATCTGATTTAATTGGTCTTTTAATTAATCAATTAATTAAACTAATTAAATTTGGGTTACAAATTACCAAATTAATCAAATTAATTTATTTGTAATGGTCCTAGTGATTTTCGAAATTCACAAGCCAAACAAAAAGGGTTCAAGTTATTTTAATTGATCTTATTACCAAAAATAACAACACACAATTATGGCAAGCAAATCAAGCAATCAAGGGGGGACCAAGGGGGGTGGCGGCTAGGGTTAGGAAACCCTAGCCTTGGCATCGATTTTGGCCTCTCTCCATGAGGTGTTCATCGCAAAACACTCAAGGCAAAAATAAGCATGCAGTTCAAAAACAATTCACAAGAAAACAAGCTAGCTCTGATACCACTGAAGGGATTCTATGCAATCAATGAACACAAAATATTCCTAAGGTTCACATGCAACCCTAATATGATCTATGTTTTCTTCTATGAAGATCAGAACTAAAAACCTAAGGGATACAATTCAATTCTAAAGATGAATTAAGAAAACCAACCTTTGATCTTATGATCCTTCAAGCAAGCAGCAAAAGAATCTTGCCTCAAATGCAAGTCACACCCAAGTGATGGAAGAATCGGTCCAGCAGAGTAATCACAGAGAGAGAGATGGCATAAATAATGAGGTGCCAGGGGTTCCTTTTATAGCCTCCTAGGGTTACACCTGAAACCCTAAGGAGCCTCCAACTGGACAAGGCTTTTGACCACTTGGACCAGGCTTACCAAAACCCTAATTAGGGTTTCGCCAAACCCTAGAGGAGCCTCCAGGGTGGCGCCATTTTGGTCCCTGGTTTTACCTGGCCAGTTATTCAACTATTGAATAAATGACAAACCAGTCCCTGCACCTTTTAATTAATTAATTTAATCACCAAATTAAATCCAATTAATTCTAGATTAAATGTTAATTAATTATTATAGTTTCTAATTAATATATTAACACTTAAATATATTAATAAACAATATATATTTTTTCTATTGATTTGTTATACAATTAATAAATCAACTATTCTCTCTACTGAACTATACATCTATCCTCCATCTATGAGGGTAACCCAAATGGACTTTGCTTTTATTCATAAGATAAATACAATTATAGGTCATGGCTTAGACACCTAATCCAACAATATATATATATATATATATATATATATATATATATATATATATATATATATATATATATATATATATATATATATATATATATATATATATATATATATATATATATATATATATGCTAACTTTAGGAAGACTTTCATCGGTGTAGAATTCAGGAACATGTTTTGGGCAACAACCTTTTCTACCATGGAGGGTGAATTTATGAAAGAAAATTGACCAAATCAAGAAAGTGAATGTTAGTGCTTATGAACGTGTTCAAACAAGGGATCTTCAAACATGGTGTAAGGCTTTCTTTGGGAGTGGTTTAGCATGTGAGGCTGTTGAAAATGGCATAACAAAATGTTGCAATGCCATTATACTAGATGCAAAAAGAAACATCTATTGAGTATGCTTGAGGAAATTAGAATGTACATGACAGATAGGTTCTATCATATGTTATAAAAGGCAAAAAAATGGGACTCTAAGGTTTGTCCGGCTACAGTACGAAAAATACACATTTTTGGAGAGGAATTGAGGTTTATACTTTTCTTTTAAACTGCATAAGTTTTTTTAACATGAATGTAATCATAAGTTCTTAGTTATTTTGCAGGAATTGGAATGTGTGCCTTAGTGACCCGACTATTTTTTTGGCAAGGAATCAGTATGATTCTTATGTTGTTGATTTGAAGGCTCGTATATGCACTTGTAGACTTTTGGAGATCTTAGGTATCGTTGTCTACATGCATAAGAAACAATCCTATATATTGGCCAGGATCCTATGGATTTCATTAGTAGACTTTGGTTTGGTGTAGACAAGTTCATGGTCACATATGCCACAAACTTACTAACTGTTAGTGGTAGTAACATGTGGCCTAGAACTTCATACACCAAAATGTAAGACCCTAATCCTGGAAAGTCCAAGCCCTAGATTAAAGGAATCAAGTTATGCATTAAAAGAATCAAATCTTGAAGTGTTGCTAATTTGGGCCAGTTAACGCCGCTAACATGGAAGTTCGCGACACTAACTTGGTGAATAACGTCGCTAATGGTTGTTGATAGCGTCGCTAATATGGCTTTGGATGTGGGTTTGAACGATCTCAGTTAGCTATGCTACTGCTGATTTTGGCCAAAACCCTAGATTTTGAAGTTTGGGCCATATTTAAGGGTTTGGAACCCTAGGGCAGCCGCCAAACACCATTTTTCAGCCTCCGAAACATTCATACTCTCTCTAGCATTCTTGAATGGGGTTTTGATGATTTTGGTCTCTTTGGATGGATTTTTTAATCCTTGATGATGCTAGAAGGTTGGTGGTATTGCTAGAAGGCATTCTTCAAGTGGGAAATTAGCTTAAGTTCTTGTTTATCGACCATTGTGAGTAAAGTTTCCACCTTTTTATGTTTTTGAGGTTATTCTTGTGTTTTGTGTGAGATTTTATGGATTGAAATATGGTCCCTCTTTAGTGTGTCCATGATTGGGAAGGATAAAGTTTAGAACTTTATGCATTTTAGTCATGTTTTAGAACCATTAGGTTGGTTTAGAGAGTAAGCCAAACTCTCTTTGGTGATTTTGGTTAGTTTTGGACCATTTTGGACTTGGATCATGTTCATGAGCTTGCAAGGTTATGTTTGGATGGTAAAGTTGGGATCTTTATGGACCTAGGGACTGTTTGGAAGGTCCCTGGAAGATTTGAGACCTTGGCTGAACGAATTAAGAGCTTATTGGATTTTTGAGCATGCTTATAGTTAGCGACGCTAACTGGGGAAGTTAGCGACGCTAACTGCCTATTGACCGTTGACTTTGACTTTGACATTTGACCGTTGACTTTTTGACAAATTTGACTTTTGGTCAAACTTAAGGGGTTGGGATACCGGTTTTAGGAGTTTATCCTGTTTGGAGTATAGAAAGTTCTAAGTGGAGTTTATCCTTATTAGGAGGTTTGCGCTATCGGGATCTGAAGACGTGCGTGTGGAGTAGGGCTGAGCACGGTGCGGTTCGGTGCGGTTTTTAGGAATAACCGCACCGCAAACCGCAAATGCGGTTTTTTATATGTTAGAACCGATCGGTGCGGTTTCTTGTTGCGGTTTTTTTTACGGTGCGGTTTTCGTGCGGTTTCGGTGCGGTTATTAACCGCATGTCATTGGTGCGGTTTTTTCTGCGGTTTTTAACCGCAAGTATTAATTTCGTTCCAATGGTGCGGTTTTTGCGGTTTAAACTTTAAAGAGAAACAATAATTAGCAATTAACATCTCAAGACACCACCGTACAATCAAACATCCAAGTCTAATACATTTCAAGACACCAACATACAATCAAACATCCAAAGTCTAAACTAATAGATAAAGTAATTAGCAATTAACATCTTAAAGGCACCAAAGTTCATCATGTTGCAAAACAAAACAAAACGGTAACAACAAAAGTCTTCTAAAATTCTAATCTTCATCACGTGCAACACCTCAACAACTTGTCATTAGAACCTTATTCCCGTCTCATAGACTACAAGTAAACAAGCAAAATCATTAGTTACTCAAAAGTTACAAAACCATGAAAACATAAGAAACTATAATAAATTAATAAGAACATGTTACTTGAGTAGTAGCAACTAGCAACAAACAATTCAATCCTTTTTTGTTAAGCATCATCGAATGCTTTTTTACCCTTTGAGAATATATCTACATAAAAACATGATAATATTAGTAATTTAGTTTCATAATATGTATGTGAAATTTGAAGTAAAAGAGATATGGAGAAAAGTTTACCGATTTTCATAGTCGCCATCTTCTCATTAAATTCATCCATATCTTTACTTGACATAGTACCACCAAGCTCAAGATCCACCGGTGTATTCCGTATCCAATCTTGGCTACAAATTAGAGCTTCCGCGGTGTCCGTGTTAAGTCCAGCCCTATATTTATCAATAACTCTGCCGCCAGTACTAAAGGCCGATTCCGATGCAACAGTCAAGATCGGCATTGCCAAAACATGTCTAGCCAGTTTAGACAATATGGGAAACTTGACTGAATTTGCTTTCCACCAACCCAAAAGATCAAAAGTTTGGTCCCTCTTTTCCCTTCCATCTGCTAAATAGATCTCTACCTCACTCTTTTCCCTTCCATCTTCATCATCATATCTATCAAATTCAAGCTCCAAATCAATATCCATTTCACTAAAACTACGTGAGTTTTCACTAAAACCACCGTCTTGTCTGTTTTGCACATTCATTTTCTCCCCTTTGTTTTTGTAATAGGTAAACAAATCCTCAAGAGTCTTAGTCACCTTTCCTAGTATCTCCTTGCTTTTCTCAGAATTCTTTCCATAAATCGTTTCAATGCAATAATTGACGTATCTTAGCTTGTTGCGTGGATCCAAAACAACCGCAACATACAGTAGATAATTCATGTTATCTACGTTGTCCCAATATTTATCATATTTCGCTTTCATTGAGGTTGCCATCTTTTTCTTTTGTTCATCTTGACTTAAACACATCCGGGTGATTGTGGCTTGCATTTTCCTTTTTCTCGTGCTCCCTTCCAAATCGTTCTCTGCCTCTGTGCGAAAATAAGCTCCATAAGAGGGATCTATCATGCAAAGCCTAATGAGAAAATAAGACGCACACACAATATTAGTTATATTCGTTAAAGGAAAAATAGCATAAATACATAACTAATAAACATACCTTTCAAACGCATTTTCATAAATTACAGCTGTTTCCAACATTTGATATGTTGAATTCCATCTCGTATCAACATCAAGAGAGGGTTTTTGTTTGCATTTTATTTCTACTCGAGCAACACAATCTTCAAATGTTTTATACCGAGCTGGCGAAGATCTTACGTATGTCACCGCGTTTCGAATTCTAGTAACACAATCAAATTGCTCTTCTAATCCATCTCTGACCACAAGATTGATAATATGTGCACAACAACGTAAGTGCAAATATTTACAATCTAATATATCATTTGGTCCCTTCAGCATCCTTTTCAAATATCTTATAGCCCCATCGTTTGAAGACGCGTTATCCACTGTGATTGTAAACACAGTCTCAATCCCCCACTTTTCTATACACTCATAAACAAGGCTTCCAATTGTCTCACCCCTATGATTCTCTATAGGGCAAAAATTGAGTATTTTTTTCTGTAAAACCCAATCATCATTGATCCAATGTGCCGTAAGGCACATATAATTGATGTTTTGAACCGATGACCACGTATCAGTAGTTAAGCAAACTGTTTGACCTTTCATTATATTTTTGACATGTTCTGCTTGTTGTTCATAAACTGATATGCAATCCCGAGCGACTGTCCATCTAGATACTAGCTTGAATTGAGGATTCAATTCCCATGAATACTCTCTAAAACCCTCGTCATCGACAATACTAAAAGGACGATTGTCTTTGATACACATTCTAGCAAGGGCTGATCTACACCTCTCTTGGCTAAATGAATGCTTAGCCAAAGACCCGCTCCCCTCCGTACCTTTTGGCTTAAAGCTCAAAGTCGTTTGTTTTTTTGAATCAACTTTTTTTTTATAAAGAGGCGAGGTCCTACATACGTTTTGCAAATGACTAAGTAATGAAGAAGTACCGTTCCTCCTAGTACCACAAGCTAAAACCTTTTTACAATGGTTGCATTTTGCAGATGTTTGGCCTTCTACACGTGGAAAATGTTGCCAAACAATAGATCTTGCCCTACTTGACTTATTTTCTTCTTCGTTGCCAACTTCATCCGCTAATGGGACGTCATCACCATTCTCATTTTGATCTTCTAGATCAATTATATTTTCATGTTCATCGTCAGCCATCCTGAAATTAAAATGAAAACACATCTCAGAAAATCATTTCAGGAACAAAGCAAAATCAGAAACTAATCAGGAACAAAGCAAAATCAGGAACAAAGCAAAATCAGGAACTAATCGTTGATCCTGAAATTAATGTCCCCGGCTGATCTTATATTTACACATCCTAAGCGTACAACTGATTGATTGAATATCATTCATGGATCCTTTCTGAGCTAAGTCATGTAACAGAGGGGTTTAGGAATAATTAATAAAATTGAATGATCAAAAGTAATAAAATAGATAAGTTGGAAATCGGTTTCGGTCTTGAACTGCTTTACCAGTATGGGGCAAATTTCTCCCACGTTGACTAATCATTGTTGTAATTTCTTTTGAAATTGTCGGAGTTCAAAAGTTCTCTGAATATCTATCAAATTAATTGAATAACAAAAGTGGGAATAATTAGGCGTCGTGGAGTAAAATTTGCATTTTGCAGCGTAGAATTACTATTGGTAGTCTCAAACTCTAAACCACATCTGAAAATGACAAATTAGCATGAAATTACCTGTTGTTCGTTACGAGCGAGGCACTTGCGAACAATTTCACCCTCAAGGGCTCGTCGTCCTTATAGGAACTAATACAGCCGGCGACAGTGGCTTGCTCTTGGAGCCGGCGACAGTGGAGGAATGGCGATGGTGGAGGAACGGAAGACCGGGGCGACTGCAACTCTGCAAGTGCGATCCTGAGAGGAATGACGACCGGAGGGAAGGGAGGACTGACGACTACGAGTGCGAGCCTGAGAGGAGCCGGCATTGGCGTTGGCGGCCGGAATGGTGAAAGCGGAATCGCCTGAGTCTCGAACCCTAACCTAAATCGCCGGAACATTGAAGTTGAGAGAGAGGGGGTTACGCGAATTCAGTGAAAATGAACGAGAGAGAGGGAAACAAAAAGTCAATCGGCCCTTGTTTTTTTAAAGATAATTAATATTAATTATGTATAATTAATATAATTATACGCGGTTCGGTGCGGTTTCTATGCGGTTTGCGGTTCGGTTCTACTTGCGGTGCGGTTCGGTTTTTTTTGCGGTTTGTAAAATTAAAAACCGCACCGCACCGAATATTTTCGGTTTTTGAAAAATAAAAACCGCAGGTGCGGTTTTTGCTTCGATTTCGGTTATGCGGTTTCGGTTAATGCGGTTTTTTTCGGTTTTTTCCGTTGCGGTGCGGTTTTTGCTCACCCCTAGTGTGGAGTGCTGCTTGGCCTTGCAGATCAGGTGAGTCTTCTCACTATACTATGGGCGAAGTTACATGCATATGTAACTTAATTACTGTGTATAACAATGTATGGTAGCTGGGCGTGCCTTATGTTATTTGACTGTTGAGTTGGTAATAGGAACCCGATGGGTTAGGCTGTATGTTTAGGCTGTTGTGCTTACATGTGACAGTCGTTGGATTCGTTCTGACTACTGAAGAATGAGTTGATCGATCCGATGGTTGCTGCATGACAAAGGAAGATGTATGACCGACATCAAAGAATGAGTTGGTTCGGTGACGGACGAAACGGGGCAGGCTCGTGAATTCTTAGCCAAGGCGAATTAGGGCAGGCCCGAGAGCCAGGTTGTTCGGGGCAAGCTCGGAGACATTTTGTGATTGTGTTTATGTGATGAACCGTGTGGTATTCTGGGAAACTCACTAAGTTTTGTGCTTACTCTTTCACCTTAACTATTTTTCAAGTCTTTGCTGGTTGAGCTCAGAGCACGGCGCGACTGTACCGCATCTAAACATTTGGTATTTGAGTCTTCTGCTGGATAATGTTTATAAATGTTTTTGTTAAATACGATTTATATGTTTTAAATATTAAGTTTTTAATTTGTATGGTTTTAGTTGATAACCCGTTATGAATTTGTACTGTTTTTAAAACGAAAAATTTATTAAGGAATTTGGGACGTTACAAAACCTTTGCCTCCAAGAATTCCGTTATGCCTATTAGGCGATGAGACCTTCCCATTCTAGCTAAAGAGGAAGCGTTTTGCAGTTCAAATTAGTTTATCTATGACAATCAATAAAGCTCAAGGGAAAACAATTCCAAACGTGGGTGTTTATCTACCAGAGTCAGTATTCTCAAATGACCAACTTTATGTGGCGTTGTCCAGAGGAATATCATGTGTCAATGCAAAGGTGTTAGCAAAACCTATCAACGCTTTCAATCGTGACGGATTTTGCACATCACACATGGTCTACAAAGAAGTTTTATGTGATGAATAAGATACAATCTACAACGTATTCTTTTATAATTGTTACAATGCATATCTAATATAATCCTATGATGTTTCTTCTAGGACATTTCTATATATCGGTAGATTGACTTATATCTATTAATGTTCTAAATGAACAAAATTATATGATTGTAGATGACTGTAATGTATATTCAACTTTCATTTTCTGTTTAAAATTACAATTGTATACCCCGCATTGCGCGGTTACACAACTAGTGTGTGTGTGTGTGTGTGTGTGTGTGTGTGTGTGTGTGTGTGTATATATATATATATATATATATATATATATATATATATATATATATATATATAAAAGAAGAATCAAATAAGAAGTAAAATTATGGTAAGAAGGTAAGAAAATTTTTATTTACTTGGTTTTTTGACGAATCACCAAAATGAATTACTAGATGAATCAAAAATAACATGATTCATTGAAAAAAATTCCTAAAAAAACATATTGATAAATTATTTTTTAGTAAATCAAGTTTTTATTCATGTTACGGAGAATTTTAGTGAATAATAACAAAATCATCGTAAAAATGAATCATCGAGTTGTTTTTTTGAGATTTTTTTTTTGTGAATCATGTTATTTTTGCATTATCTATTGATTCATTTTGTTGTTTCGACAAAAATATATATAAATAAAAAACTTCTTACCTTCCTACCAAAAATTCCATTCTTACCGAATCCCAATATATATATATATATATATATATATATATATATATATATATATATATATATATATATATATATATATATATATATATATATATATATATATATATATATATATATATATATATATATATATATATATATATATATATAGTGAATATGTGGCTGTTATATACCTAAGCTTAGATGTAGAACCACTAAAACATCCCCGTTTTTAACAAAAATAAAAGGCAAATGAACTTAATTTGTTCTCCATAGTTGTACACAATTTGTTGTTCCACTCAATTTAACTTGTTTACTTTCTATTTCAGTGATGTTTCTTCTGACCACAAACTTCTATATCACTGACATATATAGGGGTGATAATTTTAATCACTATATTATATGACTCATACAATCCCTTTCATCTTTGTATAATAAATCATATGGATTACTTATATTAAAAAAAATGAAAATGCAAGTTTTTCATAAGAAACCTTATGGATTTTGATGGTTCTACACCTAAACTTAGGTATATAACAGCCACATATTCACTTTTCCCATATATATATATATATATATATATATATATATATATATATATATATATATATATATATATATATATATATATATATATATATATATATATATATATATATATATATATATATATATATATATATATATATATATTAAGAAGTCCATAGGCACAACATGTATGCGCCATGCACTTGGACATACTGTGGTAAAGACAACGATAAATGGACACCGCCTATACATGAGAACCGGTTTCATACGCTATACATGTCACAGACTCACAGTGACTAAATAAAACCAAAACTCTAAGTTTAATAACTATCTGTCTATCTGATACAATGATACATTCACAATTGCCAACTGAAAACAATACTCGGATTTTAGTAGCTACTTACCTGGTCGGTGTTACAACTTTCATGACTAAATAGGTGATGTGGTCTCGATGCCCCTATTTTATTCTGAACATAGTTCGTTGCCTAATTATTACGTACACCCTAACAAGGTCTCCTCAAGTGCTTTCTTTTTATTTTTATTTTTAGAATCAAGGAGTAGAGTTTCTAATTCTTTGTTGAAGGATGATATTTTTGTGCCAATATGATTTATATGTAAAATTCTGTATATACATATATGTTGGCTATATCGTAAAAGTAACAAGAAGATCATGCGTATTTGTTTCGAAGTTGAGCTTGTGTTAGCCCTTAGTCATAATATTGTTCAAACAAGAGTAGATGTAAATACGACATTCTGGTATCCCTGCCAACAATTTCTATATATAACCAACACGAGGGACATGTCCCAAGAGCAAATTAAGATCGTGATGTACATTTTTACACTTGAATTTTTGTTTTATTGGTTCTTACCTCCTTATCTTTAGTCTATACGACACTTTATGCATACTTTTCTAAAAATAGCTGGTCTGATGAACTGGGCCTTTTGCACCGTCTTCTTCGATCCTTCTTGTTATATAAACCTAGCAACTTAAAAACTGAAAACATCGATGGGCTATATATAAATTATAAAAACGAAAGGCGTGCAACGTAAGACTATAAATTGCTGCATCTTATATATATCTCCCATCATTGCTGATGATGTATGTCATATATGAAACTTACTTTGAGACAGTTCCTTCAATACACCTTCAACTTCTCCATAATTAAAATCTAGTTAGTCCCTGTAGATTGGTACTTGTACCGGTGAGCCCAAAACAGATAATGAAGGAAATTCAGTGCACTCAACACGCACATCAACCAGTAAAACCTCTCCAAATGGTAATGGTTCAAGTTTTCGCCTGACAACCATCCAGGGTGGCCGGAACTCCCCGTGACGCTGTTCACAATCGACACAATAACAGTGCTCAGGTAGTACCCCATAGCCAACGACGCAAATGATAGCGAGGTGGCTAAAGACTTCATATTGGCCGGAGCTTCCGTGAAGAAGAACTCCATTAATCCAGCCAGTGTGAAAAGATGATCAGCAGATCCAAGAAACAAGTACTGGAAAGCAATCCATAGAAATGTAATCGGCAATGGCTCGTGTGGGTCGAGTGCAGTTCTCATGGCTGTCCGTTTGCGTTTTATCTCAACCAGCGCCGCCACAGCGGTGGCCACTATGGAGAGAAGTAACCCAATTCCAATCCGTTGCAAGTGAGAAATACCCATTTCAGATTTTGTGGCTTTACGGGCAAATGGGATTATGATATGGTCATAGATCGGAGCGAGGAATATGATGAACATAACCGGAAAAACCGGGAGTGAGGCGGCCGGAACTTTTAACGATCCAATCTTTGTGTTCATGGTGGAGGCTTGTTGGACAGAGAATGTGGAGAGTTGAGCTAGACAACAGTTGAGCATGATGGTGCAACCAAAGATCGGGAGGACTCTTAGTACTATTTTGACAGCTTCGACTTGCTTGACCGAGCAATGAAGGAAATTGTAGACCGGTTTGTTTGTCGCTGCATGGTTTAAGAATTTGAGACTTGTGGATGGGGTTTCGGTTTCTTTGAGATCTTTTGTGACGGTTTGTTGTTGGTCGGCATCTTTTGGCGACAACGACATGCTCACAATGGCATTACTTGGACTTCTCACAATGAAAGCGTTTAGTGTTGCCCCAATCAATACCTGCATCAATGTTTTTATATTAAACGACAATAAGGAACGTCAAAGTAGCATGTCGTAATATAGCGACATAACAAGTTCAATGTATCGATAAAATCATAAAACTATTACACTACCAAAAAAGACACCAATTATAACCTATATAATAGTGACACTCAACAATTTGTCCTGTTTTGTGTATTGGATTAAGACTGGAACCAAATTTTGATGTAAATCGGACAAAAATGCAACTTTTTTGTCTTCTGACTTAATGTTTATTTATCAGAAATAGCCCCTAGAAGTCATGTTCAACACATCTGTCTACTTATCTCATGTGCCGAATGCATCGTTAAGTAATGATTACTATAGTAAAAGAGTAACGTCAAGTAAAGTTTACTAGAGATAAAACAAAAAAGTAAATCACGGTTAAGAATTTTAAATATTTTGAATTCATATAAGTATTACCTTAAAAATCGTTGTGAGAGGGCTTCCAGAAGGTATCTTGTTCCTATAAAAACCGGAACCGGCTAGAAACACGGGGACAGACAAAAGAATTGTCAACATAGAGATTCCGAAGCCCCATTCCCATCCTTTGTTATCTTCCATCCAAACCACGAATGTTACGGCAATTAGAGCTCCAACAGAAAGGGAAAACATGAAGTAATTGAAAAATGTTGATCTTTGTTTTCTTCCTTTTATAGTGTTCTCATCGAACTGTTCAGCTCCATGTACAGGTAACGATCCCTTTATACCTCCTACACCTAAAGCAACCAAATAAAGGCCCAAAAAAAGCAATGCAGCTTTCGAACCGTGAACTTCTTCACATGGAACCGTAGTTTCTGTAGGGTTGCATTCTGGTGGCTTTAGTGACGAAGAACGAGCTTGTATTGTCAGTATCACGAGACCCTGATATCGAAATTAAACCAATCAGTTAAAAGTAAAACATGACATCACGTAATCTTTTAAGATAATATACTTTAAATGTTTGTGTAGTACAATTAGATGCATTTTACAGACATTGGTCCATACGGAATGGTGGGATTATGTGGATGTCGTTATCTCAATCTAGATAAATTGACCCAAAATCTAAACAATCGACTGAAATGCCACTTTGGATTTTTAAAATAGTATATTATAGCATTTGACTAGTAATTATATAAAAATACGACAAAACACTTGAATATGAAAATCAACGTTATCTAGTAGATTAATAAATAGTTTTGGCTTGTCATGTAATTAATAAACTAAATTATATCAAACGTGTCATGACACAAAACATTGTGCGTGACACGTAAGGTGTAGTTTCGTGAAATTTATATGTTTGACTTCATATTAATCCAAATAAGCATCGTTTCCATGCAAGAAAACGTTCTTATTATTTTGTACGAGCATAATCATTCAACTCTTATCCTAGTAAGTCTAAAATCGTTGGATCATATATTCCGACAAGGCTTTCACCCGATCCTTAGACCTTGATTGTCTCGTCAATCAAAAGACGTTTATCCACAGTTTTGAGTCATACTCGTGGTAATTTACTTGGTCGATATTTTATAACTTGTACTATTTGGACTCTGTCGGTATGAAAACTTTAAATTTAAGTACATATTGAACATTAACTTGAGAAGTGAAAGGTGATACCATGTGGTACAAGTATGAGTGCATCATCATTTATTGAGAATACAGTAAAAGGGACAGATACAAAACATTAAATGATGCGAAGTCTATCTTGTTTTCAGGGACCCCAAAACACTAAAATGCATGCATTTGTTACATGAAAGTATGAAACATGAGCCCTGGCCCCACACATCATGAGACTTTTTACCAGAAAAAGCGTTACAAAATACGTTTGTACTTATTAATTAACACAAATACTTATATTTTTAATCATTGTACCTTTTTTTAAGTAATCATTAGGAGTCGGTCTAAGAGCACTTATTTTAATATAATTTAGTTATTTATAGTATATTATTTGCAATAAAATAAAATTAATGAACGTCAGAATGTTAATTAAGTAATTCACTTATTTCAATATCATTTCTATCGAATACAGAAATCAAAAAAATATATATATAAACAACACCATTTGAACGATCTATATGAATGATTAATCACGAAACACTAATAATATTTTAATGATATTAATGTTTGAACCTAAAATGTCCTCTGTTCAATTTCGTAATCAACTGAGTCTATTAGGGCCAAATATAGAATTGATGATCTCAACCTTTTAGCTATGTTTTATAACTATATATTACCTATATAGTTAATACATGTAACGAGTGTTTTAATAATTGTTCCAACGGAAATACATATAAAGATACGTAAAGTATACATTATTGTATAAACTATCATTAATAAATCTCGCAAGGCAAAATTAGATTCACATGTGACAACTTGCCTTCTAGACATCCACGGTGTAGCGGTTGCATCACATTATCCATGCTATATTCACGTAAGTTTGTTTGGGAAGATATATTAAATATCAAAATTTCAAAATAGATATTCAAACGCATAAAAGAATAAACAAATAATTCATGGTATTTATGAGTATGTGTGACTCCATACGTATTTCATAAATAATTAAATTATAACGAATATCTTTTTCAGTTAACAACATGGAATTAAGTTCGCATTCACGAAAAGTTACCACGAAATGGCAATTTATCAATTATCATCATCCGAGGCACGCTTTTTAGCTTTTTCATCTTACAATTTCTTTTTTCAAAGTTAGAATGCTAAAACTTGCATCAATCATGCTTCAGTCTATTATACTTTATGTAGTAAAAGACTGAAAGTTACGCTTGTGATAATAATTCTAACTTTAAGAATATAATAAACTAAAACACATCACGGTTTTATTTCTACCTTAATAATTTGTCATTAATTATCATTAACTAATTCTAATAGTTTATTTTCTTAAATTCCATGCTAGCTGTGTACTTGCTTGCTCTCTCTTAGTTACTTGCTAATCGAGTTGCTTTTAATTTTATTTATATTATATATTTTGTCTTTGCCGTTTCCAAGAATATCTAAAATATCTATCATTAATTTTGGTAATCCCGTAAAGCACATATTCGTATGGTCAACCATTCACCATTCTTATGCCCCAAAGAGAGAGAGAGAGAGAGAGAGAGAGAGAGAGAGAGAGAGAGAGAGAGAGAGAGAGAGAGAGAGAGATTTAATTACCAAGAATTCTACAAGTGCACTCATGAGGTAGATGTGATAAGTGGTGAAGAGAGCATCAGATAAGAAGCCACCAAGAAGAGCAAGAAGAAAAGCAGTTCCCATGAAATTTGTGACATGATTTGCTGCTTTTGAAGGAGAAAAGTGCATGTGTTGTATCAGGTACAACACCAAGTTGCTTGCATTTGCCAAATATGCCAAGTTCTCCATCACCTCCACAACTAAGTCAAGAAAATCAACCATATAAAGATTTCAAAAGCCCATATCAAATCTGATTGGAAGGCTAACCCTACCGAAAAAACATTTCTATATTGACTTTGATTACCTAAGACGAAGGAGGCAGCAAGCATGCCGCCATGGCGGCCTTTCATAGCAGGTTTCTTCTTCCAATTCAGATAGCCTTCCCATATGTTGGATTGTTCTTGCTCTACTTCCTGCAAAACAATTAAGAAAACCCTTCTGGGATAAGTGTTCGACTCCAAGAAAAAACTCAAGCTTTTTGTTTCGTGAATGGTCAAAAGTGTTAAAGAAGAAGAAAGAAAGGGTTAACTCACCATTTCTCTTGTGAATCTTTAAAAACGAGAGTTGGGAGTTGGAAGTGCGGTATCAATTGTTAGTAAAGATGGAGACGAAAGGGTTTAATTTAAAAGACTCTCTCTCTCTCTCTCTCTCTCTTCACTTTTTTTTTTTTGTGCGGAAAAGAAAGATTGTAACATAAATCACTTTCAAAATCTAACACCGTCTAGTGGAATATATATATAATGCTTACAAGCCCTTTCAAAAGGATATTTGTGGCATTGATGAGCAATCAAGTATTAGGCTTTTAAAGGGAAGGGAGAGAAATGGAGAGAAGTATGGTTCTTTTTATTTGTTGAGGAGGGGCGGGGAAGAGGGGAGGAAAGGCGTTTTATAGGCACAAGAGAGGTGGTTGTGGGTGGGAATGTAGAGAAAAGATGGGCATCAAATGCTCCGTTGGTGAATTCTAAGGGAAGATTTAAATAGTCTTTTCTTTATACTCGTTTCCATTAGTGGAAATTCTTTTGAAGTTTATTTTAAAGCTCTTGCATAAGACCTATTTGGCAATGAGTTTTAGAAGATTAAAAAAACTCTAAATTTAAGAAAATTTGGTTTGAAAGAGTTTAAAGTTTTTGGTTTACAACAAAAACTATTAGAGTATCTATAATGTATAGTTTAATTTAAAAGTTAGATGACGTGTAATATTTGGTTGACATCCAATGAATTAAATTCTATCATAATTGAGAAAAATGATTTTTTTTTTAAATTTAAAATAAATATTCTATTAAACTGTTGAAGAATTCAATATATTGTAGCAAAAATTGATATAGTTTTATGAAAAATTAGAATAATTATATGACAATCCTAATAATAGTCTTGAGACATATTTAATGTGGGCCGTCCTAAGGATACAATTACTTTAATAAAGCAATACATCAAAGTGATATTTGTATGACCATTTTTGGTTAGTGTTAAAGGTATTTAAGATATTAAATAAATACTTAAATAAAATATATAAAAATTTTACAAGGAAGAAGAAGAATCATGTATTGGTCATGGAGTATTGGAGCCTTACAGTAGTTTAATTAAGAATATTAGATTTTATTTTTCTTTTTAACGGCAAGAATATTAGATAATATTGCGAGTGTACCCTCCAACTTGTTTTTTCTAATAATATTATATTGACCTGATGATGTTTTTTGGTGAGATTTTGATATTTTGGTCTCGTTTTCTCTTTCAATTTTTTTTTTTTTCCGTTTCCTTTTTATTGAAGAACCCAATAACAAGATAAAAATAATAATTTCATCCTTTTATGTTGTAATCCAACCGTTCTACTTGCAACTTTAAACACATGAACCATACATGTAAACAGGTATATATTCTCTGTCATATAGTTTATTCGTATTCAAATATTAGTAATTTCCAAATGTGAAGGTCACTCTATAAATAATAATGTTTCTTATCTTTACTTCACTCAACGATATAAAGCAAGAACCACACGCATGCATTGATTGACTAACAATATGATATGGATTCTTTTGTTTTTCGATTCATCGGTTTACCAAGCGCAATCAATTTAAGTGGTTACATTGGTATCCTATTTCGACCATACGATTCGATTATAATATCTTTTAGGCTAACCTATATTTTTTGTTCATCTATGTTATTTCTGAAAATAATGGATATCATCTTTTTTTTTTTTTGAACCGACAAATCTATCCTACTCATACTCCTACTCTAATTCACCTATAATCCACCTATTCCACCTAGTGGGGATATCATCTTTGAGAGACTTTTTTGGTAACACAAAACGTTTCCAGTTTTGGTCCCTGAGGTTTACCAAAACTAACAGAAAGGTCTCAACTATTCGATTTTCACTATGTGATGAGTCACTAAGGTTTGCAAAAAACAAAAATACGTCCCTCTCATCGTACCGTCAGCTATAGATCATCAAACCCCCCACATATGCCGATCACGTGGGGGTATTTTCGTCCTTTCCCTTTCTCGTTTTGCAGGTTATGATTTACCGCCATTAATGAGCGTCACCTCAACAACCACCTTAAAGATATGATCGGCTCGACTTCTACACAGGCGATTCTCTCTGAAGGTGTATACCGATAGAACCGTTGTAGCGGGCGAAAAGAATGTGGGTGGTTAGACGTAATATGGAAGACGACTCTGCCATGAATGGTTACATTAAGCTTGAATGTTTATATTATACCCTTGATTTCTATCGGAAGTGACATACAGTGAGTTTGCATTTTGCAGACTGTAAGAACAATCTCTTCACCATCGAGCTCCACTATGGTGGATCATTTCGTATGCAACCGAGTTTGGAATATTGTAACGGTAATGTAAGATACGTTGACAATGTAGATGTTACTGAGTTGAACCACGAAGTAATGCTATCGATCCTTAGGGTTTTATGTGTGGATATACATGAACCACAGTATATCCACTTCCTTCTCCCAGGATTAGCTTAGAAAAAGGTTTGATTCCGTTAGATTGTCAGGCGGATTACAAAATCCTTGCTAGATATGTGGTTATTGTAGGACAGATTCAGTTCTTCGTGGAACACGGTGTCTCATCAGTCAACAATCATGGTAAGTCTCTGATCCCTAACTATCTGGCCGAAGACGGGTTTTTCATATCGCCAGAACTAAGAAAGATACAAAAGCAATCGACTATTAAGGCCTCTTATAGTAAGCAGTTGACTTTTGACCTGAACGAACCCTTACACGGGGAAGAAGTTCAAGGTAATGTGATTGAACCGTGCTTGGATATGGTGGTGTATGATCCCGCAAGAATGGAAGGGGAACCTTCACAGATGGTCCCTTTGGACAAACATGTTTGGGAAGTGGAGAATTTTTCTTCATTTCAAGCAAATTTTTACGACCCTGTGTTTACCTTTAACCTAGAAGATGCATACTTTCAATGGGAGATAAACACAAACCTTAATATAAATTTAGGACCGCTAACCGATACGTTATGGTTTCAATCAATGAGAGAACCTAATGAAAACCTGCAACAAACGAATATCCCTTTGACACACTTGAGAGAGGATGTTGCAGCTGGTTCAACTAGTGGGCCTGAGAACGACATGGATGATCGAAGTAGTATGAACCTGGATGAAGAAGAAAAAGTTGCTGATAAGGAAGTGGAGCAGGAGATTCTTCATACTATAATGGATTCCCCATTAGAAGAAGAAGCACAACAAGTCAACGAACCAGAAGAGATGGAAGTACTGGATAATGAACATTTTAAATGTTATGATCCAGACAAGATTGATCAAGAAATTTTTTTAGAGCAGATGGAGAATGAAGTTGATTACGCAAATGGGAATTCTAATGAACCTGATTTTAAAGTTGGGGAATACTTTCCAGGAAAGAACGTTGTCAAGGAAGCGATACAAAATTTGTTTGTTTACACGAACAGGCAACTACGTATGATAGAGAACGACGGGGTTAGAATTCGTGCTCGATGTCTTGGGGATCCTGGTGGGAGAAACTTTGGTAGGAGACCACTTTTACAGATACGACGAAAAAAATAAAAAATGAGGACATTGACTGTCCTTGGACTTTGCACATGTCACAAAACAAAGAAGATGACAGGTGGAGGGTAAAAACATATTACCCGGTCCACACATGTTTTCCCAGCAGGGATATACAATCGTGTACACAAGGGTATATTGCAATTAAAATTTTTCAACAACTCCAGGGAAACCCTAACATACCCACATCTGCCCTAAGAGAGGAACTACAACGTACCTATAAGCTGAATTTGATGTTCATGAAAGTGTTTCGAGCTAAGGCCATCGTGAAGAATAGGATAAGGGGAGATTACGAAAAACAATACACAATGCTAAGAGACTACGCAATAGAAGTCCAATTGAGGAATCCAGGGACGATAATTAAAATTGTTGTTGAATCGAGTCCAGTTTTCAGTGAACAGACGAGGACCTTCAAACGCATCTACATTTGTCTGGGTGCACTAAATGAAGGGTTCAAATTAGGGCAAAGAGAATTACTAGGTCTAGATGGCGCGTTCATGAAGGGGCCGTATCCAGGGCATATATCAAGTGCAGTGGGACTAGATTGCAACAACGACATATACACAGTCGCATACGCAATAGTGGAGGCTGAAAACAAAGTTTCCTGGTCTTGGTTTTTGGAATGTTTAGGAGACGATCTTGAAATTGGGCCGAATACGAACTTCACATTCATAACTGACCGACAAAAGGTACATGAATAATGTTTCTCATTTTTAATTTTTCATTGTTATACTGTTACATATGTTAACATTATATTAACTTGTGCAAAATTAAGGATTGGTCCCAACCTTGGTTTGAAAATGCATGAGGCGATCCGATGCGCTAAGGGCCCAAAAGTCGAGGCGTGATGCGTGATGCATGATGCGCTTGCATCACGCACCTGATGCGCCTAATATTGAAAAAAATACATGTATATGCCTATAACATATTTTATCATATAATACTTAACAATAAAGATACTATTACTCTAAGTTAACCAAAAGTAGTTCCAAACATGACTTTAAAACCATAACGTGTTCTTGAAACATAAAATAGAATGTTAAATAACAAAACATGAAGTTATTAACCAACTAATCCTCCCCAAAATCATCATCATCAAACCCGAACACCGGTGCATCTTCTTCATCACCATCAATCCCTTCAAAGTATTCTTCCACATCATTTTCGTCCACAAGAGCATGCCCTTTTCCTCGAGCACTTCTTGATGGTCCGGCTCCATCATCATCCTCTCTTCCTCTTGATGCTCTAGTGGCATAACTAGGCTCGTATGCCCCGGAAGCTCTAGCAACATCTTCATATGTAAAGATCATCATCAAGAAACACCAAATCATCATTTTCCTCCTCATTTTCCATCCTCCCCATCAACCACTCGTTACATTCATCTATATCTTCTAGCATAATAGGATCACCTGTAACATCCGTGTTTTGGGCCTAGGAGTTTTGGGCTTAAACCGACAAATAAAATTTATTTTGTAAATAAAGAAAACAAATGAATAACTAAATTTAATATTTTGTTATATTTTATATTGTGAATAAATGAGTCAGATTTAGTTTCAAAATCAAATTGTAACCAAATATGAGAAATTTTGTCATAAGGACTAAAAGTGTCAATTGGCCAAACTTATCCTAAGTAAATTTGACTAGTCATGGATTTAGAAAATTAGAAGATATATTAAAGAAATTGAGGTGGAGTTTAAATTAGGTCTAATAATTCTTTAAATGTCATTAAGGACCTAAATTGTGAAGAATTTTAGTGTAAGGGACCAATTGTGCCAAATTGGGGAACTAAGGGTTACTGTTGACCTAGAGAATGACTCAAGTGAATTAAATAATCATAATTGGGGCACAAGTGTGAAACTAGAGACTTCTAATGCAAAAGAGTTAACTAAGGGTGTTGGGTGAAGAAAGACCAAACTATAGGGACTAGTTTTGCCATTTGTGAAAGATATCAAGTTTTAGAGAGGGGTTTCCCCCATTTCAGCTCATATTCACGTTTTTGAGAGAAGGAGAGGGAGAGAGTGGCGATTTTGAGTGATCATGGAGGATGAGATGCTAGAGCTTGAAGATTGATCAAAGTTCTTGAAGATTCCAAGCAATCTAAGGTATAAACCCACTTTTCTAGCCCTAGATTTCGAGTTTAGGTTTGGGGTTTGGACCCAATCCGAGTTTCATGATGGGATGAGGTTCTTCCTATGATTCCCCAATGTTTATTTGATGTTTCTAAGTTATTTGGATCAACATCCAATCCATGGATGCTCTAGATCTAATTATTTGATTGATTTGGGTGTTATGAACCCTAGAATTTGGGGATTTGATGAATAGAGGAGGAATATTGAAATTGATGGATGATTATGGTAGTTTTGGATGAGGGGATTCATTTCTAATGATTTCCTAAGGATTCCAACCCTTGATTTGTAACCTTAAACCTTGGATCACTAAAATATGGGAATTGGGTGTTGAAATGGGTTTTATTCATGTAGATGATGATTTGATATCTTGTTTAATGGATGGATGAATGAGTTAAGGTATCAATTTGGATGTATAAGTGGGGTGAGGATCATTTCCTAATGATTCCATGGAATGGAAGAAGGAATCTCCACTTGTAATCATCAATTGTAAGAATGGAATTGAGTCTTCCATGGTTTAAGCTTATAGAGTGAAGTTATGATCATCGAATGTAATTGATTCATTTGAAATGGTTTTGAATAGTTGAATTGAGTCTAATGATGTGTATTTTGAGAAGTAATAATGTCCTTTTAATGTACATGAGTTTTGGGAAGAATCGGAACTTGAATCGGGTCGAAAATGAGTGAAAATGACCAAAAAATCGGGGTTGCAGCAGGTCTACACGACCCGTGCAGGGCCACACAACCCGTGTAGGGGGTCTGGAGGCTACGGGTTGGTTTTCCTGTAATGCTACACGACCCGTGTAGGGCTACACGCCCCGTGTAGCCTGGGTTGGCCAGAAATGTCAGTTTTTGGGTTTTGAGCTTTATGGTTTGGGCTTCGGGTCCTTGTTTTAATGCCAATCTTTGGGAATGTTTTAATTAAGATTTTCCTTATATTAGAGGGTCAAAGACTTCATTTTTTTGATGATGGATGATTGTTCCTTCTTAGTTCAAATAAGTATTTATAGTGCGACTTTTAGATGAATCGAGTATGATATCTTCCGTTCTTGCATTGTAGGAAGGATATATGTTATAATGACTTGGAGATGAAACTAAGGACTTGAGCTAGCACTCAACTAAGATGATTTGATGGGCGGGATGATGTCTAGGAGCGCCTCTAAATGCATCAAACCTTGAGTGGAGTTAGTGTTGACTCGTCAGTTGACCTTGGGTGAGTTTACCGGGAGTACACATCCCAACTAATATCTTTTGTGTGTGTTATCAAATACTTTTCATGCATAATATTATGTGCAATGTGTTATATGATTACTACTTGCGCATTGCATGAAAATGTGTTTCTAAAGATGTTTTCAAATGAATATTATGATGATGTTTTGAAAGATGTTTTGAGCATTCTATTTGTGCATCACATTGCATATAGGATGGGATTGACCGAGTGAACCTTATGACGAAGATGAAATGATTGTCCCGGATTTAGGGAATCATGATTGTCCCGGATTTAGGGAAATCAAGGGCAAAATGCCCAAAATGAGATGTTTGTCCCGGATTTAGGGAAAACCGTTCCCGACAATAGGGAACCGCATGAGGGAGTTGCTAACCCTCATGGGGCTAGTGTGATGGCCACTAGTCCTAGTTTTGCCTATACGGGGATCGAGTGGCATGCTTCGTGCGTGTCATTCGTAAACTTAGGTAGGTGCCATTGAGGTGAGTTGGACTTGTATGAGATGGACGTGGGTTTGGGATAGTTGCATCATGCATTGCATTTGCATATCATAACTATCTATTTTGAGTAAATCCTTATGATGTTTTGAGTAACTTTTGAAGTGTGTTTAAAATCTATTTTTGGGGGTTTGTCCCGAGTGTGGTAGTTCACTGCTCACTCAAAATGGGTCAACCTCGGGTAAACTCACTAGGCATTTCCATTGCCTAACTTATTTTGATGTGTACTCAGGTTGAGGAGTTTAGATGACTTAGAAGAGCTGGATGTTTAGAAGGCCACGGTTTGTGTGGTATCATTTAAATTGTGTAATGGTATTTGAATTGTTACAACCTCGCTATTTTATAAACTAAAATGTTTTATCTAAAATGGGACCAAACATTGTTTTCCGCAACTTAAACCTAAATTATTTCTCATTAAACCCCATGTGTTTTAAAATAGTTTTTGGAAGAAAATGGCTTATTTGAAAATGTTGAAACTAAAGTTTTCACTAAAGGATTATTTTATTGATAAATGATGATAAACCATGGGTTAAAATGACGTTTTATAAAAAGCCTTAAGCGAGGGTGTTTCATCACCACTTCCTTCACTCCTATATCGCCGTCTCAAAGCACGATTGAATTTCACATAAACCATGTCATTCAATCTTTCTTGTGCTAACCTGTTCCCTACAAGATTTAAAATAACACTTTATGTGTATTAGTGTATGGACCAAAATATATAAGACAATTAAATCACTAAAACAATAATTCTTACCCACTTTAACATAAGCAGATGCATTGTCGGTGATCACTTGGACTACATTTTCTTCTCCAACTTCATCAACCATTTTATCAAGAACTCCAAACAACAAATTTGCATCCTTAGACACATCTGATACATCTATAGATTTCTTAAACACGGAACCCTTTGGGGAGTTCACCATAAAGTTGATTATGTCCTTAGACACAACCGAATATCTCCATCCATCCGATAGAATCGAACAACCCTTTTTTGCCCATTCTTTTTCATGTTCGGTTAGTTGATTTTTGACGGATTTTACTTCGTTGTTAAGAAACGGGACTCTTAACTCATACATGCTCGGTGGTTTCATTCCAGGGCCAAATTGTCCAATAGCTTCAATCATTATGTGAAAGCTATCGTAAGAAGCGGCATTAAAAGGAATGCCCGCATCATAAAACCACCTAGCTATCTCTATACAAGATTTGTCCCTCAACTCTTTTTGGACCACCGAATTAATTGTTTGTTGAACTTTTCCATCCTTTCTACATTTCACCACATCTTCGGGATTAGGAGTAAAAAATCTATCAATGGGACCTTTTTGTCTTGGCCTTTTTCTTTGTACCTTGCTACCAACACCTTCAACTTCTACACAATCCTCATCCTCCCCCAAATCAGAATTATCAAAATAGCTAGAAGTCATTCTATTCTCGAATTTTGACTGCTCCTTTTTAAGCATGTATGCCCGTGTTTCTTCCTTTATGTGTTCCGGACACTTGGGGCAATCCATAACAGATGAATAACCTCCAATAAATGGCATTTCAAACGGTAGACGCCACCCTTATATACATTGTTACAGAAGTGACAAGTAAAATTATTTCTATTGTTAGGATCTTGTGTTCCATATTTTCTACCGGGGTCACACGAGGTATTGCTTGATGCTGAACCGGGAGTGGTGGATGAACTTTAATTGATAAAAACCAACAAAAAATCAGATTACAAAAGTCAGAATCCAATTCTAATTAGAAAAGTCAGAATCCAATTAAAAAACAGTTAATTTAACACTCATTAGTGATTACAAGTAGAAATCAGCAAGAATCACCAAGATAGAATCATAGAATACGAAATCAAAAAAAAATCAGGGAAGAACAGGAGGTATATGAAATCAGGAATATAAAAAATCAGTGAAGAACAGCAAGAATCACCAAGATTGAAGTCGATTTTCATATTCCAGATTAAATATGAAGTCAATTTCCAGTATTGTAGTCGACAGGAAGAATATTAGAAAAAAATAGGAAGTCGATTTCCAGGATTGTATAAGAAATCCGAGAAAAACAGAAAAAATATCATAAAAAATAAGTAAAAACTTACCCAGGTATCGTCATTGTAGTCGATTTCCACGATTGAAGTCGATTTCCAGTCTCGAGAAGTGAAGTCGATTTCAGGATTCAAGTCGATTTCCACATTTGAAGTTCAGCAAGAGTAGAGAGTGTAGAGAGAGAAAACGGCGATCTTTTAGGAGTTAGGCGGGATTGAGTTAGAAGAGACGTATTAGACACAATTGGGTTAGGTTTTCTTTTAAATAAGCCCAATACAATTCAATTTAAAGCCCAATTTTAAAAAATCAGTCCAATTCGCATCAGGTGCATGAGGCGAACGCATCACGCATCATAACGCCTCAGATGAGGCGTACGCATCGGCTCGCATCAATGAAATCGCATCGCCTCACCTACGGGATGCGTTTTTTGAAACGCATCAGGTCGCCTCACGCCTCACAGCGCCTCAGGCGCGCTTTTTTAAACCAAGGTCCCAACATTAGCCAGGGTTTTTCCTTCTGCTGAGCATCAGTATTTTGTTCGTCACATTCATGAGAACATGAAACTCCATTGGAAGGGAAAACCTATTAAGGATCTACTATGGAAATGTGCCCGAGCATCTACCATACCCCATTTCAATTCTGCAATGGAGGAGTTAAAAGTTGTGAAGAAAGAGGCATTCGAATGGTTGAACAAAATCCCAGCAAAGCATTGGAGTAGGAGTTATTTTACAGGTAAAAAATTTTTGCAATTGAATTAAATACAATTCCATATGTTTAACTAACTTATATTGTGTAGGTCGTTGTCATTCAGATATTCTATTGAATAATGTTTGTGAAGTTTTTAACTCAAAAATTATGGAGGGACGGGACAGACCGATAATATCTTGTTTGGAGTATATTCTTGAGTACATTATGAAAAAAATTGTCACTGTCCAAAAGAATATAGCCAAATGTAAAGGATTGCTAACCCCAACAGGCCAATCACTGATGGATAAAATCAAGGAAGAGGCTTCGAAGTGTAGAAGCATTTTTTATGGAAATGATAAGTATCAAGTGTCTACAGAATTTGGTGAGCAGTTTATTGTGGACATGAGGATTAAAGAATGCAGTTTTCGAAAATGGGAATTAACTGGCATACCTTGCAAGCATGCTGTTGCTGCGTTGTGGGACAAGGCGTTACATGGATAAAAAGTCCCACATCCTGAGGAGATGGTGCATCCATGTTACATATTAGAAACATGGAAGAGTATGTACAAGTGTACAATTAAACTAATAAATGGTCCTGATTTGTGGCCAAAATCTGATTGCCCTACAACATTGGTTCACCCAAAACATCACACTCAGGTAAGTACATCAATAAGCATTGTATTGGGTTTCAGATTTCATTTTATAAATGTAACTAATTATATACTTGTTATTGTTGTAAAAGGTGGGACGTCCAAAAGTGAAGCGAAAGAGGGGGCGGATGAATCAACTTCTCAAAGTAGTCAAAAGAAAAGGGGCGTCTACAAATTGTCAAAGAAATACGTAACCGTCACATGTAGCAAGAGTCACAATCCAGGTCATAATTTGAGATCTTGCAAGGGACAAGCTGACAAGGGAAAAAGGGTCAGTGACAAGTGAGTAAGCTTTCAAGAGTGGTAAGGTGTAATGTTTGGTATTTGTTACAAGTGGTTAAGTCTATGAACAAGCAGTTTAAGTTATGTCTATGATAGTCGGTGTCTTATGGTAAATACATTATGTTGTGTCATCTAAACTAAGATATTGTGTTAAGTGTAACACATTTGACGTTTGTTATTTGGTGTGGCTTGTAACTTAAGTTCTGAACAATCTGTATGATTTGTGTGTTTGTTATGGTGTGTTTTGGTTTACAAGTTCATTTGCAAATGACCTGGTTCATAAAATTTTGTGTTATATGTTTTATAGAAGTACGTTGTACATATTTACTTAAGTACATAAGTTCGTTGCCCAAATTTGGTTTAACACCAATTTCCTTATACTGGTGCTGTGTTACCTTTATAACTAATGATGATCATAAAGTTTTTGCTGATCAGTTGTTTTATCATGTACAATAAACTCAATAGACATATTGATACAAATGACATTAATAACACCATGACCTTGTAAGCATACATAATTGCCAACAAATGTAGTTAACATTCATTGATATCTTCATTGATCTTACAAAACGGATCATACATCAAAAGGTAGCACAAAGGTTAACTACTACTTTTCTACTGATACTAGTAGATATTCTGATAAACATCAACATCAAACACCCTAAAATGTGAAGTACTACAACCCCCTTAGACTTACATTTAACAAAAACCTTAAAACCCAAACCTACTCAAATGTAGTAAACATCCAGTAGATGATGAAGAACATCCAGGAGACAAAAACAACCATCTTGTACCTTCGAGCTACCCTGAGTTCACCTTCAAGTCGAGCTATTTCAGCCAGATGCATCCGCCTCCCTTGCAACAAGCCTGGAATTATCATCATCGATCTACGACACATGGGAGGGTCCGACCAACCCACAAACCCACATCGACTGCATCTCCAAAATCGCCTGCCTGGATTAAGATTAGTCAATGATGTACATAGACTCGCTTGCATGCCACATATGCATACGACCATACCTGCTTCGTGGATTCTTCGAGTTCTACCACACCAAATGTGTGTGTTGATTGTGTTAGACATTTGGAGTAAATGACAATCGGTTTCCCGCTTTTATTAACTTGCTACGGATACTATTGCGAAAGGACGAAAATACCCCCATGTGATAGGCACATGTGGGGGGTTTGACGATCTATAGCTGACGGTAACGATGAGAGGGACGTATTTGTTGTTTTTTGCAAACCTTAGTGACTCATATAGTGAAAATCGAATAGTTGGGACCTTTCTGTTGGTTTTGGTAAATCTCAGGGACCAAAACTGTAATTTACTCATAGTTTTATTTTGTTGTATCCATTAGACAAAAGGGTGTGGGTTATAAAATCCCTTCCCACCAATCACTTTTTCACAGTTACATAAGTTACACAGGCGTCACATCAGAGAACCTCATTATCTCTTTACTCTCTTAAATATTTGAAATGGTAAACCTCATTAATACTCACTTCTTTTTAATTACATAAATAATATAAATAAATTAAACTAAATAACAAATAACACAAACGACGAACGTCACTCCTCTGACATATGAGTTCTTCGTCGTGTTTGCTAATTTAGAAAATAAAAACGATAATATACTCGACGAATTCGTCAATATAATTAAACTAAATAAAAAAATGAATTAAACTAATTACAAAAGGGGAAATGATATATTTGGTGTAGGTTAATATGTAAATTGATGTATATATTTATTGTGGGTTAAAAGTGGAAAATAACATATATATATATATATATATATATATATATATATATATATATATATATATATATATATATATATATATATATATATATATATATATATATATATATATATATATATATATATATATATATATATATATATATATATATATATATATATATATATATATAGAAGAAGCATCAAATAAGAACTAAAATTATGGTAAGAAGGTAAGAAGTTTTTTATTTACTTGGTTTTTTGACAAATCATCAGAATGAATCACTAGATGAATCAAAAATAACATGATTCATTGAAAAAATTTCATAAAAAAACATATTGATAAATCATTTTTTAGTAAATCAAGTTTTTATTCACGTTACGGACAATTTTAGTGAATAACAACAAAATTATCGTAAAAATGAATCATCAAGTTGTTTTTTCGAGAATTTTTTTTTGTGAATCATGTTATTTTTGCATTATCTATTGATTCATTTTGTTGTCTTGTCAAAAAAATATGTAAATAAAAAACTTCTTACATTCATACCAAAAATTCACTTCTTACCGAATCACAATTTTATATATATATATATATATATATATATATATATATATATATATATATATATATATATATATATATATATATATATATATATATATATATATATATATATATATATATATATATATATATATATATATATATATATATATATAAGGGCGAACCCAAGTATATGGCAAGGGTGTCCATGGACACCCCTTGCTTTAGAATTTTCTTTATAAGCTATATAACAAAGTTTACGTGGACACCTATAAAAAGTAGTATGATATGGAAAATGCAGATTTATCATGATGTTATCAATAAAAATCAAAGTGAAAGAGTGAAAAACCATTTTCAAGATAAGATTGAAAAGCTATTTCCAGAAAATGTACTCTTACTCTTATTAAACTACGAGAACACGTTATTAAATTACTAGAAAATGTTTTTTTCTATGGTTTTAGCTATTGTTAAATTACCAAAGCATGTTATTAAATTACTAGAACAATTTCTTTTATGGTTTTATGGCATCATCGACAACCCCACCCGATAAATTTCAAATTTTAACCTATTGTTTTTGTCTCCTCATTTGAATTAGACACCTGTGAATTTTAATTCTAGATTCGCCACTGTGTATATATATATATATATATATATATATATATATATATATATATATATATATATATATACACACACACACACACACACACACACACACACACACATACATACAAGATACAACACATATAATTATTCGTGTCGTGTTCTTCAACTAAAACCCAGATTCGCCAAACACGGACAACACCCATCAAACACATTTAATTATACGGGCTCGTGGTTTAGAATCTAATTTTCGGGTCAGAATCAGGTTTGTGGGTCATAATCAGATTCGCTGGTTGGCGGGTCAATTTACAAATATGAAATAGGTTTTTATTCAAACCTAATATAGTATACTGGTTGACGAGCCAACATGTGAATCTGTGCACCAACCCGAACATGACTCTTATAATAAACGAGTTACACGGGTCAACCCGACAATAACCCTATCTCGTTTAAGGTAAACTCAAATCCGCCATTTATTTGTGTGTCAAGTACGTGTCGTGTCGAGAATTGTCACCCTCATTGAGAATTAAACACTCCAAAATGAGTTCTCCCATATTCGAATCTCATAAACTTCAACTTCAAAATGATGTGTTGTTATAAAAAATGATTGTTAAATGACTATGTTACCCATCTCATTATATATGCTTATTATTATTTTTATAATATAGACTAATGGATTGGAGTTGCCCCCGGGTTCCAATCGCACAAATACATACTACATTTCACTAAATTAAACTACATACTATATAATAATTCTCTAATTATTTCTATTTAAATGAAATTTCTTGCATCAAATATCATATTCATAATATTATAATAAATTTCTCTCATCATCAATGATGTGACTCTCGAATGTTATCATAATTAAATCTTCGATGATTGTCTAACTCTTTTGTAGGTATGTAATCACTTTATTGTGGAACAATTATATGTCATCTCATGATAATAATGTGTGCCCTCAAATCACAACATTTATTCTTTTAATCTGATGGCCACAAATTGGTCTTACATTCACACAGTGCTTACGATTCATCTTTGGTCCCAACTATATATATATATATATATATATATATATATATATATATATATATATATATATATATATATATATATATATATATATATATATATATATATATATATATATATATATATATATATATATATATATATATATACTATTATAATTTTTCAAGCTCATATATAAGAAATAAGAATTACTAAGAAGCCAATTTATTTAAAACAACTAACAATTTTCGTAATATTAATAATTTTTGTGTATGTAAAAGATTGTATTTAAAGGCCTATTTTTAATTTTCACACAAGGACCTTAAAAAAAAATCATATATCTTCATAACTTTTCCTCCAACAAAGCACACGTCCCATAATTGTAAACCGGAAAAATCCCCAGAGTGCCATGGTTCACCTTGAACCGATGCATTATTTTCCCATCAAAATTAATTGAGCTACGCGCCTACGCCTTGAGGGCTAAATACTCCCATTCAATTCCATCCATCTTCCTACAACTCAAGAACACACATAAATATTTGTATCTCCCTTCCATTTCTTTCCATTCCATCCTCTCCCTCCCCTTCCATCCCTTTCTCCTCGTTAAAAAAACTCAAGAACAAAACGTTAGTGACTCAAAATACTCATGTAACCGTTCTAAACTTATAATGAAAGAGGTCACACTTAAATCTGATAATAAAAAATGCATGGAAGCGTAATCAATCAATTTCTTTGCAATTAGAAGTGTGGAGAATTAGCCAATTTGGAAACACTTATAACTGCGTCGGAGCGTACACTATCATTTTCCTGAGGTTTAACTGGATAAAATTTGTAAAGCTGAACCGAGCAATCACGAATACAACACAACCACTCATTTGGTTCATCTATTATGGTTACATGCATGAACAAAGACATATGAGCATCGATTGTACAAAATAACATAATTCATATAAAAAGTATACATAAAGCAAAACTAATGTCCCTAACTCAAACCAGTGTGCTAAAAGTCTGTCAATAGCTGATTAACGGTCGCCTGGCCATTAAGCTTTGTCCTTCTGCTTCAATTTGCTTTGTTAGGTGAATCATTCCTCTAAAAGGTTGATACTTTTTGGCTCTTGGTTGGTCGATTGGCCCCAAACTCCAATATGATGAAAAGTCTTCGTCAGTCTTACAAAGTTGTTCACTAAATTTCACGATTTGTGGAAGGTATAGTCAAAAAGTTTAAGAAAGCATTCCACGCTTTTTTTGGCAATCTTATTTCAGTGAACACCAACCTAATTATGCCACTAATCTGCTAGATTAACTGCTGTCTTTTTGACTTTATAAAATGAAAAGGATCTCACTTTAATTTCTTAGCCTACAAGCACCTCATCCCTTAGAAATATAATGTGACGATAATATATTCTATCTGCACAAGACAAAGATGACATTTTCCCAGTTTCTTTTGTTAGTGTAAGTCGTCTGACAAGATATGAATTATATTAACTGTGTTCCATTTTTCATGGATCTTCTAGGAGGCACAAGCCAGACGAATCTTGCAAGAACATTCTCCATTTTTGAAAGTGGGAATTGCATGTATAAGGTCACCAAAAACGAATACACAAGGGGCACCAGTAGATGCAACATGATTCATGCTAAAATATGAATCAGATACGGACTAGAACCATTAAAAGAAATGGCTTAAATGGAAAGTGAAAAGAACCTGAAGGATCTTTTTCTGCAGCAACTTATCTGAAAAATTCTCGCGCTATATATGGTTTTGATATATTGATGCAGAATTCTCGTTAAATGCCGACCATGGGATGCAAAGAGTATCACATGCCCCGCATTTAAAGGCACAAGGTTCAGGAATCCATTTTTGTAAGTGTGAAAATGGCTAATAATATATATTTGATAGGCTTAATGCAACAAATAGCCATGTACCCTCATTAAACTGTGTTTATAGCATCTTAATCTCTTTTTTTCCCTATTACGATATTGCATTTTTTATTTTTGTAGACATGGTACTTTGAGATATCTATCCAAGCTATGACAGTATACTTACAATATTTTTCTTATGGCAGTGAAATTTGTTTGTTTTTTTTTTTTTTTTTTTTTTTTTTTTTTTTTTGAAGGGATTGCTATAAAGTGGTAGAATTTTCAGATTAAATAAATATGATATGAAGAAATGAAAATATGAGGCAATGATAAAAAGAAATCTGTTAAAGTAATTTCAATATAATTGTATTACACCCTAGCTATTTGGCAAATCTATCATTAATAATCTACTACATCAGGAATAAATGAGAATAAATCACACACACATATTCAGTGGTCCGGTCAATGTTATATGTTCACGAGACAGAAATGAGTAATCTTATTCACAAACTTGAAAATCGATAATACAATTGAAACTTTAGCTAGCAGCATTTATTATATAGACATCAAACAGTGTAAACTCTAAACAATAATTGGGTCTACCTGGCTACACATATCATCGCATCATCGCAGGGGCATGTGATACTCTTCCATAACTCTTTAACTTTAACTAAATAACCGTAACCACTCACCACTTTTTTTTATCCTACATCGTAAATCGTTTATCTTTAATCTCATTAATTTGATTTTTTAATACATTTAACTCATTTATTATTTTAACTTTAATGCTAACTTTTCAAAATTTAACCTAATATATACTTAACTTATTGATTTAAATATATTGTTGGATGTAAAACATTATCCTTTTAATTCTACAGCTTTGAAACTATTAATCTAATACACCTCATTTTAATTTAAAACTGGTGTTTAACACAAAATCTAAAATAAAAACTTCAAATAAACTTAAAAAATATCCAAAGACTATTATTTTAAAATAGTTAAAAAAATTAAATATACTTTTAGATGTAAAACCCAAATCGAAAGGTTATATCGATTAAAAAATTAACCAAAAAATTATTTTTTATAATGATGAATTTTTTAAGAAATTTTGTTTACTTATTTAACAATAATATATATATATATATATATATTACATTACTTTGGAAAAAATTGTTTATACATGGAATAATATTTATGATTGAAACTAAAAAAATGTCAAATAAATTTTTAAAATTAATTAATCATAACAATAGTTAAAAAATATTAAATCATAGATTTTATTTAACTTTATGTGTACATCCGATTGGTAAATGTCATTGAAGTTATTATGTTTAGTAAATTAATTAAATATATTAATAATTAAAAATATGGTTAATAACATAAAACCCACTATAGTTTTGCCAAAAATTCTAGTTTAACCATTATATTTATTTTTGTTCCATAAAAACCACTAATACTTTCAAAGAATTCCATAGTGACAACTATTCGTTTTATTGTGTAAATTTTAAGTATTATTTTTATTGAAATATTTTGTGAAAATTTCTATATCGACATTTAAGAAAAATATTGGAACTTCATTGTAGTGAAAATTATGCATAAATATGTCTACATGTGAATTTTGTCTTCGTAAGTGTAGTTATTCGACTACGTTGTGAGTGCATATGGTGTCTAAGTGAATCCACTAAATTTTGAATGTGACGGGAGTAAAGATCTTTCCGAGTTGACGGCATACAATTATGATTTGTATTTGTTATAGTGGTCACAATGAATCTTTTTGAAAATATGAGTGGTTTTATAGAATATATATATATATATATATATATATATATATATATATATATATATATATATATATATATATATATATATATATATATATATATATATATAATGCTTAAACCGGATTTTGGCTAAGCTTCGATGGTTTTTATGTTATTAGCCCTTAAAAATAAGGGAAATCTATAATAAGTGTCAATATTTTGGCACAGTTTATAAAAAAATCTCAAATTAGTGTTTTTTTACAAAAAATGACAGAAAATCGGCTAATGTGATCAAATTAACCCCTTTTAATGTTTTCAGCAGGTTACATTGCCACGTGAAAAAATCTACATGTTTTATCTTCAATAAAGTCTTAATTTTTTGGCGCAGTTTTCGGAAAAGTCCCAACATGTTTTATCTTTAATAAAGTCCTAATATTTTGGCCAGTTTACGGAAAAGTCTCAATATTTTGGCTCAGATTACTTGGAAAAATTATGTATTTTTACATGTATTTACGTCTTTAATAACGTATTTATATGTTTAAAAATGTATTTTTACGTATTTATAAAAATACTTTAAAATAACGTAAAAATACGTCTTTAATCACGTATTTGATAACTTAAAAATACATAAAAAATACGTAAAAATGCATGTATAAATATGTTTTTAAACGTATAAATAAGTATAAATCCCAGTAAGTTGCTTATTGGGATTAGACGGACGGGACCAAAAATTGATCGAACAAAATTGAATTGTATGAAACTAGATGATTACTAATATAGTGTTTGATAAGACATAAATATATGTAAAAATACATAAATACATAAATACATTTAAACAGATAATCGTAAATTACGTTTAAACAAATAATTTCAATATTTTTTTTAATTTAGGTTCTGATAGCAATGATATCGTGGCTTCAAGAACGATATCCAATATTAGTTACTGTAATTTTTTGTTTAGAATTCATATTGTTAGGTAATTATGAAGTTATTATGTTGCTTATTTTTACGTATTTTTAAGTGTTTCAAATAAATACATGTATAAATATGTAAAGTACGTTTTCAAACGTATAAATACGTTATTAAAGACGTAAATACATGTAAAAATACGTCATTTTTTCAATTCAAAATGTCGAGACTTTTTCGTAAACTAGGACAAAATATTAGAACTTTATTGAAAATAAAACATGTTGGGAATTGTTTGTAAACTGAACTAAAATATTAGGAAATTATTGAAGATAAAACATGTAGTTTACCTGCTGAAAATGTTAAAAAGAGCTAATTTGAATACATTAGTCAATATTCTGTCTTTTTTTGCAAAATAATAATAATAATTTGGGACTTTTCGTAAATTGGATCAAAATATTTGAACTTTATTGGAGATTTCCTAAAATAATAATAAGTCATAGATTTAATTTAAATTTTTAATGTGTTTCCTGCAAATAAAACTATTAAAATAATGTAGTTTTAATATATGTTTTATCTTAATTCATGCCAATGAAGTAATTCTTTTAATAAAGTATAAACAATTGGTTATAAATTTCTTGGTCTACCCAAAAATTCCTTAGAACATGATTGATACAGAGAAGTAAAAATAGAAAAAAAAATGAATTTGTTTTTTTTAATTGTTTAATATTGAGAATAAGAAAAAAACAAATAGCTAATATTGTTTTTCTATTTATTAATTCTTTATTTTTTGTCGAGAAAATAGGAGAAAAAGAAAACCATTTACGAACCGAGAAATCTATCTCTTATAATAAAGCAATCCTATCAATGCCACATGTCATTTTTCTACGGCTGTCCTTTTCCACGTGTCCACTTTCTAGTCCGTAATTATTTTGTTTTCCCGCTCAAATGTTGTTTCATCGGCCATTAAAGAAAATCCCCATTAATCTAGGACATAATTACACAAATTCCATTAAATCAGCAGTTATTCATCTTTCAAATTTCAAATTGATGGAGTATAGTAGGCAAGAAATCAGGAACATCTTATATACGTGCGTCTCCTCCTCTTTCTTTTCAGTTTTCACCATGGAACGTTAGAACAATTAACACAGGTATGATATTCATATCTTTTTCGTTTGTCCAAATGCTTGTGTTTCAATTCATCGAAACCTAAATCAGAGGTGCAAAATACTAATTTTGTGTTGCTTCTTGCGATATATAATCGTGTCGATGTTTTAAACATAAATACCTCGATCCTTTGCACCATCATAAATCGGTCCAATCTATTCCTCCACGAGTCATATATCGGTCGAATCCCATCTAGGGGTCATAAAAAACCCAATGATGTGTCCCATAAAAACCCTAAATCGTGGTTTTTGTTTGATTTTGTCTATGTGGTTATTTGTATGTGTATTTAATTTTTTTTATATTGCCTTCTTCTTTTTTCCTTCTGATTGCAGGACTTGTGTGTTCGCTATGTTATTAGTTTCAAGTTTCTGAGGAAAGCGACGAGTTTCGAGATCCTTGGTGCATCCGCTTCACCAGCCGTCACACACCACTGCAGTGTTAACGATTGCTTTGTTGTTTTCGGTTCCCGCTCTTCTATTTCTTGATTGAGTGAACCCTTTTTTAGAATATATCCATTATTATGATGCTAATAGATATTTAAATGAGATTGGTACTTAGGAATTGTTGTGAATGTAGATGAGCAAGTCAGTTCACGAGTCGATTTGGCATTTTCTCGGTTATTGAGTAGTAATTTGGAAAAGATTAGCTATTATATTATTTTATTCTTTATCCTATAACTATTGACCTGTACTTCTTACTAGATCTTATAATTTAACAATATTTGTGTAATTAGATTCACAGGAACATAGTGGGAATAGTATAGGTTCACACTATGTCAATGTAAGCATAAAATGTAACACACGGCTTTTAAAACAATTACACCCCTGAAAATTTTTCATTTAAAACATAGGTTTCAGTACTTAAAACCATAAACAAAGGGGTATAATTTTAATAAAAACGAGTACAAGTGTATCAAGGAGTATACAAATATAATAACCTCCTTATAAGCCGGGCTGCTACTGACAGCATCTACAAGTCCACTTCTTGAGTCACAGACTTTATCCTTACCCTCATCAGGGTTATGTTAACCTGCAGGGACATTTAACAAACGGTATGAGCTACAAAGCTCAGTGAGTAATCGTATCTGCAAATAACATATATAAAATACATTCATATATCTGTCTGGATATCGAATCCAAACTCCTAGCCTTACTGGCTGACCAAATATCTCTTAGGATTTCACATCCTAATTTATAGCCTTACAGGCTAAATCATAATAACCTGCAATTATCAAGCCACGTCAGTTATTTGCACTTATAATCATATCTAACAATTTCTGTCCCATATTTCTTAGTCACAACGGACCGCACCATATTTCATGGCTATTTAAGCCGCACCACGAGTCATAGCTAAATTAGCTGCACCAAAACATTTTCAGTATATATATATCATAGCCCTCAGGCCGCACCAATTGGTTTCAATAACCCAATATCATAGCCAAAAGGCCGCACCATGTTCCTGTAACAAATCATAGCCAAAAGGCCGCACCATGTACCTGTAACAATATCATAGCCAAAAGGCCGCACCATGTACCTGTAACAATATCATAGCCGTATAGGCCGCACCAGTTGGATATAGCATCCAATATCATAGCCATATAGGCCGCACCAAATATCATTTCATTTTATAATCATTTATGGCTCACGGCTCCGTTCTTGTCATTTCATTGACTCACGGCTTATCCGGTATTGCCTTTTCAAGGTTTGACTCACAGCTCCGTTCTTGTCTATCGTAGACTCACGGCTTATCTGGTATTGTCATATTATTTCTGTTATTCACTCACAGCTCCGTTCTTGTCTATCATAGACTCACGGCTTATCTGGTATTGTCTTTTCAATGCGTCTGTAAACTGTTAAGTTTCGTCCCCTGAATCTATTTCAATCTGCAACAGTTCAATCAACACATATCATATGTGATATCAGTGAGATTACTCACCTGGATACTAGCTGCATTTAGTTCCGGTTGTTTCTTGCCTTTGCGTACACCACAACCATTTATCCCGTACCTATATATTCATTTATATACCAAATGATAATATGTTAACAACCATTTCAACTGACTCTACTACACAAGAGTCCAATATAATACAATTGGGGACCATTTCTAGATGATAACTTTCAATTACCATCTTTCTTTAAATTATACATTTTCCCAAAATACACGTATTTTACTACAGTACTTTCGGGAGGTCGTATACGTATTCCGACAATTTTCCATAAAGTTTCACAACATATTAGACCTATGTTCAAAATTTGAGGTCAAACGGACAAGTCTAGCATCAAGTCTCAAAATTGGACCAAGGCTTAACAGAAGGCAGGAGCAAATCTGCTCATTTTCATGCAGCCGCTGGATCGCGACCCGATCCCCATGTGGATCGCGTCCCGATCGATCGCGACCCGATCTCCATGGAGATCGCGACCCGATCTGCCGCTGTGCAGTTTCTCTTGTCTGTTTTTCATGCTACAAATTCCCATTTTCAGCTATTAAGTCCTTAATTCTCTTCTTAAACGATAGGGGTTTGTTCCAAGACCAAAACCCTTCATTAACATCTAGTTTTAACCCATGGAAATCATATATTTCAAACATTTTCCAACAATTCCCGTTTTTGACATTTTGGTCCAAAAACCGAAATTCTTCAAAATTAATCACTTCTACTGATTGTTCTTATCATTAACAACATTTGGAACTCATTAGAACTCATTATAAACCATTAGAGTCAAGTTAATCACATAAACTCATGATTTAGGGTTCTTGAGCAAATTCTCAAATCTTCATTAATAGCAACATACTTTGGTTTTAAATGGTTGTTCTTAACATATAACATGTTTGAGCTTAGAATTCATCTAAAACTCTTGGATTATAACTGAAATTTCAGTCATCCAATTTTCTCATAAAGAACACACACAAACACTTAGGTTAGAAACTTCTTACTAACCTTTTAGCTTGGAAATCACCACCTTCCAACAATTGTTCCAAGTTCTTGCTTCAATTTCATGAATTCTGCAGAAATCGCACCTTCAAGACCCCTCCCGATGCTGCGAAAAATTTTCAGCCAACATTAATGGAGGTATTTTCTTTTTATATTTTCCAGATTTTCACTTTTAGTGCCTAAGTTTCATTTCTTGAACTTTTGGCACTATAATCAAGTTTTATTACAATAAAACTTTCATTTCTTATACTTTTGCCACAAGCAACAATAATTTTACATAATTGGTCCTTCACTTGATCAAATAACCAAATTACCCTTTTATGGTAAATTGACCAATTTACCCTTTTTCTAGTATTAACTTTCTAATACTTAGAACACCATATTTAATCATAAATACACTATGATTAACATATTAATACTTGTCAAAAGTATCGTGGTGTTACATAAAAGGTACTTATTTCCTTGATCTAATCCTTGAAATTTGTTATTAAGTTTTTTAGTTTTGATATCCTCTATATGTATGATGATGATTAGTATTTGTTGGTAAAAAAAGACTCGATTTGATTTCAGCAATGGATCGATGTGTATGTATATATGTATATCTGTATGTAATTATTTACCGATTGAAGCAAATTGTTTTTATCTGTAGACAAGTCAAGTATGAGTTTTCTTTTTCTATATGCATTCTAACAGTCAACTTTAGTTTTTTTATGAATCTTTAATTTTAAAAAGATTGTAGTCGATTCGATAGTTCTACAAGTGCCCTAAGTGTTTGATAAAATGTTTGAATGAAACATTCAAACAAGAATAGTGTTTAATGAGTAAAAATAAATATTAATTCTGAATATATTCTTATTGAAATGTTATGCACGTTTGGACTTATGCTTCCAGATGCAAGACCAGGTTTTTGACTTACTACAGAATGTGTAATGTCAAAACTTTATCGTTGCAGGATGCAATTGATGAAATTCCTGATTTTGAGACTTTATTTGCAGCATTTCCTATAAAACCTCTTCAAGCACTCAGGTAAGATGATATTTATTCAGTCCTACATCATGGATCATAATCTAAAGTAAATAATAAAAAATGGACAGATACTAGCTTAACTAGCATGATTTACCTGTGTTGATTACAAATTATACAGGGATTTTTTGCTGTTCGTGAAGATGATGCTGGTGATGAAAATTTATCCGAAAATGAACAACAAGGTTCCATAAAGCCATCAACAAAAACGGAAAGCAATGATACTGATAATTTTGGACATATAAAATCCTTACCGTGAAGGGATTTGGAAAAAATGAAGTATGGCGCTATAACGGGAGAAAAATAATGAAAGCAGAATGCTATAATACACAAAGAAACGGAAATACATAGCTACTTCTTGTATACATTTTGCTTACTTATGCTCATGGAACGGCCAATCACAGTGTTGGCATGTGCTCTCATTGGTGCTGCTTGGAAACAACTTTCACAATCAATAATTACTATTTACTATGTTTTAGATAATGACTATAAAAAAATTAACACCGAGTTGACTTTTACTTTTCAGAATATTTTTGTTGGATCCTTTGCAAAATCGCTTCTCCAAAGAGTTATAGATTGAAAATCAAATATTGTGGTAAGTTGTAATGTGGTTTGAAAAGAGAAAAATACTCGATGCCAAAGACATTCTTGGTGCTGCAATTTTGGTATAAAAGGAACTTGTATATCTAATGACCTTATTAAGCTTTTAATTTTTATAGGCCATTTCCATTTAATGTATATGAAAAATAAATTTCAACAACTATTTGAATAATGAAAATTTCAACTTAAATAAAACCTTGGTGTCTTTGTCACAAACATATTAACTCTTGACACATGTGAATGAATCATCCATGAAGAAGGAAGGTACTAAATGGAAAAATGCAAGAAATATTTGGTTGCAGGTTGTAGCACTAATTACTGTATTTTTTAAAGTCTCATTTAGTCACTGTTATATTATACCTTTTTCCAGGACGTTGTTCCTAAATAAACAACTATGTGTGATAGGGTGTGTGTAAGCTAAAGGTATTTAAGTCTCTTATAATTTTGAAGTAGGTTTTTTATTCTTGATTTATGGTTGTGTATTGAAATAAACGATGTTCCTAAATAATCTACTACGTGTGATATGGTGTAGATAAGTCCAATGTATTTAAGTCCCTTATAATTTTTAAGCAGTTTTTTTGTTCCTAATTTATGGTTGAGCTTTGAAATAAATCATGGTCGCGCATTTGATTTGGTGTTCCGTATACTACATGTGGTGGAGGATACATGATATACACTTGAACAACATTCAAAGATGCATTTAGTTACAAATATATTGATTGTCGGTCAATCCTGATTTCGAAAAATTTAGTTTATTGGCATCATACATACATGTCATCATATTTTCACAGTTTTCTTAGGATGGTACTAAGAACAAAAATGATGTATGAAATACAAATGTATATTCTAATTGTCACAGAAAAAACAATTTATGAATTACAAACCTATATTCTAATTTTCACACACAAAAACCATGCATAACATTTTGTTAATCAAACCAAATGAAACTTTAAGCAAATATTAGCTATGCAAATAAACAAATAACTCTTTTGAAAGGCATACTCAAACATATGGATTCATAAATAAAATGTGTTTTATGGGAGGCCTTCGTTATTTATACAATAGTACTTATTTGTTTTATTTTATTTAAGCTGTGTAATATACTAATACAAATCATTTACAATAATATTATATTTTAAAAATAATATAATACTAAAGTAATATCAATTAATTAATTTCATTTTTTAAAAAACCGACCTGCGTAATACGCGGGGCATTAACCTAGTAAATAAATAAATAAAGGCGGAGACCGGGAGGAGTCCTCTTCACAATACTGTTCGAAACCTACGTGATACATTTTCTTCTTTTTCTGCCTCCAGCTCTCTGTGATCGTTGCAACCCTACAGTCCTACTCCTATCTTCCGCGATCGTTGCATTTTCTCTGATTTTGTTTCAACTCCAACGATTTTCTGTCCATCAATTTTATTACTCATAATCTCGGTTCCAGCCCTACAGCCCTCTGTGATTGTTGATTTTCTTTGGTCAATCCTCAATTGAAGGTATGATTCAGTGTTTCTTGAACTATTTGATTCATACATCAATTTTTACTTATTCATCGGTAAATGTTTCTTTTCTGGAAAGCTTCAATATATTCATCCTCACTGATTGCATTATCATTGATATAAGTTGCATTATAAGTTACCTGTGGTGCAAATTCTCTGATTATAGAATTAAAACGATGATAAATAGCATAATTAAGGGGTTGGAGGGTATTTGTCATTTGTTTATGTTCGTAATTTTGTTAATATTTGGAACTGTTGTTTGCTGTAAGTAGCTATAAATAGTCCCATGGTGGGGACCAAGCTTTCTCATGGTAACTGCGGGATTAGAATCTAGAAGTAGCATATTGTTTTTTTGGTTTTCCATCATTTTCTTATCTTATCTTATTTTTCATCTTTTGGTCGGCGTTAATCATCATAAAAAAGGAATAAAAGAGAGCCTATCAATTTGCCATCACTGTTTACGTTTGCTACATTTTTTTATTAATGGGTTTAAATGGAATACATAATCAAATGAACAGAAATTTTCAGACTAGTTGTAACCCAATGAAAGATTATGATGCAACTATTGTTTGATTATGCGTTAGTTCTTTCATATCATTGTGCTCAAGTTGTGGCTTCCTTATAAGCGTTAACTTGTGGGTTCTTAATAAGTATTTAGGCTATATATTATAACTTCACATGTATATAGCAATTGTAATGATTAATATGCATAATACCTATGCCAATTATGATAATTACATTGCTATTATGATTAAAAGATAATGTGTAATTACTATATTGATAAAACTAGTGTACCTTGCAACAAAGGGTAGTCCAAAATAGACAAGTTGCTATTACATTTGTCGTAGGAGCAACTTATTCAATGTATTTTGTGAGTTGTTGGTGGATGATATTTGATTTTTCCATGAATTGTTTATGAGAAGCTACGATATTACGCAATAAATACTTCATGAGTTACCATAATAGACATGATAATATGATAGAAATGGTTAATGAAAGTGATGTTACGAGTGTGGTTAACATAAGAATGAGTGGAAATGCATTTATGAGACTTTGTAATATGCTTAAACAAAGAGGGGGCAAAAACATAGCAAAACATGTTAGTTGACGAGCAAGTTGCTATGTTCTTACATACACTTGCACATAACGAAAAAAATAGGATTATAGTAAATAGATTTTGAAGGTCGGGAGAAACTATTAGTCGATATTTCAAGTTACTCTTAGGTGCGGTATGTAGATTACACAAGGATATATACAAGAAATTTATGCCAATACCTGATTATGAAACCGATGGGAGGTAAAGGTGGTGGTTTGAGGTTACTGTATCATTATAAGTATTTATTTTATACCAATATTAATCCGATAATTTTTTTTTATGTGAAAGGTTTCCTAGGAGCATTAGATGGAACATATATCAAAGTTAGAGTCCCTGAAGTGAGTAGAAAACCTTATCGAACACGCAAGGGTGAGATTTGTACTAATGTACTTAGAGTGTTTACAAGAGACCTTCAATTTACATATGTATTAGCGTGATGGGACGGTTACACAGCCAAATAGTTGAGTGCTGTGAGATGCTATTAGTAGATCACATGCTCTTAAAATATCTCATGGTATGCTATACATAAAACATAATTTTAGATTCATATAATTCTCATTATAGTGTAGCTCAACCATCTTTTGTACAGTTTTTTAGCAATATAATTGTGGTTTTAAGCCTTAAAGTAGTTGTTTTTGTGTGGAATAGCAACGTATTTTCAACCATTTTATATGCAGTATTTTAACGGTAGATTTGAGTGATTTTAAGCCTTAAAAGCACTGTTTTTGTGTGAAATATCAAGGTAATTTCAGCCATTTTTGTGCAGTTTTTTAATGTTAAATTTAAGTGATTTTAAGCCTTAAAAACGTTGCTTTTTTTTTTGTGTGTGAAATACCAAGGTAATTTCAACCATTTTTTTGCAGCCTTTTAGCTTTATTATTGCAACTTTTTAGCATTATTATTGCAACTTTGTGTGCAGTTTTTTAGCATTATTTTTGTAACCTTTTAACGTTATTATTGCAACTTTTGTGCAATTTTTAGCGTATTTGCATCCTTTTTTACACATAAGGAACAATAACATATTAATCTCGTGATTTTATTGTAGAGTCATAAATGTGCTGCATGTTTTTGCAACAAACCTTTTCCGCAATACGATAACTTGTATAAAATTTTCGGTAAGGATAGAGTTACCGGTAGTGGAGCTGTTGATGTGGGATATTAATGTATGAGATGAAGATGTCATTGAAGAGACGCAAAGAAGCTCACTTATATATGTTGAAGGGTTCGAATATGTCGATGAAGAGACAAACCGAACTGCTAGTGTCACTAGTTAACGTAAAAGAAGTGAAACTGACATCGAGGAATGGGTTCAATGTAGAACCAAATTAAACTACCTAACCATAGAACCATGCTTCTAACCGTCGGATTGAGTTTTAAAGATAAAGGGTAAGATGGTCCAAAATAACATCCATATATACCTTTATGTAACTGCTCATAACAAATTAAATGATACTAAATACCTAAAAACAAGTGATACACAATCAATTGAAAAGAAGACTACGTGTTCTAATTTTTTCAATGAACGTACAGAAATACGTATATCTTGATTTTGCAATACTTTGATATCTCATATGTTCATGGATGAACATATGTTCATCCATGAACATATTAAAATACATATATCTTGATTATGTAATACGTTGATATTTCAAATGTTCATGGATATGTTCATCCATGAACATTTGTTCATCCATGAACATATGATTAGATTTCAATAGTTATGGTTTTTTCTGCATTCGATGCATTTGTTTGCCTAATATGTTCATAAATGAACATTTGTTTATATGTTAACATGGACGAACACATGTTCATTTATGAAAATTATGATTAAATCAACAATTGAGAAAATAGAATATATACAAAATTACAATGTTTAAAAAATGGAACTAGGAAAGTACATTGTCTAAACACACTAGATACAAAGGTAGAATGTCTAAACAGAATAGGATCGGGAAAATACAATAACGTCTAAACATGATAGTTAGGAAATAGAATCATGTGATCGTATTTCTGAATGAACATATATTCATTTATTAAAATTATGTATAAATCAACAATGTAGAAAATAGAATATATACAAAAGTATATTGTCGAAACAGAAGAGTCATCATTTGCGTTCTTATTAATTTTCTTTTCATAACATTTTTCTTCATTCTTTATACACCTGTAAATAGCATGAAGGAAATAAGCAATGTTACTGTGATCAATTGCTTGAACACATGTTCATTCATGAATATATAACTAGCTAAACAAAATAAATATTGTAAAAAACATAATAGATGTCGTATATCATGAAAAAATAACAAATTACTGTGATGATATGTTGATATATGAACATATGCTCATGAACATATATTTATTTATGAACATTCTATCCAAAATAACATTTATATCGAACCAGTTGTTCAAATCAATGTAGCATAATAACCCATTACTTTGATCAAATGTTCATATATGAACATATGTTCATTTGTGAACATATGTTCATTTATGAACATTCTACATAAAATAAAGGGCAAATTTCATAAAAGACACTAACTTTTCAAAAAAATTCGATTTTGACACTGTGTTATTTTTTTTTTCAATTAAGTCACTAAGTTTTTAATTTTTTTCAATTAAGTCACTATGTTTTCAATTTGGTTTCAATTTTGACCATTTGACCAGTCAACCCGGTAGTCAGCTGACGTGGCATGATGACGTGTCAGTCTTTGATGATGCGACGCTGACGTGGCATGCTGACGTGGCACCCGAGTGTCAAAATTGAAACAAAATTGAAAACATAGTGACTTAATTGGAAAAAATTGAAAACTTAGTGTTTTAATTGAAAAAAAAATAACACAGTGTCAAAATCAATTTTTTTTGAAAAGTTAGTGTCTTTTTTGGAATTTTTCCTACATTTTTTAAAATGATAAATTCGTCTTTTTAAGTTTTTGGAACGTATAAATATATTTTTTTACAAGTATAAAGACGTATTTTTATACTTTTAGAAGCATACATACATTTTCATACGTATATATAGTATATACGTATTTATACTTCTAAAGACGTAAAAAACGTATTTATTCTTCTAAAGACATAAAAAATGTATTTATACTTCTAAAAATGTATTATACTTCTAAAATATAATAATATGCATTTATACTTCTAAAGACGTAAAAAACATATTTATACTTCTTAAAATGTATTATACTTCTAACCAAACGAACTTAAACCAACATAAAAATATATTTATATTTCTAAAAACATAAAAATATGTATTTATACTTCTAAAGACGTAAAAACTTATTTATACAACTAAAATGTATTATAATTCTAACCGAACGAACGTAAACCAACATAAAAATATGTATTTATACTTCTCAATAAAAAAACAGAAATTAACGAATAAATACTTATTTTTACGTTTTTAGAAATATAAAATACGTTTGTTTTGCATATAATCACATATCGTATCAATTTTGTAAAAATATAAAATACGTTTGTTTTATATATACTTATGACAATGTATCTATGTTTCTAAAAATATAAAAATACGTATTTATACTTGTAAAAAAAATATATTTATACGTTCTAAAAACATAAAAAGACAAATTTATCATTTTAAAAAATGTAGGAAAAATTCCAAAAAAGACACTAACTTTTCAAAAAAAAAATTGATTTTGACACTGTGTTATTTTTTTTCAATTAAAACACTAAGTTTTCAATTTTTTCCAATTAAGTCACTATGTTTTCAATTTTGTTTCAATTTTGACACTCGGGTGCCACGTCAGCATGCCACGTCAGCGTCGCATCATTAAAGACTGACACGTCATCATGCCACGTCAGCTGACTACCGGGTTGACCGGTCAAATGGTCAAAATTGAAACCAAATTGAAAACATAGTAACTTAATTGAAAAAAATTGAAAACTTAGTGACTTAATTGAAAAAAAAAATAACACAGTGTCAAAATCGAATTTTTTTGAAAAGTTAGTGTCTTTTATGAAATTTGCCCTAAAATAAACCACATAACAAGAATCTATCCGATATTCAAACCAAAATCTATACAATATCGAAAGGAATTCTATCAAGTAGCAATCAAACCAATTATTAGAACCAAAATCCGAGATCGATATTGAAAAGAAACCAAAAGTCATATCAGCCAAGTCACAATGAAATTAATTCCAAGTTTTTGGGATTAAATGCTTCGATCTAAAATTGAAACAACACTTAAAACGAACCAAAATTGAAAAGCAGAACCACATTACGAACCAAAATTGAAAACAAAAACATATTGATTACTCGTTGATTTAGTCTGTTGCGTCGGATTGAACGATGGCAACAAGATTTAATGATGCTCTGTTGCGTAGGATTGTGGAACTGGTTGATTTGGGAAGATGGGACGATTGGTTGTGACAACCGTTGCATCTACTGTGATCCACCGTCTTCTTCGATTCCTGTGGCTAATAATCTTCCTTTGATAGTGTTTGAAATCACGCCATCAGAACATATTAGGGGTTTAGAAGAGGAAGCATTAGGGTTTCTCTAGAGGAGAAGCTTTTTAGATTGACGCTTCTGTTCTTCAGTTCATCTGGACGCATGATCGAGAGCCTGATCGAAGACGTGATGATCGCTTTATTGATTCGATTTTGGTGGAGAATGAAATGGCGATCAGATGGTTATGTGGTAGTGAATATATAGAATCCCCATTGTACCCTTGCCAGTATGTAATTCCATGAACAAGTGTGTATAATCTTATTGTGCACTCTTTTAATTTAATCTCTTGATATAATGATCGAGCGTTATAAAGTTGGTTTTATGGTTAGAGAGTGTTATTTGGTTCTATATTGAACCTCCCTCCTGACGTCGAAAGATATTATAAGGAAACAACAAAAGGGTTGAAAGAGACTTTCAAGGAGTTTGGTAATAAACTTAAACGAGACCATACGCAATATAGGAAGGCAATAAAATAAGGAAGCATGCGATATGATAGACAAACATATTGAATATATACAATCGTTAGCCAAATATTAATGTTAAACAACAACTAAAGGCGATTGACATATTCAACAAAGATTAATTTTGTGCTTGAAGATGGCTAACGCTCAAAACATTTGCTATGTAGAAATGATTGTGGATGACTCAATAGCATAAATAGGCTATTTACGTTATGATTTATTAGTTGTGACGGATATTGAGTTTGGATCTATTTGTAAATTATTATTTTATATTAGAATTATGTTTTTGATACAACATATGTATATAAGAAATGTTGGTTGAGAATTATAAAACATACTTGGTACAAACTAATTATAAACATAAAAATGCATTATTTGACAAATCAATATGTATATCTTAATGACATATAATAAATATTGTTCTGAAAAAGAATAAATTTGAACGTTAAAACGTCGAGATGTACACCTAAAATGGTTTTTTTTTTTCTATACAATATTTTCAGAAAAAAAAAAGCAAATGAATGCTATACAATGGATGATAGATGCATTTATTTATTTTTTATAGTTTATTTTTAACATATTTTTACTCGTTTTAATTAAATCAGTATATGCATATTTTATTTTATTTCAAAAGGCGGAGAGATTTACAACTTGGGGGGGGGGGGGGGGGGGAGCAGGGTCAAAATCAAGAGGTTGTTGCTGATGATGAGGCTAATAGAGAAGAATTTATTGTTAATGTTTATTTGTATTTCCAGTTACTTAATGTAATTCTGATTAATATAATTTATCCTGAGTAACCATCACTAAAACAACAAGTTGAAGGGTAGAAGCCTGTCTCATCAAGCGATATTGATGATAACACTCCAATTAGTGCATTGACAAAAAAAGGTCAACTGGCTATTCCATTATATCTCAGACATCTAGCAAAAAAAATAAAAGACTGCAACCCTTCAAGAAATGGCAAAGGTGCTGGAATTTCAATTGATGAGGCAAGACAGTTCACTCTTGAACATAATCCGCAACCGATGAAGGTATGAAGATCAAGAAAGGAGATAAACTTGCCAGGAAGATTGTTGTTGATGAAGGGACTCTTGATAAACAACAAGAAATCTTAAGTCATTTTTCAAATGTAGTATCCAGGATGGAGAAATTAGATGAATTAAACACGACTGTTAATCTTCAAAAGTTTGATAAAGTGGCCACCAGAAAATGATATCCAGAGAAGATAATCAGAGTACGGTACACCAAGCTAGCTGATAACAAAGTCTTAACTGTGTAGCTGACTCGCAGAATAGATGTTCCTACTATAAATGAATCAACTCGAGTAACTGAACTGGTTACTTATGGTTATTCTGAATGGGTATAGATGTTGAAAGTGAGAAATAGGCATAAAGGAAATCTTGAAAATAACCTAATAGTTTCCTTGACTTAACTGTTATCGAATGTCATAATATCAAACCTTATTGCTAAAGAAGCCGGTAGTAGTTCTGAAGAGAGGCTAGAGAAAAAGACTTTATCCAGCTGGCCAGACTGCCAGCTTACGTAAAGCTTTTGAACCTGAAGTTTATTACAGAACTTGAGCATGGAATGTTGTATCTCGACAACAACGATCGCATGTGTTTTATGTGTTTAAGGGAAATCTCAAGGCCTCCACTCTTCACCTATTTTATCTCAAATATGAGTGCCTCGTGAAGGATATTTCCAAGGGGTTCCACATGTTGATTTCTTTTGAGCTCGACAGGAGACTGAAGAGATAAAGTATCTAGACTTCGTTCTGGTCAAGTAAGAAATCATCGATGAAACAACTAAAATAAAGATCCAACTGTCTGAATTTTTCTAATTTGTGTAAAGGTTATTTTGTAAAAGTTTGTACTCTGTGAAATATACATACAGAGGCATCCTTGAGCGTGTTTGTTAGGTTTTCTATGTAAGAACTTTTATTCAGAGTGTGTTGAATCAATATAAGTTTCTGATTCTTTCTTGTTGTTTTGGAAGTAGTTATTAATATAAATTGATTCTAAGTATTTTATGTGTTTCATTGGTTAAATTCTTATCTATGGGACCATACATGTTGCTTTACATGCAGATGCATATTTGCCATAGTAGTACTTTTTATTTCATCTTTCTCTATTCCTTCTATTTCATCAATTGGTTTTTTCCTACTTTGGGAAATTATAACACTTACACGAATTGGACCTTTTGTGATGTACTTGAAAAGTTATTTAATTGATATTGTTTGGTTACACCGTTCTATATTTTTATGGTCATGTCTTTTGATAATGTAACTATTCTCAAGGGTTGTTTTATTTATGGAACAAATCATCCATGATTACGACGTTTATAAACATGATATCCATTAGTCTATGGCAGTGTAGTCATGATTTTCCTTAAGGAAATTATAGACAAGTTGGAACAAATCGCTTTCAGTTTTGTTGTCTGGGATTTCAGTTTAGATAACTCTATCTATGTGTTTAGCAGGTGGTAGATTATCTGCCTCTTGAAGGAAATGGAAAATATAAGCATGTGGAAGGCCTTGTTTCTAGAACTCAATTGTATATACGACTAAAAAACAATGAAACACAAGCACCTTATGTAATAATATATAATCAAATGATTCTAGTGTGCTGATCTATAGTAATTATGCAAATATACCTGCTTTTAAACACCCAAATAGATTCATGTTTTCCAAATCAGGTATAAGTTTGTCTTTTTTTAATTTGAAAAAACGTGCAATGCAATTGTATATGCATTGTATTTAGCTTTCATTCATTTCCCATTTGGTTAAAGCATTATTTCATACCATTTTGAGTTGCATGTAAAACTGACCAACAAATAAAGATAATCATATCATTTGTATAATTTCAAAGCATTGAGATAATTATGCAGCATGTATCACGCTCCACCAGTGAAAGATAAGGCAATATCACTATTTTTATAGTTAAATAAGATTCAATGTCACCTTTATCTAACAATTTATGGATTTTATCATACAAATTGCATCGCAAGTGTAGTTGTTGTAATAGGATGTATGTTAACCTCTTAAACACAACCATCGTTTATGCATCAACAAGGAATTGCTATAACGGACGAATCTCGTAGAGAGTTTGTGAACATTCATTTTCACAATCTTGTATTTTGTATGGATAGAATTTACACATTGTCAATCTTGTTTGCTTTTGCGATGTATTATCGATAACACCTCAATAGGCAATGTCAGTTCGGTACCTATCATCTCCATAGGGGAAAAACAACATGTATTGTAAAATTATATATGATGGGTGTAATTTATCAATGAGTTTTAGTTGTCTGGTTCTATTCTTAACAACAATATCAATATCTCTTTTTTTAACAAACGTATCAACATCCCCCAACAATCAATGTAGCTACCTCAGACATTGTAGGAAAATTATATAGTCTACCATCTATATTATACTTAGCTATCAATATAAGCTTGATATCTTCAAATGAATTGTTGTTGAATCAATCTAGGACTATCAAAAAAGTTTCCAGTTGTTCATTATGCTTACCTAATATATTCTTCAGTTTTGAGCAAGAACCGTATCAATCTCCTCATATTCATCCATTGGTTCATCCGACTATTTCGTATATAATAAATGATATGATTATATCTAATTCATTGCATACACCTCTAAACCATGAAAATACAACTATTTTTTACCTTATACACTATAGACAATTTCTAATCTCAATATTAATGTCATAAATGCATAGTTTGGTATGAACATCGTCTTTTGGAAACAGAGTACCATGTTTATGGTAATTTTGTTCATGTATTGAATATGCATAAGGCCCTTTATGTTTGTTAACAGAAGTGTCTACTTTTTCAACCATAATTGTAAAAGCGAACATCATATTGTATTGCATGATATGTTCCATAAAGTGTTTGCATTTAATGTCTTTCTTTTGGTATAGTTCTTTCAACTCCTCAAAAGTATTTCTTAATATAGGTATCATTACCTTTTGAGGAAGCCAACAAAAGTCATATTTCTTTATGGGACCCTCTTTTTAACTCTTTATGTCAAGGATATAATGACAGGCATCACGTTGTTCTGATGGGCTTCCCATGTATCTATATTCTACAATAGAAGGGAGAAAATTTTTTGAACACGTTAACTACAAAAGTTCTATTGTTTACCGAGCACACCTACACTTGCTGAAAATCCTTTCGCATGTTCTCTATGCATATAAAATGACATACTTTGCATGATTTTGTTACACTTTAAGTGGTTATTAGATGCATAAGAGTATCTGTTAATTGTTATTTATATCCCTTTATGTCTGTTCATTAGGTGTATAGTACATTTAGTCATTTCCACTCTGGTATAAGAAGAGTTATTGATGGACCAAGAGCATTTATATGTTTATTGTAATCATGATCAATAAGCACATGTATTTACAGCCATAATAGGTAAAAGAAATTGATATTTAATACTATCTACAACATTTAGTGGCGCATCATAATGTAAATTTCTTTAAAAACCAATGTCATCATGGACAATGTGTACATTATGTACTTCAATGGGGTCAATATATGGTATGCTTTGTTCAAACTACTTGTTATAATAAAAATCTCCATCCATCATTTTTCGTGCTTGTTATTTAACGGAATCATTAAAGAACACTTATAAAAATATAGTCTATAACTAATATATGACATTTTATTCACACTTCAATATAACAATAAAGTGTATGCCTACACTTGACCTTCGAGGGTGGTCTGACATAATATAATGGCGACATTATTTATAGCACAAGTATTGCTGCCAATTTTATTTTGCTTCTCCTTGAGTTCAATTTTCCTTTCCTAATATGCAAAAGCTCTTCATAGTTCTTCCTCAAGTCCTCCATCAATTTACTAGCTACCACATAAGCTAATCAACTGAAATACGTTTTTTTTACTAATCACTGTCTGATTTCTTTTAAAAAAAACTACTAAAATGCTTATTACCAATGTAATAAAAGCTCTTTCATTGTGACAACTCAGAAACACATTATTTATAGCACAACTATTGCTGCCAATTTTATTTTGCTTCTCCTTGAGTTCAGTTTTCCTTTCCTAATATGCAAAAGCTCTTTATAGTTCTGCCTCAAGTCCTCCATCAATTTACTAGCTACCACATAAGCTAATCAACTGAAATACGTTTTTTTACTAATCACTGTCTGATTTCTTTTAAAAAACAACTAAAATGCTTATTACCAATGTAATAAAAGCTCTTTCATTGTGACAACTCAAGAACACATCTTGTTTTATATAGGATATAAAACAAGTGTGCGGTAGTTGTGGGTTGAACGGTTATAAATATTGTTTTATATGTTAGAAGTTAAAATTGTCCAAAAAATGGTATGTTGGTTATTTTGGTGAATATTATGTGATATCGATGTTATATCCTGATAAAATGATGATACATGTTGATTTAAACCGTAGAAATTAGTGTTTGTACTTGATATGTGTAAGGGATGAAATATGGGCAAAACGGTAAAAGTTTAGCCATGTGTTTTGCTAATGTCAGGATTACGCGACACATAAGGGAAGTACATTGATAATTCTAAAATGCATTAGAAAGTATAATGATAAGGTTAGGATGCATCATATAGAGCTCAAATGACACAACGTGTTTGATTGTAGAACATAACGCGTTCGAATAGATGACGCAACGTGTGGTTGCACAGATCAGACGCTATTAAAGGGTTAAGGTAGTCCCTTTGCTCATTTTACACACCCACCCACTCTAGGGGAGCGACAAAGGAGCCAAGCTAGGGTGACTTTAAGCTGACAGTGGGTCAAACCTACTAGTGTGGGTTGTGGATAGCAGGTTGTAGCTGTTGTTGGGTCCCCAATGACAGGATATAAACCCAGCCATGGGGCTGGTATAGGTGTGGTGGTTGTTCACTACCACTCAGTGGTTGTGTGTTGTCCTTTGACGATTGCCAGCATTGATGTGGTGGATGGTGTCAGCTTACGATAGTTATTCCCATGATTAGCGTCATTATGTCCCGTATAAAAGATCATGCAAGATGAAGGATAATCTTGTAGAATGGCAATGATATGGTACGAGAAAAAGCTACTCTTTTCTCTTAGAACGTTCCACAGATCGAGTCGCCGATAAAGGTGGGAAATGGTGAGCGTTGGCGGATGATGCCTGCCACATAATCAAAATGAGATGAGATGTCATTAATGGTTTAAATGACAAGGTCTTTCTCCGACACTTTGATAATTATCATTATTTTCAAGGAGATCGATTCTTTTGATTTTGGAGCAATAGACCGTGATCGAGAGGTCACCCATGGAGTGTTGGAGACGTTGCAGAGCTCATCGTCAAGTTGCATTACTTTAGCGTATTTGTTGTCATGAAAGAACTTTTGGATATTGAGTCATACCAGTTGAGTGGTGGGGTTTTTATTGAGCACCATTTTAAAAAGACCTTGAAAACGCTTCAATAACCACATCTTCACCATGGAATCAATTTACTTCACTTCAGGATCCGTAGGCTTAGGAGTAGGTGGATCATATGAGGCATCAATGTGATCGGGAACATCATAGCCTTCACAATGAGTAGTGAAAAGCTCTCTCCATGAGTAAGAATGAGAGTGATCTATGCTTTGATATTGGTGATGCCGAAAGCTTTATGAGTTGTAGTAGTTGCGGCCATTGTTGAAGAGAGGAGGTTGTGGAGAAGAGGTAGGGTTTTGGCACCATGAAAGAGAGAGAAGAGAGGAACGATTTTGTTGAAAAGATTTTAGAAAGGCTCTAATACAATATTACGTTGAATGATTCCTCATTGTAAAAAATAATACATGTTCAAGAATATACACAAAAATACAAGGCCATGAACAATAATACAATATGGGCGAGGCTCTACACTAACATATAAATGTTTAAATACGTATTATTTATGATGATTCGAGACTTAAACATCAAAATAACAAAAGTATGTGATCATAGTTCGACATTAACCCGTAATCATAAATATCTCTAAGATAAAATATACAAAATTACCTTGTTTGACCCAGCCCAATTACTTGATATGGTCTTGAGACCAAATGGGCATATATGATATATTGGGATACGTCCCAGATAACGTATAATATACTACTAAGTATTAATAGTTTAAGATGTTTAAAATTTATGAACTAACAATTTTGATACATCCCCTAAAAAGAGTTTGTCAGGGTCACTAGAACCATTGGGCTTCTTTAGTATGTCTTTAGTCTTTACTCCTTACTTAGGCAACCTTGGCCATTTCACGAAACTTGGGCTAACTTGATCCGTTAAAATCAAACCCACATTCAGATTAACATTTCTAGAAACTGGATTTCTAGTTGCCCAAATCTTAAAAACAAATGGTTTGTTTGCTTTGTCTTTGTACGAAGTTAACACTTAACACTAGTCGCAGAAGATAAAACCGCGAGTTGGCTCGCCTAGCTAGCCTTTCACAATTCATTGATTTAGGAACTAGGATGTTGTTAGAATGGTTATCTTATTTTTGGTTCGATCAATGTCTGTTTACATATCTTAAACTAATAAATATTTATTGCTATTATAGAATAGAGCTATATAATATGGAAGCGAGAGGATAGATGCTAAGGGCATGTGTTATGGTCATGATTTTTATATCAATTGAAGATAAGGCAGAGTAACATGTTTTTCTTTTATCTCTTATAGAGTCGCGTAAGAAAACGTTTTTTGAGGCCAAATTTCCAAAAATACCATAAGCAGAACAATTTCATGACAACAAGCAATTCAAAATTGGAAATTAAATTGCAATCCACATCTTATCCAAATGATATGTCATGATAATATCCCCGGAATGCTTTAAGGGCTTAAGCCTAAGATTTATATTTGATGTAAAAGTGATCCAATATAGTATTCTTTTTTATTTTTATTTTTTACTTATTAGAGTTAATGGAAACATGACTTTAAGTCTTGTTTTTTTTTTCACTAAATCTTGTATGTATAAACCGGGTTGAATAGATAATGATGTATGTATGGAAAACGTGTTGCATGTATAAAGATTGTTACTTTTTCGAACTAACATGTTGCATATAAACATTGTTTCTGTTTTGAACTAAAAGCATTGTCGAAATCTGTATAAATGACTATTTTATCCTCATTTTTAGAAGTGACAAATAAAAAAATGATTGTTTATTAAATAAATAAGAAGTTAAAAAATAGCATTACTAAGTAACTTCATGAAAATAAATATGAATATTTAGGTTTTGAGACGTGTATAAGTATGTATGGTTGGATGATGGCAACTATTACTTATAAAACATAGTATTTAGACCCAAGTAATAACACTCCGAGTAAAATATATATTCGTATTCTTCTTATTTGGTTCCTAAGGGGTGTTTGAGATTACTTACTTAACTCAATAAGCACTTTTTGATATAAGTGTGTATTAACTTATATGGTAACAAAAATGAGTTTTTAAAAAGTGTTTGCAGACTTATTTGGTGGAAAGAAGTTATAAGTTAATATGTTATTTTTTTAAAAGTGTTTGGATTGACTTCTTTAAAAAATAGTTTTTTTGTTCCAATAAGCCAGATGTGATATGTAAATGTGACCTTACTTATGTATTTGGACTTATTTACTTATACTGAAAATGAGTTTTAAAAATAACTTATTAGCTTATTTACACTTGTCAAATACACTTATTGGTTTTTTGGATTTTTGATAAGTCAATAAGTCAATAAAGATTTTTCATAAGCAATCTCTAACACCCTCCTAATTGTTAATTATAATTATGCTGAATTATATTAGATATATTGGTTATCTATACCAACTATATTTTAATAGAAATGACATGCAATCATTGGAATTTTAATTTTATATGTTCGCTTAAATCAAAGTTTTACATTCTCTCATAGTCTGGATTTAAAGTTTGCATACTAAATACAAATATTTACTTTATTTTATAGTATTTTTTACTTGCCTAATTTTATTGTGAGTATGACATACATTAGACCATGACATCCATATTCCAAGGGAAGGGGAATTACATATAGAAGCATATCACCAATGTTGTGAAGATTATCGACCGAGTAGAGTGCAAGTCTATTGAAGCAAACCTCAGACATTGGGAAGCGTTTTGTTACTTTGAAAGTGTATCATGTAAAGAAGACCTCGGGTCTTGCTCTTAAATAGATTTCGAGTTACTGTGGAGATACACTATCATCATTTAAATATCTAGTATACTCTCACTCTATTTTACTACTTAATTTAGAGATAAAAATAATATGTGAATAATTTATGGATATTTGTGGATATCTTATTTACTGTTTATTGAGCTCTAAGACGTCAAGTCCAATTATCTATCTATATTTGACTTTTTTTTAAACGACTTATGTGACAACAAACAACCTTTATTTGTAAAGAACTTTTGAACGTCATAAATGACCTTTCTTGCACATCCACGACTCTATGTTGGATAGATTTTTTTAGCTTCATTCTTGAGCCAATCTTAATATTTCGTTACTCAATAACTTGGTTTTGACTTTTGAGAGAGAAAACCATATTCGCGGTGTTCATCAAATATCACAAGTATACTCATTATGTTTTAGGTTAAATCCTTATAAAATTTATTATTGTTTAATCAAGATTATTGTAAGTTTCTGAAATCATGTGAGTGATTCACATAGCGCTAGTGAACTTTCAAACCTGGTGCGTACTATATATTGTGCCTAAACACAAATGATGCCACAAATTAGATGTAAATACCAATAGATTTTATGATAAGCCTAAGGATGTTCCTAATATATCAAGAATCAATTATTGTGTTGAAATACATTCCTAACATCGTTAGCTTCTCATAATCGGTCAATTTACTTGGGCTTTTAGGGTAGTTCTTAGCATAATTAGTGGGTCTTATAAACTTATTTCATACTACTCAATCTGTTGTTCTCTACCGTTCTTAAGTAATAATATTTCCTTCTATTTATTTTGATATATTGTTTTTTTCTTTACCTAAAAATCCTTACAAGGTGTAAGTTATTATCAGTTTTTTGGAGCTATACGTTATGTTCATACATCAAGACATAAAAGGTCTAAACTTGAATCAAATGCTAGATGATGTTTCTTTTCTTTTGTTACTCAAAGAAAATGTTGTAGGTGTATGGATCCAAAAACAAAGAAGATTATGGTCACCCAAGATATCGTCTTTGATGAAGTGTAATTTTTCAGAGTAGATAGAAAAGAAGGAAATAGAAACGGAGATCTTTTAGTTTTCCTAATCATGATGTGAATAATAGCTCTTTTCCTGAGGATAATAGTCGACTAAATGAAGTTACTATATTAGTCCCGAAATATCAACAAGACAAATAAATCCACTTGGTCATGCTAATGATTGTGATGTTGAACTGAACCACGTTTCTAATAAATTTGGGTTTCAAGACAAGCTTAACCATGTCTATATTTTCTCTTGTTTATTTATGGAAGATATAGGTGTAAATGAACTGAAATCCTATATAAGAGTGAAGGGGATTTCGTAATGGGAAATTTTATGCTAGAAGAAATTTCAGCCTTGAAAAAGAGTTATATATGGGAGCTCATTCCAAAACCATAGGACGTTGATCTATTCACTTGTAAGTAGGTTTACGTAGTTAAAGGGAAAAAAAATGGTGAAATTTACAAGTTTAAAGTTGGATTGTGTCTTGTTGTTTTTCCTAAAGGTTTGGTCAATACTAGGATGGCACTTTTAGTGCCATTGCTAAAACGGTAATATTTAGAATGTTGATCTCTTTAGGTGCTAGCTGAATATGGAAATTATGTGAACCCGATGCAAAAAATGTTTTCCTTTATGAGGATCTACACCAAGACATTTTATGGAACAACCTCTTCGTTTTTTCTCTAAAGGTTTTCCATGATATGTATGTCAACTCAAAAAGGCACTATATGGTTTGAAGCATGTTCCATGTGTTTTTCAGTATATTTTTTTCTGGTTTTAAATCTTCAAGCTTTGACAGTAGTTTGCTTATCAATTGCAAGATACAATATTGTTCAATTTGATCATGTTTAAGACAAAATCTCAGTTTGTTTTTAATGTGATGCATGGGTGAAGCTAATTGTTTTCTCATTCTATGAAATGAAAGTCTCATTTTTATATTGTCTCAAAGAGGATATGCAGCAATTTCTACAATCTTATTCTATTTAACCATTACAATGCTCAATATTACATACTCTATTAGAGTTGTTTCTCATTTTAGAGGCCAACCATGTTACAAACACTTACTTGAAGCTAAAATGATTATTCATTACATAAAAAGCACTCAAACAAATGTTTTATGTTCAGGAAGTTTGTAAAATTTTACTTGAGTGGTTTTATGGATGCAGATTGGGCAGGTGATGGAGAAACTAGACGTTCTAATGTCTTGATGTAGTAAAATAAAGACATGTTTTCCCTTTCAAGTTTTAAAACTAAATACCTAATAGCTACAATGGCTACTCAAGATATTTTAAGGCTTAAAAGACTTATCCAATAAGTATAGTCTATTACAAATCGTCCAAGTTTTAGTTATCGTGATACTGAAAGTGAAATAGAACTCTTTGAAAATCTAGTTTTTTGTGCATACACAAAATACATCGACACTCATGTCTATTTTGTTCAAGAGTATGTATTAACTCGATATTGAGCTTTGGATTGTATATACTTAATATCAATTTGCTGACATCTTCGATAAAGCTCTAGTTTAAACAAAGTTGAAACATTTCATAAAGTTCTTGGAATGGTTGACGATAATTTGCACTAAGGGGGTGTGTCATTAATTAGTGAAAATCACAAATGAGTTTTTTAACTAAGCCAAAGGTTTTTTCTTATACATTAGGAATTTGTTACCTAATTAAAACAATTTCAAACAATGCCTCGGTCCACTATCTATTATAGTGTTATTATAGTGTTATTCTGATATTAGGGTAGAGGGAGTTATTCTATCTCATCCTTCTCATCTCCAGGGGCGGAACACGAACAATTGAACTAGGGGAGCCGAAAACAAAACTTGGATACGTAACCATATTAAGCATACTTCATAGTCTTGTAGAATGGACATATAGTTTAAACATACAAGAACAAAGAGTAAGTTTTAGATATAATCACACAAAGGGACATCCTATTTTTAGATATTTCAATGAGATAGTGGAAGCTTTACCTAATCATATACTTTAAATGCCCTTCAAATTTTGATTATGGCCACTTGAAAATACATTAACCGGTTTGTCTCCATTTCCTACCTTTCTACCAGATAGAAGATTATCCATGTTGTGGATTGCTGGAAGAGCTACTTTGATCTAACAACATATAAATATTGAAGTAATTAAGAGTACTAATACATGTTTGTGTGTATTTATAAAGAGAGGGAATTGGATAAAAAAAAGTAAAATGAGATTTATGTCCATCTAAATACAACCCCAGCAAACTTTATATTCTATTGTGCATTGCCAAAATTACATAAATGAGAAATTTGGTATTTAATCATCCTTAAAAACTAGAAACCTAAGTATGATATACAAATCTCACTTTTGGCTCATCTTTTCTTCTTCATATACCAAAAGAACATTTGAAATGTTAATTATATTTTCCACAAATCTAATACCAGGAATATACTTTCAGTATAACTTAGCTAGACATTCCTACTCAGCAATAGAAGATATCACATTACACGGGGAGCATAAAATACACAAACTAGCAATTAAGTTGGAAGTCTGGAAAACATTCTACAAGAGCCTCTATAAGAAGCTACATCAAATAGCCCTATTTTGATGCTTTACGAATCAAAACTACTCATTAAATCAAAATAATATGTTATTGAGATAAGCATCTGATATACTTCAGATCATATAAATTTGCAATCATCCAATAAGATCACTCAATAATAAGCATAAAATTTTGAATCTCGAGTTTAGGGTTCGTATAAAATTTTATATACAGAAAACAAACCTGCCCCGACATGGATCAAAGTATTGGAGGTATTAATTACAGTTTACGTTGTCATTTTGTAGCTCCAGATTGATGAGCACCATTTGGATGGGCAATGGAGAACAGGATCAAGGAACACAAAACGTTGAATGTAGAGAATGTTACGGGAGATTTCGCATATGTGGACTTGATAAGTTAACGGGCTAAAAAACGGGGGTGGGGTGGGGGGCATGGCCTCCCCTGGCCCCTTAAGCGTTCCGCCTCTGCTCATCTCTGATTTATTTTATGTTATTCCTAAACACAAGTAGTCATCGCTTCTATCCTTTAACAAAATTTAAATAAAATAATCAAAAGAAATAAAACTTATTGAAAATATATAAATAACTCTTAAAATATTAAATTAAAAATTAAAATAAAATTTATTAAAAAACAATACTTTATAAGCGAAAACTACAATAAAAAAGAGTAAATTACACGAATGGTCCCTGTGGTTTGGGGTAAATTACGCGCTTGGTCCCTAACTTTTTTTAACTCGGACGGTCTCTATCATTTTGTTTTGTTACGCGCTTGATCCCTGACCGACTTAAAATGACCATATTGCCCTTATTAATTTCTTTTTTAATTTTTCATTATTTATTATTTATTTTTTAATTACATAAAAAAAACCCTAACCCACCCACATTCAAATCAATCGGATCTAAAGTTCGGTTTGTTAGCCCAATATTTGAAATCAGTGAATCGTATAAACCATTAACAGAGGTTTTCTAAAGCTTGAATCCGAGTGAGGCGAGGGGCTCCTCTCAATCGATGAAGGCTTGAGTCCATTTAGATTCATGTTTGTACAGAGTTCTGTTCCTGTAAAGCTAAACATTCGTTTGCTATAGATACTAACCCGTCTTTGGTTGCACCAAGTAAGACAAGCCTTGTAAATTAGGGCAACTTTGAGCAAGATCGATCAGATTAGGACCCAAAAAATGGGGTTGCCAAATGGAGATAGAGTCTGAAACGAAGGAGCTAACATGAATAGACACGAATTTATTACTCAAATAAAATTACGAGGGGATACTATGCAAGCTTGGACAATATCGACATCAAGAAGATTGGGGAAACGATGAGCGAGTCTATCGGAATCAACATCACCATCATCCACACTATCACCTCATTCGTAGAAGAGGAGTTCGGTAGGGGAGACCACAAATGGTGGTTGTGTTGGTACCGGTGGAGAAGCGCTGGAGCGTTATCCAACAGTTTGTGGTGGTCACTCGGTGGAGAAGCGCTGGATTGTGCGGCTGAGAAGGAGAAAGGAGAGTGCCGGCTGAGAAGGAGAAAGAGGGAATTAGAGGAAGAGGGAGGCGGGTGAAGGAATATAGGGTTAGATATTTTATGTTTTTTCTTTTTTTTTTTAATTAAAAAACAATATATAATATAAAGAAAACTAAAAAAATAAATTATCAAGGGTAAATCAGTCTTTTTACCTCTGTTAGGGACTAAGCGCGAAACAAAACCAAAATATAGGGACCGTTCGAGTTAAAAAAAAGAGTTAGGGACCAACCGTACAAATTACCCATACCACAGGGACCATTCGTAGATAGCCATCGGTACCGACGGTCCCACTCCCTTTGGCCCTAGGTTCACATAACAGTCAATTGGCTTTGTGATGAGGCCTAGGTTCGTCTCTCCTTCTGTGTCTCATGTGAAACAAGATGAAGAGAAGTTTGATTTGTTCATTTTTTTCCTAGTCGGCACACATCATACATGTGGGTTATCACTATCATATATTTTAGGTACACATTGTAATTACCACTCCGCGTATTTATATCATGACATTGGTTTCACTTGAGTTTTATCGAGTTATCAACATGTTATTTTCAATCAACCTTCATGTAATGACTTTTATTTTTGGTGTGTGCCTTACGTACACGGAGATGGGCAATGTGACAGGGGCACTTAGAGCTGAGAAGTTCGAGGAGGCTACTCTCGATGATGTTTTGACATTGAAGATAGAGTGTGATACGTTGATCCAGTATTGATTGTAGCTAGACTAATGAGAGGAAACAACACCTTGAAATTTTGGTGATTATTTTAAGAAAATTGGTTGTGTTTTAAAAAATTTTGTGCATTGTCCTCATATTTAATTCGACGGGCGTTATATGTCGAGTTGGCCTCTCAAAAACAAATAAAAATGATGGAAATCTATAACTATCTTAATTTAGAAAGTATACAATGTATGCTATTCAGTTATCTATCTAGGAAAAATAAGGTTATAAAAATGGAAAATGCATCCAATTTGGTCACTTTGTAAGGATAATGTTAGCATATCGAGAAAAATAAATTTTTCTTTAACCTATATATACATTTCTATAATCCTTTTTCTCTTTCTATTTTGTAAACTATTATAAAGACAATTTATTAGAATATATTTTAAATTAAATTGTAAAAGTATACTTTTGGATAACTTTTGATTGTGTTTTTATAGTAAATGTGGATAATTGGAACCTTTTACACTTAATAATAAAAATGAATGAAAATGTCTAAAATGGCATTGACATAAAGGAGGAATTTCATCGTTCAAATTCAATGTTGTCAACTCTATTTTTAATGATCGTGATGGATTTAACTCAAAAATATTGAGTTAATTGAAGTGATAAATTTAACTCAAAAATCTAATGTGTGTGTTTGGGGGGGGGGCGGGGGGAAGTCAGGTTATACTTAATCGTAAATGAAGACAAATCATTATTTGTAACAGTCGATCGAGAATGGGTTAAGGACCCAAACTTGGTTAAAGAATAGTTTCATTCTTACTTTATAGCCAAATTACAGCCAATTAGAAGGTATCAACAACCAAACATTCCTCTTTTTTCAAACGGATTACTAATAAAAATTAGTCCTTTCTTTGAGGGTATAGTTACGATAGACGAGATAAAAAACTGTTTGGGATTGTAGGAGTGGTAAATCCCCTAGTCCGGATAGATTTCCATTAATTCACTTTTTGGATTTGGTAGGACTCGATGTAATTAACTTGGTCAACAAATTTCATGATTCCTTTATGATACCAAAAGGTTGTGATCCTTCCTTGTTTACTTAATCCCTAAAGTAAATGACCCTAAATTTGTTAAAGATTATTTATCCATTAGCTCATCGGATGCCAATACAAGATTATTGGCAAACTGTTAGCCAACCGTTTATGTCATGTTATGGTTGACATTATTAGCCCAAAGCAGTCAACTTTTATAAGGGTGGACGGAGTGGCTTGATAGATAGGTGAAAGGTTGGGGCGGTACCGCCGGTACCTCCGGTACCGCTGCCCCCTCCCCTTCGGTTTCGGCGGGCTCGGCAATGGTGGCGGGTGTGGGATGATGGTGAACCCGATGAACCCATCCAATTTTATATAAAAAAAAAATTTAATCCCTCAAAAATTACATTCCCCTCATCCCTATAAATACCACATCTCCACTCATTCACAAATCACACATTCACCCTTCTTTCTTACTCTCATTTTCTTTCAAAAACCCTTTGCCCTCTATTTTATAAAAAACTCTTTTTTTATAAAATGGATTCAAATTGTGGTAAATCCAAACGTCGCGGTTCCTCACAAAGCAGGAGCCGTGAAGTTCCCCCAACCCCATCCCCACACCGAGTAAAACGCAGAAATTGGGAGGAGAGGGAGGAGATCGCCTTGGCGAAGGCATACATTAGTTGTTCTGAGGACCAAGAACGCGGAAACACCCAACGGTCCGACTCTTTCTGGCAGAATGTTTTGGAACATTTCCAGGCGTAAATTCAAGGTACCGATCGGACCAAGCATCAAATCAACTCCAAGTACAAAGATATGCTAAATAAGGTAAATAAGTTCAATTGTATATACAACAATAAAATGAACATGCGTGCCAGTGGGAGGGGGATGCGGATGTTTTACAGGCCACCCATTCAGAGTACCGGAAATTGTATCGGTCCAGTTTCTCACATACAGGGGCATGGGAAATACTCAAAGAGCATGCCAAATGGGAAACGGTCAAAGAAATGGGGATGCATTCCCCACATCATTCTGCCAAACGAAGTAAGACATCCGGCTCCAACCAATTCACCAACTCTCCTTCTGATGCACACTTTTCGCCTCAACCAATCGATCTTGATGAAGCTTCCCCACAACCATCATCACATTCTCGGCAAAGAAAAGGGAAAAATGTGGCTGGATCTTCATCAATGCCAGATGGTTATCAGACCATCGTCGATAAGATATCCGCACTGGCGAATATTAATGAGGCAGAAGCGCAGAAGAAGGAAACCCTCCGTGCAAAGAAAATGGCTGTTTTGGAGAAACAGGAGGAAGAATTGACGAGGAAATCGGCCCTCCTTGAGCAAGAGATCGAAGCGCTCAAAAGGTCTCGTAAACAAAAAGATTTAAAATTCTTCCTTAAATCTCATGATCATTTGACCGGATCAAAATTGGCATTGGTTCTTGGGAAGAAACGGGAAATTGCAGAAATGTATGGGTGGGAACTTTAGGATTTTTATTTCCGTTTTTAGGATTTTTATTTCCGTATTTAGGCTTTTTTTTTTCTTGTACCGGTGTGTTTTTTAATTAAATGTAATTTGAATTTTCTTTAAATTTTGTGCATTTTATTATTATTTCTAATATTAAATTAAGTGTTAAAATTAATTTATTCATTTAATTAAAACATTTAAATATCAAATATATGATGTGGCATTGTGGGTTCAGTGGGTTCAGTGGGTACTGGTTCCATGAGTGAAAGATTGGTGAAAGATTGGTGAAAGATTGGGAAAATGGAAGTGAGAGGAGAGAAAAAAACTGACGTGGCGCGTGGGTTCAGTGGGATGGGAGGGATCTACTCCCCCCACCCTAAAAAGTCATCAAATTCTTGACAGACCTTTAATGTTAAATAAAATAGTAAGATGGTATATGAAGTTTAAAAATTATCTAAAGATTCTCAAAGAAGACTTAAAAAATGCGTATGATTATTTACATCGAGATTACATTGGAAAGGTGCTACAAACCATGAAGTTTAGCACTAAATAAAGGCGATGGATTTGGGCTTGTTTATCTTCCTCAATGTTGCCAATTTTTATGAATGGTTTTCCAACTATTATGTTTCCCTGTAAAAGGGGGTTGCAACAAGGAGATCCACTCTCCCTTTTTTCTTTTATAGCTAAGGTTGAGCTACACGTTGCGTTACAATAAGCAATACATCATAACATTTTTAAGTCAAGAAAATTGAAACTAATGGTTTGATGATCTCACATTTCTTTATACGAAAAATACTATTATTATAGTGAGTGGTTACATGTAAATGTTAAGACTATCATTCGAATTCTGCATTGTTTATATTCATGTTTGAGTCTAAAAATAAATCTGCAAAAATAAGATCTTGGGGTGAGGTTAATTCGGTAGAAGTTGATCAAATGACTAATTTTTTTGTAGTGTCGCCTCATTTGTTACCTTCCTTAAACCTAGGTCTTCCAATTTGATTGAATATATCAAGGAACAATGGATAGAAAGGTATTATCGGCAAGTTTATGATTCTAAGTGGAATGTTAAATTTTATTCATATTTTCAAAAGATGTGTAAGATCATGTTTTTTATTACAAGTAAATTTGGTTAAATAAAAAATAATAATATTAAAATGGATACAATTAAATGAACAAATGGGTATAAAAATTAAAATTGTATTGAAAGAATTACAACCTCTAAATCATTTATAATTATTATATATATAATTTATATACCTTATTTGAAATCTCACAAATTTTCAAATACTTTTATTAGTATCTATAATTTGAAAAAGATATTCTACACTTTAGTATTTATAACATCTTAATAATAACAAATGGTTTTTAAATTTCTTATATAAATTTTAATAATAATAAGTGGTTTATAAATGTCTTCTATAAACGTTAATAATAACGAGTAATTTTAACATTTATTAACAATAAAAGTAAGTAATAGTAATACAAAATAATAAATCACATTATGTTACTTTAAAGAAAATGGTTGATATATTAAAGAATCATGATGGTCGAAATTAAAATACGGTCAAATAATGAATTTCAAATTAATTAGTTATAACAATAGTTAAAAGTAACAGTAATCGAGAATTATACACAATTTTTTCATGTATAAGTCATGGGTATATACCCATGTCATTGGATAATGTTGTTCAAAATACTTGTAATTTTATATATCTATTTAAAGTAAGAAATATTATTTCATAGTTAATGTCAATTATATAATCATTTTTATATTCATTACAGTTTTAATTATATAGTTTTAACATGTGCAATACGCGAGCATTCATCTAGTGTATCTTATAAATGAGACATTTTTCCTCTCACCATATGAATTTGAAACCTCCATGATCATTCAATTTCTAACTTATTGTAATCAATCTATTAATTTAAATATGTTAGTAAATGTAAAATATTATCTTATTAATGAAAGATTTTTTAAATGATTATTATAATACACTTACTTTGTTAATTTAAATACTTTTTTAAATTCAAAACACAAATCAAAATATCAAATAAACTTTTAAAAAACAATATAGTCAATGACTATTTTTCAAAAAAGCTAACAAGTTTAAATATTGTAAATGTCAAAGGTCAAGTCAAATTAAATAAAAAATATCAAAAAAATGTTTTATTATAATTCATATGTTTTTTTTCAAATAAGTGGTATTTAATTAATTGACAAAAAAAATTACATTATGTTAACTTACAAACAATGGTTCATATTTCAATTAATCATTATGATCAAAACTAAAATAATCAACATATACATAATTTTTAATTAATAACTCATAACATTAAATTTTTAATAATAACTCAAAAAGCATGTTTAGTTTTATTTACATACAAACCGCGGGTTCATAGATGTATATCTCATTATTTGGTTAAAAATAATTAAAATTTTATACATCAACTTATTGTACGAGTTAATATTTTATAGTCAATGACAATAACGTTATTATTTTCAATATATATATATATATATATATATATATATATATATATATATATATATATATATATATATAATTTAATTATATAATTATATTCTGCACAACGCATATTCATCTAGTTAAATATATATAAAATCATTAATATGTGAAATTTATCATTTTCTTTTAAAGAAATAAGCACAAAAGTAAATTGCATTTTTGGTCCCTATGTTTTACACGAAATTACGGAATAGTCCTAGTATTCAAAATCTCACATTCTTATCCTCGTGGAATGTATTTTTTACAGTTTTGGTCCTTAGTCCATATAAAAAGACTTTATTGCCCTTTTTATTTATTTTTTCTTTTTCTTTTTCTTTCAACCTTTACTTAATCTAATAATTAAAAAAAAACCCCACCCCCACTACCCATGATATATATATATATATATATATATATATATATATATATATATATATATATATATATATATATATATATATATATATATACAAAACTAACCAACCCACAAACACTCTTTTTCCCTCTCTAAATCTACACTCGACCAAATAAAACCCTAACAATCTCCTTTAACCACCTGCTATTTACAATGTCTCTATTTCTCCCTCTCTGAATCTGCAGTCAACACTCAAGATGATAGCCTAGGAAGATCTCAATCTCTTGCGACACTCAAAACCCAAAAATAATACCTCCAAGCAACTTCCCTCACCACCGATCAAACATTTGAAATCGAAGATTCCATCCCCGATCTCCATCAATTGTTCTCAATGTTCCTCACCATGTATTTGAAGTATTAATCTTCATAAAAAATAGATCATTTATGGTCAGATGGTTACTCCCATCTCTTTGAATTCGTCACATTGGTAAGAAACTCATGACTATGGAAATGTGTTCGAAGGAGAATTTGGTGATAGACGAGTTGCGTGAAGCAATTGAACATCACGAACCTAGGTAATATTAAACCCAATCTTTTAGGCGAGATTTTAACAATTTATTGGTTTCGGCAACATCCTAATCTTGTGGCTCTTCTCGGATTCTGTGACGAGAGAAGCAATCAGATTATACTCGTTTACGAGTATGTAGCGAGTGGTAATCTAGCGGATAAGATGAGAAAACGTAATGGGGTTTGATTGAACAATTAGAAGTTTCGATTTCACTTGAACATCAAACAGATGATGACATACATGTTTCAACATTTCTCGTTCTTCCATAGAAAAGCCTTAGAAATCAAAAGTTTCGATTGAAGAATTGGAGTTTAATTTCTCAAACCTGAAGATGATCCAAGATCCTACATATTTTTATAATCAATAGCAGCAACAAGATCATTATCTCCTTGCTTGAGAGAGAGAGAGAGAGAGAGAGAGAGAGAGAGAGAGAGAGACGGGTGGGGTGTGGTGGTGGCGGTGGGTAGGTGGTTTTTTTATTTTCTTTATTATAAAATATATAATTAAGTAAAAAGAAATTAGAAACGGTGAAATAGTCTTTTTATATGGGTCAAGAGACTAAAAATGCAAGATTTGAAAACTATAAGAACCACTACTGCAAGATGTAAAAACCATAGAGATAAATACGTGGGATTCTCAAAAGAGAAAAAACAATCCGTTATTTCGTGCAGACCACGGGGACAAAAACCGTAATTTACTCTAAGTACGATAAGTATGAAATAATGAAGACTATATATAGTGTTGAAGCCGAATGAGCATGGGAGCACACGAGCCGGAGTTTGTGGGAAAAACGCGGCGGCTCTACGATATTAACGTGAAGATGGGTTGGCTTAAAATAGAGAAACCGAATCATCCTTACACGAATCCAAGGCGAGAGTTGGGAAGGCCTGGTGACTCACCCTCTTCTTTTGAAAATGACTGATTTGACCTCTTTCTTTTCTTTTATTCCTTCTTCTATTTTACATATTTACCCCTCTCCAGATATACCAAGAATTGTAATTTGACTAATACCATATATAAAAAACTAAATTTTAGTTTTAAGTAATTATTATTAATCTAAAATATATATAATCGTAATTCAATTAAAAGCATGGTTCTCGAATCTATAAATGTTTGAACAGTAAATAAAGAACTTCGCTTAAAAAATAGCAAGACCAAAAAGTTTAAGTAAGTTGTGGAAAAAAGATATAGACATAGCTAAACAATAGCCGAATCTTCAAAATCCACACTGTCATTTGTTCAAACCCTTTATGTATTTTAAAAGCAAGTTAAAATGAATTTCTAATTGCTTCGTCTAGACATCATTATGTATATTGATGCAGTCTGATAGTCTCGTACATCTGTTTATTTCTAATGTTCTATATTAGTCAAAGATAAAACGATATTATCTATATAAACCAACTGTAGGACGGATCTCTAGAAAGTTGTTTCACCATATATATTATCCCCTTATCTCTATGTTGGTTTTAATTCTTTCAAATAGTTTAAGATTTAATTCTGTTTTGACACTTGGAAACAAGTATTTTTAAAAGCATAGGAAAAATATTTATTTTCAAACACCTTTATTAAAAGATGTCTTTCTTTTCCATTAAATTATTCTCTAAATTACAAGGACCACACAAGTCAAGCTATTGGTGCATAGATATTTTCTTGCCCATACCTTCTTTTATTCATTGAATTCCATATTTAAACCCAACTTTGAACTTTATATTATCCTTTGAAAACGATCATAAAAGTCGATGATATTATAAAAAATAATCGAAACTTGAAAAGGCTTTGTTTTTCTTCGAAAATTTTGGAGTAAAGGCTTAATAGGCATTTAACTTTGATAGAATAAATAATCCATAAAAGATTTATGTGAAATAATGTATAACTTTTTATTCTACAGTTGTATAAATTAGCCTTCATTATTGTTGATATATTTGTACTATGTACATTTTAATGAAATACATAATGGACTTGCCTCAAATCAACATGGTATCAAGTCAACTCTCTATACTAAAAGTTTTTTAAAATTTTTTGGTTCACCTCCCTTCCATATTGCTGTCGTTGCCACACCTAGCGGCCTCGTCCTCCTTATACCTTGTCATCAGTCATAGAGAAGCGTCACAGTCATCACTACTATAACCGTAGTTGACGTTGTCTCTTTAAGCATGCTAGCAACTACAGTCATAGAGCCACCGTACCACCGATGCTTTCCACCATCGCCTCATATCATCATCGCCATCACAATCTCTGTATCTACGTTATTGTTCTTACACGAAAGCGTAAATCTAATTCTTGTCTTTTGTTTTGTTTATTTATTTATATTCATGCATTTTGTTGGTGATAATGTCACCATATTATTTTAGTATAATGGAATTTACAAGATTACCACTGGAGTTCAAATCTTCAGTTTAGACAAATTGTAAGGTGTAGAGGGCACGCTTGTATTAAACGAGTTTAATCTTGATCCGACAAAAATAGCGGGAGTTAAGGGGCTTGCGCCTCCTTGAAGGGTCCTAGGGTCAGTGCCCTAGGTAGGGGTCCTGTTGACCGGGACGAGGGGCCGCCTTTGCAGGGTGTGGGGCAGTGCGTCGTCCGAAAATTTTACTTTGTTAAGAAAATTATTATGGAAAATATAATTTTCGGATTTATTTCGTGATCATTACCTTTGAAAGTGCCACCCCATATTTATGGGATAAGATCAAAATTTAGAGTATATTGATCTTATCTTTGGTAATCAGAATAATTTGAGTTCTATAGATCTCTAATTCGTGATTTCTTATCAGTGACTTGATTTGAAATTGTTCTATGAAAAATTATCCATAGAATCTGAATTTCGTGATACCCAGGCATATGGTCGAAAGATTAGATGATGGTGATCACCACGAAGCTGAGAGAGAGATTGAAGAATTACAGCAGGAAAATTCTTTCTGATACCATGATAAAAATTATTTTTCTATGAAACATGATCTCTCTCGTTTATCATAGTATATCGAAAATACATTAAACCTAATAGGTTATGTATTAGATGAGGCCTAACATGGGCTAAATACAACTAAGGCTATGCATTATAATATACATACACTAATAGATTCAAGCAAAAAGCTCTATGGCTTATGAATTAGTGCATCAGATGTTCAAGCAAGAATCTCGAAATATACGTCACATATTTCATTTAGTTGTAACGAATTTCAAGTTGAATTACTTTTACCAACCTTGTAACATCCCAAAATTTTTGAGTAAATTTAAAAATTTTTAAACAAAAACTTCAATATAAGAAAAGCCACTTAATTAATTTTCATAAAATTCCATAACTTATAAGTTTAATGAAAACACCCCAGGATTAACAGAAGTTAACGAAATCACAATATAGCAGAATATTAATTCAAAAACAGTCCTCCAATGACGCAGCACAGTGTATACATGTCACGCCTTGCCATCCATTGTACCTGATGTACCTGGAACAGTAGTTTATATAGGGAAAAGGGTAAGCACAGAGCTTAGTGAGTTCCTCAAAATACCATACGATCCATCACACAACATAGAACACATCATAACCATTCATATGTCTGTGAGACTCGCGGGCTATCCCTGTTCCGCCTGAAGACTCACAAGCAGTTCTCGTTCCGTCTTATCGCTCGCAGGCTTTTCCCGTTCCGTCTAATGACTCGCAGGCTATTCCCGTTCCGCCTATTGGCTTGCGGGCTGTTCCCGTTCCGTCCACAAACAATCATTATCATAGAAATAATTCATACAATTATTATAACAGGTAAGACCACCTTAGCCTAACCTATCTTCTTTCCTACGCATGCAATATCACCTATAGTATAGTGAGAAGACTCACCTGATTGTAGTTGACTATATCGTTTATCTTTCTCGCCTTTGTATTTCCTTTCAACATTAACTGTTAACATAATAAGAAATCTATCATTTCTTAATCCTTAACTATATTATAGTCGCATCATAAAACCCTTCAGCATTTTAGCCTTTCGGAAAATCCAACAACCAGATCCCAAGTAATCGGCCTAGGCACCGTCCTCGTAAGTAAATCAATCGGTATTATTTTCAGAATTACGAATTGTTATAATAACGACGTTTTTAAGGTTTTTATTTACTATTGTTGGAAATGAATATGTTATACTTATTACATATTCTACTTCTTAATACAAAACTTAATTTACAATATCTAATTAAGCTATAGAAAGGTTTGTAGTTACCTTATGACCCGTAGTCGAGATCTATAACTCCTTCGTTAGGCTTTTGAGCTTCCTTCCGCTCACTTGCTTACACTCTAGTGCTTAGAAACCTCTATATATTGGATTGAGATTTAGTTGTGTGGTTTATGAGATGTTTTGAGGGGTATTTATACTTGAATTCTTGAATAAAAAATGGCATGCCACTTTTGACAAAAGATTTTAATAATATAACTTTGTTGAAATTAATACCTTCTAGAATCAGTCTGTTCAAGACTGGTTTAGCCGACTTTAAACCCATGAAATTCACGTTTTTATTTAATATTCCAGAAATTTATCTCAATACCTTTCCAGGGATGTATTTTACGTATTTATACGATTTTTCTATGATTTATTATGAAATTTTGAAAACAGACTATCTAATCTGTCAATTCCGAACTAATCAGTAAAGATTGCATTTTTTACCATAGTTAATGTCATTTTCAAGCTTACTATTATTTTTGGTAATTGTACTAGACTCAATTTGTAAACTTTGTGCACTGGTTTGAGGTCCAAACGATTTTCCTATAATTAATTATGATTTTTCTAAAAACGACACAAAATGCTGATTTTCATATGAAATTGTAACTAAAGTTTTTTCTTAGCTTTATAACTACTAAAAATCATATAATTCCTAACACTCTTATTTTAAGTATATGTTATAATCAGGATACGGGTCTTACAAGTCTCCCACGAAATCCGCATTCTCGAACGTCTTTATGTATTTCCCATCGAGTCCTTATGTTCTTCAAAAATCCTCCTCATCTTATTGTCGAACCTTTACAAGGTTTCATTATCTTTCCCTTCAACTTTCACATATCTCTATAATAATGCTTAAGGTCCTATTATTCTCGTTCACTCCATACTTCTTTTCTTCTAGTTACTCTAGATGTAAAAAAAAAAAAAAACTCTAACTGTTTTTCACAGTCCCACACATCAACTTGACCGGCTACTATCTACAGTACATATTTAGTACTTTCTAAACTACATGTATACATAGTTAACCTAGTTAACTTGCAACACCTAATTCTTAACACTATTTCGTATTTATATGAATTCGCATATTTCAACACACATTTGTCTCAATTCAATATTTTCTTTTAAATATTTTTTGGCTAAATAAATCTATATTTGTAAAATCTCCAAAAATTATTGTTTCACCGAAAAATATAAAATTTACATCATCTTTCGTAAGTTCTTTTTTTTTTGAGTACTGAACACTCTTTAAAGTATTTCCATTATCAGGAGACATAAAATTTTGTTTTATTTCAAGAGTCTCTTCATTATCTCGTTCTCACGGGATTCAAGCAGCGAATTTTGAAAAAAATTTCACTTGGGGTAGTGAAAAGTCGCACCTACTGTAGTGGTTTACATTTTGGTATTAAAACGTGAGTTGTCATTTCAGTTCCAGCTGCACCATACTATATAAGTGAGTATGTAGTATCATCCATACCTACAATCTTTTCAGTCTCATCCTCTCCTACCACTAGATTATTCGTAAAAAAACTCATTTTTACAGTTGAGTTATGGAAAACAGATCTTCAATGGGCGATCTTTCAAACTTTGGACTTAGCTTTGCACGAGAAGAGGGTACTTCAAATCAAGCACCTTTACTGGAGTTCGGTGACTTTAACATTCTAGATATTTATTATCTATTTTTTTGTTCATCTTTCTAATTTTTTGATTAATTCTGAATTATGGTACAGACTTTCCGATATGCCAACAATGGGGCAACTCCAAAGTGGACTGGACGCTTTTTTCTGAGCTGATCATTAATTCAGAAGATCCCATGCATACATCTTTAGATTTTGCACTTGAGCAAAATCCATACCTTCTTCAAGGTTAAATTCTTTTGAATGATGTATTCATAAGTATTTTATTTTGTTTAATCATCTTACATGTTTTATTTGTAAACCCGTTTGTAGGTGGTCCATCCGATTACAGTCCATTCATGGACGTGCACCCAACAAGCAATGAGTTTATCTCAAGGAATCAAGAATTCATGGCTGGCATTCAGAATGAGAATCAATTACAAACGACTCATAACATAAATATTGAATTGAATCCCGAGTTTGGGGTTGGTTTTCAATATCAAGATCACCTTCAGTTGATTCAAAGGAATCTAGAAGGATTTCAGAATCCTGGGTTTTTAGTTGAAAACCAACAATTACTACCGATAGAAGCCACTACTTTTGATGAATCAATGTTCATCTTTGGGTTAGAAAATCAGGATCATGTTCAAATGATCCAGAATGATAACAATACAATTGGATTCGAACCTTCTAGTTCATAAAACATAGCAGGTGGCTGTGGAAGAGGTTCCAGACATTTATTGAGTAGGGAAATAATAGTTTAACGCTTTAACAAACCAATTGAGAAAGCTGCGAAGGAACTCAACATTGGAACGACACACTTGAAAAAAAACGTTGTAGGGAATTAAGTATCAACCGTTGGCCCCAACGATAAATTAAGAGTCTGCAAACTCTTATTGATCGTGCTGAGGTAAAGAATTACATTTTTGTTTTTAATTCTTTTATATCATAAGGTTGTACTTACTAAAGTTATTTATGCCACAGGAATTTGGTAATGAATTTAGTGTGTCAACAGAATTATCGAGAGATTTAATACCCAACCTAAAAAAGGAAAAAGAAGCGATAATTGAAGGGTCACAATCAGGTCTAACAGACGGCACAAAGAAGCTAATACAAGCTGCTCATAAGTTTGTATTTAGGAAAAGAAAAAATAGGAAAAGGGGGAAACTTCATCAAGAACTCATACACAGCAGCAAACTCTACCATCTAATTCTGGTATGAGTAGTATTAACCATGGTTTACTCGAGCCTACGAGTGAGGAGAATTTTGGAGGCTTTGTAGGTGACCTAGCCTGGTTTTCTCCTTCTTATAGCTACTCCAAACTGGTTCCGAATTGGAACCCTTCCTCATCATTACCCTACTTACACACGCCCCAAATGGGTCAATATTTAGCCCCAAATCATGGGGTTACGGGTTCCAACCCTATCGAGACCCCATACCTTGGAGCTCCTCCTCCAATAACTGAAAGCATACCCCTTCCAAATCCTCAAGAAGGTACAAGTCAACCTAATGATAACAAAGAGTGGAGTGTAGAAGATCTTTTCTCGCTTCTTTCTGATTCTCCGATTTAGGTTAGTAGTTCTATAAACTTTTCTTAACGTATTAATATAAAGTTGTAGTAATGAATTAAACATATCGACGTGTTACTATAATTTTAATAATTTCATCGATTCAATATAATATTCATGTTGTTCCCTTAATTTTGTATTCCTCTCCCACTTGGACTAAAGTCCAAGTCTGTTTATTCGATTTATAACTTTTTTTTACGAGCCCTTACTCTCGAACCAAAAACAAGCCCACTCTGCTCAGCCAATAACTTGCATCGGGGGCAAACACTATCTCAATAAACATGTTTCGATAATGTAAAGACGTTTACATCAACCACCATATGTTACGCATCCGCTTGCGACCCTAGTCAACACCTCTATCGTCAGTTACCTCAATCACAAGTGAGTGATCCAAAATCTCAACCCACACGACCTGATCAATCACTCAAGCAAGATCAATACAAGGGTAGGTAGCCCCACTATTACACAGCACTAGGCATGTACAGAGTTGACTCAAAAATACCCGCCATCATCTCAGGCGCCGCTTGCACCTCTTTGACCGTGAGTTGGAAAACTCACCCTTGCATCCTCTAGTCCCTGTCTGACTTGTGCGCCCATTAGTTGCATGAAAAATAGCTACCACAATAGCATTTTGGCATTCTCCCTTTCAACAGTCTTTAACCTCAGTAATCAACTTAAGCATGATCGGTCAAACCAAACTGGTATGATCGCATCTTAATTGTTCCTACTGAACCTCACAATCAACATTCAAAAATCGAATGGATAAAAGTTTACCACATTACACTAGCATTTAAGTTAATTATGCTAGACACTCACATACTCAGCTCCTTGGATCCTTCGTGACGAACTCCCGACTCGAACGTGGATCCTGTGCTTTCGATAGTAGGAGCTCTACTACTACCTTCCACACCTATCCATGTCCGTCCCAAGACCCGTCTCGAAATATCCAATTCGCTTCTCACCGATAATTTTAACACATATGCCCTTACAATGTATATGTCAACCCTTCTAGGAATACTTGGAATCCCACCCCCACCCTGCTATTCTAACTAAGACAGAACTTCCTCCAGTGATGACAGGTTGTTTCACGAACGTAGTTGTATACAATATCGAACTAAGCAGTCTTTCAAATAAGAGAATCTTCCCTAAGGCAACAACCAAACAAGGAACATGCAATAAGGCCAACTCACACATTCTATGACTATTCAGTCCATATTGTATACAACTTAGTGGAAATCTCTAAGCAACCTATCGGCACTAGCATACAGTTCTATTAGCAAATAGCAGATAATAATACAACAATGTGTGATCTCTACCAGGCATTTCGGCAAACATATACCATATGTTTTTTTTAACATCCATAATATTAAATACTTAACCCTTTTTCCCATACTGGCGTCGGCTGGCGGTACACACTGTGTCTTCAGTTCACCCTTCATAAAACATCTTTCTTTCGTAAACATGTTCTAAGAAAACTCTTAAGCCTCAACTTGAGTCCAGAACTCACTAAGTGAGCCTGATTCTCTCAAGCTGTGCTCTGATACCAACTTGTAACATCCCAAAATTTTTGAGTAAATTTAAAATTTTTTAAACAAAAACTTCAATATAAGAAAAGCCACTTAATTAATTTTCATAAAATTCCATAACTTATAAGTTTAATGAAAACACCCCAGGATTAACAGAAGTTAACGAAATCACAATATAGCATAATATTAATTCAAAAACAGTCCTCCAATGACGCAGCACAGTGTATACACGTCACGCCTTGCCATCCATTGTACCTGATGTACCTGAAACAGTAGTTTATATAGGGAAAAGGGTAAGCACAAAGCTTAGTGAGTTCCTCAAAATACCATACGATCCATCACACAACATAGAACACATCATAACCATTCATATGTCTGTGAGACTCGCGGGCTATCCCTGTTCCGCCTGAAGACTCACAAGCAGTTCTCGTTCCGTCTTATCGCTCGCAGGCTTTTCCCGTTCCGTCTAATGACTCGCAGGCTATTCCCGTTCTGCCTATTGGCTTGCGGGCTGTTCCCGTTCCGTCCACAAACAATCATTATCATAGAAATAATTCATACAATTATTATAACAGGTAAGACCACCTTAGCCTAACCTATCTTCCTTCCTACGCATGCAATATCACGTATAGTATAGTGAGAAGACTCACCTGATTGTAGTTGACTATATCGTTTATCTTTCTCGCCTTTGTATTTCCTTTCAACATTAACTGTTAACATAATAAGAAATCTATCATTTCTTAATCCTTAACTATATTATAGTCGCATCATAAAACCCTTCAGCATTTTAGCCTTTCGGAAAATCCAACAACCAGATCCCAAGTAATCGGCCTAGGCACCGTCCTCGTAAGTAAATCAATCGGTATTATTTTCAGAATTACGAATTGTTATAATAACGACGTTTTTAAGGTTTTTATTTACTATTGTTGGAAATGAATATGTTATACTTATTACATATTCTACTTCTTAATACAAAACTTAATTTACAATACCTAATTAAGCTATTGAAAGGTTTGTAGTTACCTTATGACCCGTAGTCGAGATCTATAACTCCTTCGTTAGGCTTTTGAGCTTCCTTCCGCTCACTTGCTTACACTCTAGTGCTTAGAAACCTCTATATATTGGATTGAGATTTAGTTGTGTGGTTTATGAGATGTTTTGAGGGGTATTTATACTTGAATTCTTGAATAAAAAATGGCATGCCACTTTTGACAAAAGATTTTAATAATATAACTTTGTTGAAATTAATACCTTCTAGAATCAGTATGTTCAAGACTGGTTTAGCCGACATTAAACCCATGAAATTCACGTTTTTATTTAATATTCCAGAAATTTATCTCAATACCTTTCCAGGGATGTATTTTACGTATTTATACGATTTTTCTATGATTTATTATGAAATTTTGAAAACAGACTATCTAATCTGTCAATTCCGAACTAATCAGTAAAGATTGCATTTTTTACCATAGTTAATGTCATTTTCAAGCTTACTATTATTTTTGGTAATTGTACTAGACTCAATTTGTAAACTTTTAGCACTGGTTTGAGGTCCAAACGATTTTCCTAGAATTAATTATGATTTTTCTAAAAACGACACAAAATGCTGATTTTCATATGAAATTGTAACTAAAGTTTTTTCTTAGCTTTATAACTACTAAAAATCATATAATTCCTAACACTCTTATTTTAAGTATATGTTATAATCAGGATACGGGTCTTACAAACCTATTATGAAATTTACTAATAAAAATAATTTTTTTATTTTTCTGTGAATTCTAAAGCAAAATGTAACACCAAGATACCCTTTATATGTAAATATAATAAAAGGGTAAGTTGGTCATTTTACCTTAGAAGGGTAATTTGGTCTTTTGGATAGACAAGGATTTAGTTTGTAACAATATTTTGAGTTTTGGACTTAAAATGTTATAAAAACTGGTTTTTGTCATAAAAATATGTTAGTTGTGGCAAAAGTTCAAGAAATAGAATTCCAGGGACTAAAATGCAAATTCTGGAAATATAAAGCTAGAACACTCTCCCACATGTGCAGAAGTGTTTAGAAGCTACGGGAGAGAGTTCTTGAGCGATCGTTGCAAGTCTTGGAGATTTCTTGAAGGTTTGAAGCTTGTAATTCGATTATTGGCTTTGGATTGAAGAATTGAAAGTATTAAAGGTTAGTATTTCAAGCTCTAACCTAGTTTGTTCTTGATGAACTTTTATAGAAACTGAAATTTGTAATTTCAGTCATGAATTATGTGTTTAAGTGGCTTAATACTTCCAGTAAGTCATGCTAAAAGAACTTAATTCAAGAATATGGAAGTAGGTTGCTATTGTTGAAGAATAGAGATTTTGATCAAGAACCTTAGATTGTGAATTCTTGTGATAAACTTGATTCTAATGAATTAAAATGAGTTCTAGATGCTATATTGACTGAAACAAATCAGTAGAAGTGATTAATCTTTGATAATTTCGGTTTTGGACCAAAAATGTGAAAAACGAGAAATGTTAGAAATGGATTGGAATTACCAATTCCATTGTTTAAAACTTGAAGTAAATGAAGGGTTTTGGTCTTGGAACAAACCCCTATCGATTAAGCACTTAATATGAGAAAATGGAAATTTGTAGCATAAAAATCGGGAGTTCTGGACTGCTGCTCAGCAGTCGCGACGCGACGACACTGTAGGTCGCGAAGCGTGGTCGCGGCAGAACACCTGCAGCTCTTTGTTAAAATTTTGAGCAATTTCCAAGTTTGATTTTGATGCTAGGCTTATCCGATTGACCTGAAATTTTAAACATAGGTCTAATATGTTGTGAAACTTCATGGAAAATTATCGGAATACGAATACAACCTCCCGAAAGTACTGTAGTAGAATACGCGTATTTCGGAAAGTGTATTAAATTTTTATAACGATGGTTATTGATTGGAAATGCTTGGAATTGGTCTTATATTAGACTCTTGTGCACTAGAATCAACTGAAATGATAAATTAACCTATAATCATTGTGAAATGAATGAAATTATAGGTACGGGACAAAATCTTGCGGAATCTATTTCAAGGCAAGAAACAATTAAAGCTAGTGGTAGCAAGCATTCAGGTGAGTAATCTCACTCATATCATATATGATATGTATTGATTGGACGGTTACAGATTGAAACAGATTTGGGAGACGAAACTTGACAGTTTACAGATGCATTGAAAAGGCAATACCGGGTAAGCCGTGAGTCAATGAAATGACAAGAACGGAACCGTGAGTCTAGTCAAAAGCGGGACAGATCCGTGAGCCATAAATGTCTATGATATAAAATGTTATTAAATGGTGCGGCCACTTGTGGCTATGATATTGGATGTTATATCCAACTGGTGCGGCCTATTTGGCTATGATATTGGATGTTATATCCAACTGGTGCGGCCTATATGGCTATGATATTGTTATATGAAAATGGTGCGGCCTTATGGCTATGATATTAAACTTGAATCTAAATGGTGCGGCCTTATGGCTATGATATCGGGTTATTGAAACCCATTGGTGCGGCCTTAGGGCTATGATATAAACGTTGAAACTGTTTGGTGCGGCCTTAGGGCTATGATTTATATGTCGAAAAATGTTTTGGTGCGGCTTGTATAGCCATGACACGTGGTGCGGCTTATATAGCCATGATATATGGTGCAGTCAATTGTGACTAAGAAACATGGGACAGAAATGGTAATTGAGAATTTATATGTTTATTCTCTCTTATATACATATGGTTTTTGTGGCTAACAGATTTGATTTGATCGGTATGCAAATAACAGATTAGATATGAGAAAGTGTTCAGATAACTGATATGATTTGATAATCATATGATATCACGTTTCAACCTGTAAGGCTATGAAGTAGGATGTGAAATCCTAAGAGATATGTGGTCAGCCAGTAAGGCTAGGAGTTTGGATCCGATATCCAGATAGATATATGAATGTATTTCTTATACATGTTATTTGCAGATATGATTACTCACTGAGCCTTATTGCTCACGTTATCTGTTAAATGTCCCTGCAGGTTAGCATGATCCTGATAAGGAAAAAGATAGAGTCCGTGACTAAAGAAGTGGGACTTTTAGATGCTGTCAGTAGCAGCCCGGCTTTAAAGAAGATTATGGTATTTTATAATCTCCTTGATACACTTGTACCCGTTTTTAATAAAATATACCCCTCTTATTATGGTTTTACGTATTGAAACCTTTGATTTAAATGAAAAATTTTCAGGGGTGTTTTTGTTTTAAAAGCCGGGTGTTACACAAAAGTCGTTTGATAATAGTATTATCTTTTAAACAACTGTGTATAAGTTATTTAAGTCTTTATATTCGAGAAGCTTCTTTGTATTTGAAGAAGCTTCTTTTGAAGTTTATGTTTATTGTACTTACAATGTTTATCAGAGTAGAGATCATTTAAAACACTCTATATACAAAAATGATTATAAATACAAACTAGCAATACATTTGTCTGTTGGATTAGGTGTCTAAGCCATGACTAATAATTTGTATTTACCTAATTAATAGAAGCAAATTCCATTTGGGTTGCCCTTATAGCTGGAGGTTTGGTAGAAAGTTCGGTAGAGAGAAAGGTTGGTTTATTATGGAATTAATAAATCAATAGAAATAAAAGATATGGTTTGTTAATATATTAAAGTGATAATATATTAATTAGAAACTATGTTGATTGATTAATAATTAATCAGAAATTAATTGGATTAATTTCTGTGGCATTAATTAGATTAATCAGGAGGTCAGGGATTAAAGTCGTACAAATTCAATAGTTGAATTGCGGCGCGCGGCGCGCCAATGTAAAGGCCGCGACGCGCGTACATATTCGTACGAATTCAATAGTTGAATTGTGGCGCGCGGCGCGCAAACGATCTGGCCGCGGCGCGCGTACACATAATCCGGAAAATGGGCTGCGGCTAGGGTTTCTAGCTTTACCCTTTGGTTCCCTATAAATAGGGAACCCTAGACCTCATTATCAGTTGCTCATTCTATATTTCTCTCTGGAATTTTTCGGTCCCTTCCTCTGGCTCCCTGGGTGTGATCCCATTTGAGGCAGGACACTTGTGCTGCTTAGCTTCAAGATTAAAACTAAAGGTTAGTTTCTGATTTATTCTTTTAGTTAATTTTTGTTTGGCCTTTAGGAATTAGTTACATGTTCAAAGTAAGAAAACATAGATCTTTTCTAGGTTGCATGTGAACTTAGGTTATTTAGTTCATGGTTGCGGAAAACCTTTCAGTGGTATCAGAGCGTTTGGTTGTTTTCTTATTGAATGGCTGTAATAGTTTTCCTAATTAGGGTTTGGGTTTTAGAAACCTTTTCCCCACCCCTTGGTAATTTTCGAAAATAGGCATTAGGGTTTTCAAAGGCTTTCTATTTTTGGTAACTTTAATTGGTTAATTAAATGGATAACCTTAAACTCAGTTTGTTTGAATTCGATAATTAGGGGTTTAAGATAGGTTTAAATTGATTTGATTAATTTGGAAAAACCTATCTACATTTGAATTAATTTAATTAATTGATAATTAAAAGATAATTCAAAGGATTTAATTAATTTTTAAATTTACGAAAATTAAGGATTAAATCCGAGAAAATATTTTAAATGTTTAAAATATTAAGATTTAATTAATTTAATTAATAGTTTAATTAAAAGATAAATTAAATCAAATTAAAGGTTTAATTTAATTTGAAATTTAATAGTTAAATTTCAGGAAATTAAAAGATAAACCAGGAATATTTTAAATGATTTAAAATACATCTTATATATATTATTAAAGGTTAATACTATATGTATAAGATAAATTGGTTAGTCAAATCATTAGTAGGCCTCATTCACGAAGCTGGTCTATAAAGTGGGTATAAGGAGATTGCCTATAAAATGGCGGTCTAATGGGTGTTCACTCTCACCCACCGCTCGCCTGATCAGTGGAGGGTCGTTAGCCGAACAGTTTTGATAGGACCGCTTAATCATTAAAAGTATAATGATCAAAGTACTAGAACCCGTACAAGAATTCCCAATCTTGTTACTTTAGAAAAAATGTGAATTTGATGATAACCCATGAAATTGCACATTGCACTTTATGAAACGTTGGTGGAGCGTGTGTGGGTTACCGGCACATCAATGGGGGTTCATAAAGAGTGGCAATGGGTTTCTCGGGTGTTATCATTGTTGATGGAGCGTGTGTGGTTAACCGGCACATCAATTTGAGATGATAATGGACCCCGAGAGTACCAAGCTAATTTGCATGGTTATTCACACCCGGTTTGTGATCCTCGGCATCCCAGTCACAAACGGTGGGGCATATCCGAGATTAAACATGCCATTGAACAGTTCAATGAATCTCACAGATCTAGGAATTTCATAAGACTGAAATTGATAAAAGTTATCTACCTTAATGACCACTGTGTTGTGACTACGGCATCCCTCTTCACAGCATAGTTGGGGTATTTTGGATCCTAGCCTTGTTAAATAATGTATATTGGGTAATTATTTAAAAGGATGAATTAAACAAATAAATTCAAATTTTATATATGTCTGAAGAAAGTGTCATTCTCCTCCTTCCCCTCCTTCACCCATTTCTGAGAGCTTCAGAAAGCACCTGTTAAATATGGTAAGGCTGACTGGCCTTGACTATATGATATGGTTTTGCAATTAGAGAATAGTTCTTAGTTTTGCTGGCGAACCATATCAAACTGAGTGTCCGCTCCCAAACATGTCATCACACAGCAGCTTGTGATGAGCATGACTCCTTGACTATTGAGTCCAAGGAAGTTCGTTGCCTTATGCTATTGATCATTAACCCCGAGTTCTGCAGGGATTTAGAATTTCTGGGGTCTGATAAGTTAGCACAGCTAGTTCAGGAAAGGTTCCGTGAACTGTTTGAATAAAGGGAACGAACTAGGATCTTCAAAAGAGCTTGAAGTTGCAAGCTAGAATGAAGCAGCACCAGTTTGCATGTTTCCAAGATTGAGGGATACATAGGCGAACAGTATAAAACTGGTCTCCCTTTGTGATCGGGAGTTAAGCGTTAGCTCGACTCGCTGATCTGTTCACCCAGATGAACAGAAAAGGTAATCGGATAAGACAATCGTGGAAATGCATTCAATGTCGACGCTGTATGAGTCGTTCATGGAGAAGCATAGTTCCATTGATTCAGCTGTTTCAGGATTGAGTCCAGTATTAAGGTGCATCGAGAAATGATCCGGATCGTCTGGACCGATTGTTTGATGTTTCAAACTGGGAATCCATAAGGTGGGACACAGTCACAGAAAGATTGGAACAATGCTCCAAAGCCAAACCGTTTGGCAAACTCAGTAATATCTTAAAACTCACAATACCTGATCCTCATTTCCTTGATACAGTATGTGTTTCTCACATTTGCTCTGTATGCACGGACTCTGTAGGGTGCGGGATGTTGTCGCACAGGAGCATATTCGGATTGGATCTGGAACTCGTGCAGTTTTTGGAGTTAAGCTAGATATTTTTCCTTGTTATTAGTTTATAGATACATATGACATGGATTCGCATAGTACATTGTTCGAGGATTTTTGTGTTTCAATAAAAATGTTGATTTTCTTTTGATTGTTTTAATTATCCTCGAAATGTTGTGTGAATGTGTTGATGACATAAATGGTAATAACTTGAATGTTGATACGTCCAATGGGATTGGACTTATAAATTGTGTTCTTTATGATTGTTAAAATGAATTTTATGAGAATCAATTCAACCAAATGTCCAGTTGGACAGGACTTTGGAATCATTTGACTTAGAGTCACATGATGAATTGAGTGCTTAATAAAATTAATTGTGGCAAGAAAGGAATCGCCCAAAGATCCAATGGATAGGATTTTGGAATCAGTTGACTTGGAGTCAGGTGATGATTGCATGTCTTGAACAATATTAACAAAGTCATAAATGTACATGGAGATGTAAAGGTATTAAGATTTTGAGCAACAGACACATAAGTTACTGTGTATTGCTCGAATCTTCGAACAGAACACGATTAGTTATGCTTCATGATATTTGCCAAATGGTTTGACAAATATGGCTTCGTTTATCGGAATAAGCGATTGATTGGAACCTTAAAAAAGTTCAAAGATTTCAAAGGAAGCATAAGATCAACAGAACCTGAGTAACAACATAGACTGAGAAAATGTTTCACAGTTTATCCTCTTCTAAGAACACTAATGGTTATAGTGTGTCTTAGGGAAGATGATGGAGCATTGATCGAAATAGTTTTGATCCTCGGTGTATAAGATACACTGGATACATTTCCGACTAATATTTCAATGAATTGAATATTCAACCAGTCAGACCGCAGAAGCCATATTCCGACCACATCTTAGACTAAGTAGGTTATGTTGACACTGTCTGAAATGTAAAGCTGGGATCATCCCACTAGTACATAGAAAGTCCAGGGTCATGTAGCATTCATCCGAATCTCTTGACAAGCCTGAAACTGATCAGCAATGTCGTTTCATTGGCCATTCCGGTTATCCTTTGAAAGAAGAGTACTTTTAGAAAGAACTCAAGTTCTGAGGAAACAGTGGGAGTAAGAATAAATTCTGAATGAGTTCAGGGATTAGCCAAGTGATAGAACCTTTAGTCACCACTGGGACTTGACCAGGAATTAGATTCCTATTAAATCTGACATACCCTCTCTTCGCTTGAGCAGTAGTTATTGTCACCGTCATAAGGAGTTATGATCCGGGTGATATACCGAGTAGTGGTAAAACACTAAAGATGGTACGAATAAGTAATCCGACTGCTGGAAGCATTGGTGAGCCCGGTTGCTGCCAAATAAGAGAACCTTACCGCGAGACACAGTCTATGTGACAGTTTGATTGATCTTTACAACTGGTTAGGAACCAGTGGGAGTAATTGAATCATCAAAAGAAGGGAACATAGAAATGTACTTACAGAACATCTGGTTGAATGAGTCATCACTTGGAGTCAAGCAATTGATTCTGAGAGATGCACTCTCAATAGAAGATGTAATCCGAGAGGATTCTGCGTGGCATAGTGTGAGTCGTTAGTGGAGCGTGTGTGGTTTACCGGCACACTAATATGGACTCACATAGAGCATGCCATTACAAAAGGTACATGGCCCCGGGATACGTCCCATGGGGATCTCGCAAGAAAGGATATTCAGATTCTCAAAATAGGCCAAAAGGTTTGAATTTTATGAATAGCCTGAAAGATTTCCTTTAATATGTCGGAAAGGTTTGGATTTCGGTTTCGCAAAATGTGCCATAAGTTCTGGATTTTGTGAATAGTCCGAAATAGTCATATGACGGTGTCAAAGCCAGTGGGAGTATCGTTGTTATCTGCTATCATTGTATGTGGGTTACATACTGGTTCTAGGAAACGTCTCTTATCATTACAAAGTGTAATGACTTGGTGTTAAGAAACGGTTCGCTATGAAAGACCTTAAGAGATACAACATACTCAGGTGGTTGTGAGCATCTATTAGATAGATCAGAATTCTGCCAATATGATCTTGATGAGATTCAAGATGCATAACCCAGGAATGGAGTTTCCTGTCATTGCAAAGTGTAATGAATTGGCATGAAAGAAACAAAGAAGGTGCAGCATACTTACGTAGTTATAGACATCTATCAGATAGATGAGACTGACAGTATTGACTTAGCCGTTGAGAATATGATCTTGATGGAATTCAAGATGCATAAGAAAGAGTCTCCGAAAGGAAATGTTTCCGGAAATCACGACACAAGGATTATTGGTAATCTTAGGATTCCAAAAGGGTTTGGAATGAGATTACATCAGGTTCCTCGAGCCTCTTGGACAAATCAGAAGTGTTATGAACATATCCTGATGACTTAATGCTTAGAGCATTGTAAGTTGGATTCAGGATATTGCCTGGCTGAGAATACTGAATGGATTTTTGAACAGACGTGAGAAATCATTGGGAAATGATTAGGGTGATTGATTTGAAAGGGTTTTTCAAATCGGTAATTGTTTACACCAGAACGTGGTGCTGTAGGACTTCATGGTTAATGAATTTCGTTGGTTTCTGATGGAGCGCGTGTGGTTCACCGGCACATCATGACACCTCGAAATTGTCTTAGGGTATAGTCGTGTAGACTAAAGACCCGAGAACCATGGGCAGTCACGGTACACATCACCAGAATGGAGTTGTGAGAGAGAATGACAAAATGACAAATTGAGATATCATCGGAAGAGTATCCGATAGGATCATCTGTAATAAAGTGTATAAGTGTTAGACACTTGGATACATAGAAAGAGTGAAAAGGTCATAGACATAGATATAAAAGGCTTGAATTGAAAGTTTAAAAAAGAATAAGAAACCGATAATAGTTATGATAAATCCGACTTGGTGATTACCTCATGGAGACTTGGTAATAAGCAGGAGTAGCTGCCAGTCAGATTTTATGTTTCACTTTTGCATGTTTACTTCCTGAATAATTGGATTATTCAAATATCCACAGTCGTTCATACTCTTAGGGAGTAAGTATGAAGGAAGACTGTCATGAATTGGTTTGTAGATTGTCTAAGGAGTTAGACATAACAATAAGATTGTTGCAACGTTCATGAGTACTTGGAAATGGAGATTTGAGTATTGGATAAACCCGCGCTCAATAGATTGCTTCATGGATTACATCACGAGCAATGTTGAGACGATAATATCTTATGGTCTTGAAGTGGAGAGATATGAGTTATAATTTGCAAGGCGGTTGCTCATTGATAGTACGAAAACGCATCGGTAACTCGATGTTATAAAACGTGCTGTTGTGAGTGATTTGTCGGGTAAAAGATATAACATATGAGTCGAAGCTTATTCGTCCCTTGACCCAGACGGGAAACAGATATATGTTGGCCACTCGATGATTTTGAAGTTGACTGAAGCGCTGGCCAGCCAGGACTAAATTGATTCGTTCAATTAGAAGTCTAAAAGTCATAAGCAAAATCGGAAATCGGGAAACAGTGTGTCAGACAGAGATTGATCTCAATCCATTTCTCATGTCTGAAAATATCTTGTTGGACGGAGGATCATCTGATCACTTATCTATGGACAGAACTGACTAGGTCAGAGTTCGGCAGCAGTTTCTACGAAGCTGCAGGTTGCTGATTAATCAGAGGTTAAATTGGTAATTATAGTCATAGACTTATCCAAGTGGGAGACTGTTGGATTAGGTGTCTAAGCCATGACTAATAATTTGTATTTACCTAATTAATAGAAGCAAATTCCATTTGGGTTGCCCTTATAGCTGGAGGTTTGGTAGAAAGTTCGGTAGAGAGAAATGTTGGTTTATTATGGGATTAATAAATCAATAGAAATAAAAGATATGGTTTGTTAATATATTAAAGTGATAATATATTAATTAGAAACTATGTTGATTGATTAATAATTAATCAGAAATTAATTGGATTAATTTCTGTGGCATTAATTAGATTAATCAGGAGGTCAGGGATTAAAGTCGTACAAATTCAATAGTTGAATTGTGAAACACCCTCGCTTAAGGCTTTTCATAAGACATCATTTTAACACATGTTTAACATCATTGTTCCAAAAATCACCCTTTAGTGAAAACTTCAATTTCAACATCTTCAAATAAGTCATCTCCTTTCAAAATCATTTTTAAAACACATGGGGTTTAATGAGAAATAAATTTAGGTTAACGTTGCGGAAAACATCGTTTGGTCCCATTTTAGATAAAACATTTTAGTTTATAAAGTAGCGAGGTTGTAACAATTCAAATACCATTACACAGCTTAAATGATACCACACAAACCGTGGCCTTCTAAACACCAAACTCTTCTAAAGTCATCTAAAACTCTCAACCTGAGTACACATCAAAATAAGTTAGGCAATTGAAATGCCTAGTGAGTTTACCTGAGGTTGACCCATTTTGAGTGAGCAGTGAACTACCACACTCGGGACAAACCCCAAAAAAAATAGATTTTAAACACACTTCAAAAGTTACTCAAAACATCATAAGGTTTTACTCAAAATAGATAGTTATGATATGCAAATGCAATGCATGATGCAACTATCCCAAACCCACGTCCATCTCATAAAAGTCCAACTCTCCTCAATGGCACCTACCTAAGTTCACGAATGACACGCACGAAGCATGCCACTCGATCCCCGTATAGGCAAAACTAGGACTAGTGGCCATCACACTAGCCCCATGAGGGTTAGCAACTCCCTCATGCGGTTCCCTATTGTCGGGAACAAACTCTCCTCACCCTCTTTATTTTAGAGAAGGGTCAAACTCATAATAACTCCTCACCCTCTTTGTTTGAGAAGGGTCAAACTCGTATTAACTCTTCACCCTCTTTGTTTGAGAAGGGTCAAACTCGTCCTCAAGGTATCACACGGTCAATCCCATCCTATATGAAATGCAATGCACAATAGGATGCTAAAAAACGTCTTTCAAAAACAACATCATACTCTTTATTTGAAAACATCTTTAGAAACTCATTTTCATGCGATGCACAAGTAGAAATCATATAACACATTGCACATAATAACATGCATGAAAAGTAATTGATAACACACACAAAAGATAATAGTTGGGATGTGTACTCCCGGTAAACTCACCCAAGGTCAACTGACGAGTCAACACTAACTCTGCACAAGGTTTGTTGCATTTAGAGGTGCTCCTAGACATCATCCCATCTATCAAATCATCTTAGTTGAGTGCTAGCTCAAGTCCTTAGTCTCACTTCCAAGTCACTACAACATATCCCCTTCCTACAATACAAGAACGGAAGATATCATACTCGATTCATCTAAAAGTCACACTATAATTACTTCTTTAGAACTAAGAAAGAACAATTATCCATCATCAAAATGAAGTCCTTGACTCTTTAATATAAGGAAAATCTTAGTTAAAACATTCCCAAAGATTTGCATTAAAACAAGGACCCAAGGCCCAAACCGTAAAGCTTAAAACCCAAAAAGTGCCCAAAATCCGGACAGAGACTAACACGGGTCGTGTAAATGGTTACACGGGTCGTGTAACTCACTGTAAGGACAACACGGGTCGTGCTTCTACAGCACGGGTCGTGTAATGCCCAGGTACAGCTCCGATTTTGGTCATTTTCACTCATTTTTGACCCGATTCAAGTTCCGATTCTTCCCAAAACTCATGGACATCAAAAGGACATTATTTCTTCCCAAAATACACATCATTAGACTCAATTAAACTATTCAAAACCATTTCAAATGAATCAATTACATTCCATGATCACAACTTCACTCTATAAGCTTAAACCATGGAATATCCAATTCCATTCTTACAATTGATGATTACAAGTGGAGATTCCTTCTTCCATTCCATGGAATCATTAGGAAATGATCCTCACTCCACTTATACATCCAAATTGATACATTAAACTCATTCATCCATCCATTAAACAAGAGATCCAATCATCATCTACATGAACAAAACCCATTTAAACACCCAACTCCCATTTTCTAGTGATTCAAGGTTAATGACTACAAATCAAAGGTTGGAATCCTTAGGGAATCATTAGAAATGAATCCCCTCATCCAAAACCACCATAATTATCTATAAATTTCAATATTCCTCCTCTATTCATCAAATCCCCAAATTCTAGGGTTCATAACACCCAAATTAATCAAGTAGTTGAATCTAGAGCATCCATGGATTGAATGTAGACTCCAATAACTTAGAAACATCAAATAAACATTGGGGAATCATAGGAATAACCTCATCCCACCATAAATCTCGAATTGGGCCAAAACCCCAAACCCTAACTCGAATTCAAAGCTAGAAGATGAAGGTTTTATACCTTAGATTGACTAGGAACTTGAAGAGCTTGAACCATCTTCCATCTCTAGCATCAAATCCTCAAGAACCCTAGAAAAAATCGCCACTCTCACCCTCTCATTCTCTCCAAATCGTGATTTGGCTGAAATGGGGAAGAACCCCCATCAAAAGCTCACCTACTTAAAGATTTGGCAAGAAGGGTCCCTAGAGTTTGGTCTTACTTCACCCAACACCCATAAAGTCCATTATTCTAGCTAAAAGTATCTAAATTCACACGTATGCCCCAAATACAATTATTTATTCCACTTTAGTCATAGTATAGGTCAACACTAGCCCTTAGTTTCCTAATTTTACATAAATGGTCCCTTACACTAAAATTCTTCACAATTTAGGTCCTTAATATTAATTCAAGGAATTATTTGACCTAATTTAAACTCCACATCAATTCCTTCATAATATCTCCTAATTTTCTAAATCCATGACTAGTCAACTCTACTTAGGGTAAGTTTGGCCAAATTGACACTTTTAGTCCTTATGACAAAAATTTTCACATTTGGTTACAAATTGATTTTAAAACTAAATTTGGCTCATTTATACACAATATAAAAACATAAAAAAATATTAAATTTAGTTATTCTTTATTTACAAAATAAATTTGTTTTTCGGTTTAAGCCCAAAACTCCTAGGCCCAAAACACGGATGTTACAAATTGCGGCGCGCGGCGCGCCAATGTAAAGGCCGCGAAGCGCGTACATATTCGTACGAACTCAATAGTTGAATTGCGGCGCGCGGCGCGCAAACGATCTGGCCGCGGCGCGCGTACACATAATCCGGAAAATGGGCTGCGGCTAGGGTTTCTAGCTTTACCCTTTGGTTCCCTATAAATAGGGAACCCTAGACCTCATTATCAGTTGCTCATTCTATATTTCTCTCTGGAATTTTTCGGTCCCTTCCTCTGGCTCCCTGGGTGTGATCCCATTTGAGGCAGGACACTTGTGCTGCTTAGCTTCAAGATTAAAACTAAAGGTTAGTTTTCTGATTTATTCTTTTAGTTAATTTTTGTTTGGCCTTTAGGAATTAGTTACATGTTCAAAGTAAGAAAACATAGATCTTTTCTAGGTTGCATGTGAACTTAGGTTATTTAGTTCATGGTTGCGGAAAACCTTTCATTGTCCATATATGAATTTAGCAAAAACATACACTTACTGAAGAGAAAAGGGAAACAACTTAGTCTTTTTGATATTGGCACCATGCAGCATGCATGGTGTTCACCTAAAGTGGGTAGTCACACACAAACACCACCACTGGTGTGCGTGAGGAGGAGTTGGTGTGGTGGTAGGTGGACCTCTTCACGACCCTTCACGCTTAAAACCACCCCTCCCTCTCTCTTCATCTCTTCCTCTCTTTAAAATATATTTATATTTATATTAAAAAATAGGGATGATTTGAGAAGATGAAGTGATGAATGTTTATGTGGGTAAGTAATGGAGAAGTGGTGGACCTTTTGGTGTGATGGTGTGATAACCATACCACATAACCTTATATAACAAATACGAAAACCGTTAAACTACAAATGGAACCACATAAGTATATGTTTTAGTATACTTTGATGAATGGTTATCAATGTAATATTTGTCACAATCGTTTGTAGTTTATAACATAAACCAACTTATAAACAAGCGAATAACATATTTCAATCAAGCTCCAAAAAAATTCATCTCCAACCCACACTGTTTTTTATTAATATCATGCAAAAGACAAACCAGGTACACAACGTCTGTCCACAACGTCTGTCGTCTGATGGAATCAGGGAACGACTCAGTTTAGCACGGAGTTCACTCGGACCCCAAGCATAGGTCCCTTGTTTGACTAAATCCTCAATATACCACCTTGGATCCAACATTGCTATACATTGAGCTAACATCGCATATTTTTAAAAACTATCTACACAGTTTTTATTAATATCAAAGATGCTCCGAGGATTTTGGACAAAATTTTGATATTGAAATATTGTATTTGTAAAAGTGCCCGATATATATCGGATAAAGAAAAAATGTTGATTCTAGATCAAGGGGTACAGTAGTAATTTGACTTGATAGTGGCCAAGTAGAAAAACCCCCCTTCGGCCTCCCCATTTTTCTCCCCTATCCTTGATGTTCTTATAAACCCCCATCAAGCTCTTCTCCCCACACAAGATTCTCTCTCTTTCTCTCTCTCTCTCTCTCTAAATCACACACAAATTTGCATGGTTTTCAAATCCCAAATCAGATTTTGATTCATGGGTGTCATCTCTCTCTGCTACCACATGACTGTAATTCTAATCACTTGCTTTTTTAGGCATAAGCCCCATCTCCCAATCATCATCTAATTTTGACCCTTTTTAAAAAAAGTCAAACACAGCAACTTCAAAACTCACTCATAAAGCTATGGAATTGGAAGGTGGAATGGTGTTTGAAGCTTTGCTCCAAAATCAAAGCCTTTCTTTTCACTCCCCTTGGGTTCCCAACTCCTTTCATGGTAATTTCTTCGAATCTTTATCGAAACCCATTAACAAATCTTCATTCTTGAACTATTTTTTATAAGCTATTTGTATGCATATTCTTAAAAAAGAAAAAAAATATATATAAGTTCTTGAAGTTAATGTCGGCATATAATAAAGACGGCAAGACAAAAAATAGAAGTTTCAAAAGAAGTTTATGTCGAAATCACGCTTGAATTTCATCTTAATCATCATAATTCTTATCATGTGATTACAAACTAATAATCGTACTTAATATAGGAAAAATGATCGTGCTTTTTAGAAAATGAATGACTTTTAGATAAAGATTAAAAGGATACCATAGTTTTGCAATATTGTTTTATATGCTAACAAGCTTGTACTTTCTATCTTTAAAACGACAGAATAAAAAAGCTTTTGTGAAAAAATGGAAGTGTGAATTACCATCTAAAATTAAGAAGATAAAATCCAAATAAAAGCTTAATTTAATTCGCTAATATGGTTTACATATGACGACCCTCTACAGAAGAAAAAACTAGTAGAAAGAAGCAACCGGAAACGGAGGAAAACTCCGACGATGACTACGAAAAGTGTTTCCGGCAACCGGAGAAGAAAAGACGGCTAACGATGGATCAAGTTCAATTTCTTGAAAAAAGTTTCGAGGAGGAGAATAAGCTAGAGCCAGAAAGAAAAATTCAGCTTGCAAAAGAGCTTAATTTGCAGCCACGACAGGTTGCAATCTGGTTCCAAAATCGTCGAGCACGATGCAAAACAAAGCAACTCGAAAAAGACTACGAGATCTTGAATTCAAGCTACGATAAACTCAAATCGGAGTTTGAGTGCCTTCAAAAACACAATGACACGTTAAAACATGAGGTACTTGAGTACTTCCCCTAAATTCCTTTGTAATTTAGGTGAAAAAATGTTAACTTTTGAAAGATGAACAAGACGAATCGTATTTGTAATGTGGGTAAATTCGGAAGCTAATTTTTTTTTTTTTCTTTTATTTTGCCACAAATAGGTTGAATTGCTCAAGGAAAAGTTACATCAAAGGGAGAAAGGGGAAAAAGATTCAATCCCAAATGAAATTTCCACAAAAGAATCGGATTCAAATGCTCAAGAACCAAATCCAAATCCATTTTTGGTTAAATCTTGGAGCCAAGAACCAAAAATGGTGATATGCAAACAAGAATATGCGAATTCCGTTTCAACAAAAAGCGACATAATCGACTCGTATAGTGATGGAAACCATTCTTCATTTCTAGAGCCTTGTGATTCTTCAAATGTCTTCGAAAATCAATCGGATTTCTCTCAAGATGAAGAAGATAACTTGACTATTCTTCGGTGTCCGAAGATCGAGTATGAGTCGTATATTGACCCAAACGAGGGTTCTTTAGGATACCCAATTGAAGATCAACCCTTTTGGCTTTGGCCTTGAACTTGTCTATTGAGGAAGGGTTTTCGATCAAGATTCCCAATTCAGGGGACCCTATTGTAAATTAATTTAACCCTTTTGGTTTTGTGCCTAAAAAACTTTCTTGTGGTGAAAGGGTTTATGATCAAGATTCCTAATTTGAGGGTTCTTTGGGTACCCTATTCAAAAAACAACTTTTTGGTTATGGCCTTTAAAGTTTCTCTATTTGGGATCAAGATTCCATGAAATTTCTAGGCTTTGATCAATCTTTATGTAGGATAGTTTGCTTGTATCTAGAGATAGATGTTAATTAAAAAAAACATGTCCCTTTTTCTTCAACCATACTTTCTTTTAACATGTGTTTCATTTTCCCATGCATAACAATTTGTACATATATCATAGAATTGAATCGGTGCTCATCAACATCATTACTTAGGCTTGGGGGAGTGGCCTCGCCATCCTCCTCGCCTTCTGCCTCGCTGTGCCTCGCTGAGCCTCGCTGAGCCACACCGCCCAGGCTCGCCAAGGGCCTCGCTGAAGCCCCCTCGCTGAATCTTCGACGAGCTCGCCAACTCCAACGGCTACTTTCCATTTTCCATTTTCCATTTTCCATTTTCCAAACCAAAATCTTTTAAAACCTTTACAAAAACCTTTATAAAATTCAAAAAAATTTATAAAAAAAACTAGCCCTTTTTTTTTAAAAAAAAACTAGCCGTTACATCTTCCCCTATATAAACACAACCCTTCTACTCTTTTATTTTAATGTAATGCATTTTAATTTTAATTTATGTTTTTAATTTATGTTTTTAATTTATGTTTTTAATTTGTAGTTTAATTTATGTTTTTAATTTATGTTTTTAATTTATGTTTTAATAATATATAAATAATTAAAAAAAAAATTTAATAAAATAGTTTAGCATGAAGTTCAGCATGTGCTGACCACTACCACCATTTTTTGTCAGCATGTGCTAAACTTGCTGAATGCTGACGTGGCATAGTTTAGCACATGCTAATCACTCCCTCCAGCCTTAATAGAAACGTTGAACGCAGTAACATGTCTAAAAACTATACCGTTTTCTTGGATCATTTAAAGGTATAGTTATCATTTAAAGGTGTAGTTGGTCCAAACGAGTTGAACATATGCGTTGTGTTTGGCTTGTCCAGGTTTTTCTTTGTATCGTTTTAGTTAAGATAATAAAACTAGTCACATGAGTTTTTAAATTGATGGCTTAACGGTTTAATGGCCTTCGCTATTAAACCAAATATAATCAAATGGTTCACAATAAATCGAGTTGAAGGAAGCAAAACTTGTGCCATAATCATATTATTTACTAAAAAAATCAAATCTTAGTAATAGTAATGTTAGTTACTATAACTTGGATTGAGCATAAATATAAAAGGCCTATTGTAAAAAAAAATAAAAAATGGTATATGCTTAATGTATTTATTTAATGGCACATGACAACATAGTTTTGAAATGTAGCACAAAAGGTGTGAAGAAAATGAGGGCTCCTTCCATATGAAAAGGTCAAGTTCTATGAATGCTTCACTCTAATATACATTTTCTTTCTAACAAGAAAATGACATTTTGCCTAATGTGGCCTATTAATGGTGGTGACATCTTTGTTTCTAGTGAATATTAAATTTATTCTTCAAATATTTATTCAAAAAAAATCTTGAGTGATGATGTGAATTTCTAATTGAATATATTTTAAGAAAAACGAATTTTATATTTGTTTTGAAAAATTAGCATCCTTTTCGAATAATGGAAAATATTTTGTAGTTAAGAGTTTAATGTCCTTCACGAGTTAAGCTTGAAATTGACTCGCGGACATCGTTTAAGTTTGTATAGTTTCAGAAATTTGATAGTGTTTTCGTATGAATAGGAAACAAGATCTTATATATCATCAATTTAAGAAATGATTATAGATAAAAAAAAAAGATGGTTTATTAATATGAGTGTTAGGATTATCCCAAATTAAAACATGAACAAAAACTCTAACACTTCAAAACATATGTTATAAATGAAAAAAAATAGTAGAGAGAAGTTTGACTTGTATAATAATTTGTGGTAATTTATTAAAGGATTAAAATCTATTAATATTAACACCCGTAAATTAAATACATATATTGGGCTAAAAAATGTTAGAAAATGACTTAAAATGGTGACAAAGTTTCAAATTATATAAAAAAACATCGGTACTCAAATGACCATGCAACTGTCGATTTTGACTCGATTTAGCCACTCAATATCTGATTATGCTAAATTAGACATTGAAGTCTCAAATTTTATTCCTTTTGCCACCTGTGACCTCCTGCACCCATTTAGCGAGCTCCCTTGCCCACGTGGAGCCTACGTGACCTTAGTGGGGTCTCAGTTAATAATGTTTAAACGTAACGGTTAAGAGAAAAGGATGAAACGACATCATTTTGCACATTGGTAACCGGCGAGAATATGATTACTGAAATTCTTGACATACATCCATACTTGCACACGATTCCTCTTCTTTTGCAAAACACTTCAAATACACGAACCCTAAAATCAATCATCTCCTTACGAGAGCGATGAGTACTGAAGCAAAAGGAAACCCTGAATTCACTGTTGAGATTTTCTACCATGGTGTATTTGTGCCAAATCCTCTAAGTACGAGAATAGAGATAGTGAGAAAGTAGAAGCATTCAACTATGAGATACTTAACTACAACTAATTCAAGAAATGACTAAAGGATGTTATCAAAGATCGTTTTGATTCTGTATACTATGTTCTTCCTAGTCGGACATTATCGCAAAGCTTGAAGAAGTTTCAAGATGAAGTGGACTACATAAGATTTCTAGATTACGACATGTAAACTGGTGGACCATTGCAAGTGTACGTTGATCAGTTTAACGAGCCATTGTTTAACTGGATAGGGGAAGAAGTGGTAGTAGAATTTGAGTATAACATCTCGCTATCATCAGATGAAGAATCCGAGGAAGAGGATTCTCTCACCTATAAGAGGGGTGAAGTTAGTTCAACATCAACAACGCCAATATCTTTGGAGTAATGGCAGCAGTGTTTGGGAATGGTCCAGATGATGTTATTATTTAGTCTGACAAAAGTGTATATGTAAAAAACATTTAGTCTATATTTTTGTAAATATGAACATTCAAGTCTTTTGGTGTATTGTTTAACCATAAACACATACATTTTAGTCAGTATGGACTTATCTGAAAATGAAGTTGCTCGGTGTTATATTCATCCTCAAGAATAACATGATACAAACTTGTAACGCACCAACTTTTACAAACCATTTATATTACATAAAAGCATATTTTACAGAATACGGTTTACCAAAAACCATTGTCTTTGTTCTTAAATACAACAAGGGGTGTTACAAATACATATCAACAACCATAAAGTTTAAGAGAAATGATTTAATCAATACCAATACATGATAGCTGTATCCAGCTCTACTCTTTTACACTCTAGGACTTATTTTTACATCTTCAAACTATCTCACAACCTCGCACCTGAACCTGGAATACATGGCATAAAAACAGAATACGTAAGACAAAATGTCTCGTGAGTTACATGAGTTTTAGACTCAAACATTTAACCTCCTTTTTCAACCTTTTATAAAAAATTTATAATATAAACATTCGCAAAAACTTTATAGTATTAATATACTATAACTTTTTATCTTTCAAAACCATTTTATATCTTTCAAAACTAGCTTCTTTCATACTTTCTTTGACTGGTTTTATAAACTTGCTGGATTTTTATACTTAGGGCTTTAATCACTATAAGTGATACCCCAAGTCTCTACAGCTAGAAAGAACGGATCAATCCTCACAGTAGAAGTGCTGAGGCAGCCTACTTCGTGAAGGGGTTTTCCCCAGTAGACTCCTTACCTAACCCGGGTAGGTGGAACATAGTTCCCTTACTAACATTGCTAGCTACAATACCAGTCAAATAAAAAAAATACATTCTGGAAACTGAAGCATTACTTGTACACATAATGGCTAAATGCCAAGCTTTTGACTCAACACGCTTTTACCAAAAATCCAGGCGTTTTCCAAATTCATACTTCCAAATATAACAGTTTACTTTCCATATAAGCTAGAAAATATATCATTTTTGCAAATATTTTCACACATAGGTAACATTATATGAAATCTGAAAATACTTAATTGCCATGTATCCCAAAATGGGTAAAAATACTACATGTACTCACCTTATAGATCTTGAAAAGTCGATTAGACGTCCCTTGGTTCTTTACCCTTTCGATGTCCAATTACTTGACTTGCACCTATATGTAATATATGATACATTAATATTTATTTCTAATGACTCTATAACCCATTAGAGTCCTTATTATACCATTAATGGTCAAAGCAAGTGTAAAACTTTTGAATGACCAACTTTAATTAATCGTATATTATACGTATTTTACTACAGTACTTTCGGAGGGTCGTATTTCGATTCTGAAAATTTTCTGTGAAGTTTTGGACTATATTGGACCTATGTTCAAAATTTGGGGTCAATTGAACAAGTATAGGACCAAATCTCAAAAACCAAAATTCACTTGGCAGGGAACTTTGAAGCAAAACTGTATTTCACTCTGCCGTCGCGTCGCGTCGCGACCTGTAGAGTGGTCGAGTCGCAAATGCCGCCGCTTCGCGTCGCGACCTGGAGGGTGGTCGAGTCGCGATCGCTGCGATTCCAGACCAGTAAGTCCGATTTTTGTGCTGTAAAATCCCATTTTCTCTTGTTAAGCCCTTATTACTCGACTTAATCACTGGGAAATATTCCAAGACCAAAACCTTTGGCTAATAACAAGTTTTAAACCATAGAAGGATCAAATTCAAATCCATTTTCACAATTTCCCGTTTTCACAATTTTGGTCCAAAACCAAAATTATCAAGGTTTAATTGTTTCTACTGATTTGTTTCAGTCAATATAGCATCTAGAACTCATTTTAAGCCCTTAGGATCAAGTTTATCACAAGAACTCATCATCTAGGGTTCTTGATCAAAATCTCAATTCCTTCAAAATAGCAACATACTTCCATATTCTTAAATTAAGTTCTTTTAACATGACTTACTGTAATTAATAACCCACTTAGACACTTAATTCATGACTGAAATTACAAATTTCAGTTTCTAAAAAAAAACTCATCAAGAACAATCTAGGTTAGAACTTGAAATACTAACCTTGGTTTAGATTATATCTTCAATTCTTGTTGAAAATCTCCTTGTTCTTCTTCCTAGCCTTGCTCTCGGTTCTTCCAGAGGTTTCTCCCGTGGCTTCTACACATTTCTGAACATGTGGGGAGATCTTTCTCCCATTTATACTTTCAATTTTCCAGTTCTAGTCCCTCAAGTTCAATTCCTTGAACTTTGACCACCAAAAATCAAACATACTTACATAAAACTTAGTTTCTCACATTTTTAGTCCTAAACTATAAATAAATTTTTATAATAATTTCTGCATGTGGTCAAATGACCAATTTACCCTTTTTATGGTAAAATGACTAAATTACCCTTACAACCATAATTTCTCATAATATTACATATAAAACTTTAAATTACACACATCTTATTTTACATATTTATATTATAAATTTTTGGTCGTTTCAATAAACATCAAATGACATACAATAGCATCTCCTCATATTGGAGAAATATCAATCCAACCACCAAATCTCGACGCCCGAACCAGCTCTAAACGTTATCCTTCTAACCGAGATTTAATTTCCCATACATCACTAGCAGACCTTATGAAATTACTTTGGTGGGTACATTTTATTTTGATGCTTCAAAAAATTTATTTTTACAAAAAATTAAAATACGTTATACAAAAGATTTAATTTATACATTGATATAAAATAATTAAATGTATACTTTATAAACGTAAATCTAATAATCTATACTTACATTAGGCTTTCGAAAAAAATATAAAATTTTCATGGGTTGCTTAAGCTACCTGCGAAAGTACAAGTGATTAATGCACAATATGAATTGCGTACTTGTACTTTTGCAGCCCCTTTAAGCTCACCTGCGAAAGTGTAAGTGTGTAACGCACGGATTGTGCATTAAAAATTTTTACTTTTGTAGGTGAGCCGAGCCACCTGTGAAACTCTGTGGTTTTCGGGGTTCGACGTATTTTTTTGACATATTGCTAATTTTTAGACCTTGGGACCATGGGCTTCGGCTTCGGCCTCGGCCCAAAGTAAAAAATCGAAGCCCAATACATGACATGGCGGCATTCTCGCATGTGGCATAGTCCACTTGCGTAAACAGTGCAAATGACCAAAACTAGTATTTTTATCATTTGACTATTTTTTTGGCAAAATCTTATGAGATTATGCTAATTGTCATTTTTTCTGAAATATATTTTCTGGAAAAAATAAGGAATCTAGAAATTCAAGTTAGTGAAAGCAAGACAATGCCATCAGATTAGAGCACAATTGATGTTTAATATTCTCAACATAATACTTATCGGTTATATTAAAAAAATAGTAAAACTACTATTTATGAAATATTGCTAATTATACGAGGTATTTAATGGATCATAACATATAATATTTTTTGTGATTCACATGAGATAAAAATTATGATCGTTGCTATATCGATATGTACATGATAAAAGTTATTTTTTTCTATAGAGATAAATCAAAACGTAGAATCATAGTTTATGATTATAAATTACAGAACTCTATAAAGTAGTTTTGGTTTCTAAAAACAGAAACATTCTTACAATGACAATTTTCCGTCAAATTTATATCTTTTGACAAAACACAAATATAAAACAAAACGTAACATATTTTCTTATCACATTCTTATCTTTTATCCTAATTTCTTTATATTGTATATTAAGGTCAATTGATGTCACATCTGGTGGGTTCTCATATTTAATGTTGAAGGATTTTAAAATTAGCCTAGTACACTCAAACTCCTATTAAAATATTTCACCATATCCAGAAGACCAGAACTTCCACAAATGTTTCCTATCAATTTTGAGGGCACTTGTACTTAAAAGTAACAAAAACAGCGTAGTAACTGTAATACTTTTTATAAAACCCAGTTTACAAACTTACAATATAAATTTTTAGATGTTGATTTTAAAGATAATTGTTATTTACATATTTTTGTGTTATTTTTAGCATGAAAGTTAGCAACAAGTCTCAAAAGAATGAGTTTCTATATCTGATATAAAAACTATGTGACAATAAACTCGATATCATAAGTATTCTCTATCAAGCATAGACTATTGCAATCACCAAAAAAAAAAAAAACAAAAAAAAAACATTATAACATATAAATATAATATGTGTAGTTAAATTTCTACCCTTGTAAAAGCAGTTAATAGTTTTACTGTAAATAAAATTAGGCCTGTATCGTTCGTCATATCATGTTATTAATGAAAGTAAATGATATTGACTTTTGTGGCTTCGTGAACTTACGTAACCATGCATTAAAACTTTTGACGGCCTTTATAAAAAAAGTTTACATATTATTCCGTCTTTTTACGAATAAGTTTATTAAAAAGATAATCAAATCTATAACTTTAAGAACGTTCAAAAAAAATGAAATTGACAGAAAATCATATATCTTTGAAAAATAAGGTTAAGGCTGAAGGGGAGTGGTGTCGGAGGCACCCACATCCACATCAGATTTTTCCCTCAAAAACGAATTCGCCGGCGACAAGAGAACAGTGAGGAGTGGTGCCGGCGACAAGAGGAGAGAATGAGTTGAATGAGAGGGAGACGAGAGACAAAGACGGAGGAGAGAGAACGCGGCAATGAAATGCCGCTCAAGCGTTGCCGCTCGTCGATGCCGCACCCGGGGGCCGGTGTTGCCGCCGGCACGCCTTTCCAAATCAGCTACTGCCGGCAAAACAAAAAACATCCCCACTCCCTTCAGCCTAGTAAATTTACTTTTAACAACTAAATATTAGTTAATTGGAATAAATAAACGTACTATTGAATGTCTTCTTTTTCATAAGGAAAATTCTATTGATTCCTAATAAATATTCCTAATTCATCTTCCTACCCATTATATAAGGACATGTGTAATCTATTAATTCTTTTTTCTTAATCTCATCTATTGTTTTTGACACTTGTATTCATCTTATGATTAAGAAGAAAGTTAGAAACATTTATTAAGAGGATATAGAATTACTCTTTTCTACTTATTTCATATATGTAGGGGACTCGAACTCATAGTTAGACGACTGTAAAAGTGGTTTGATGGTATTTTTGAAGAAAGTAATCACCGTACACGTGTCAATCAAGATTGCCACAGTCTACGATCAATCCTGCTTTACGTGTTCCAAATGACAAGCATATCATACAGCGTACACCACACCACATCTGTAATAATCGTGTGACCCACCACCAGGGCCGTTGATAAGACATGATCCCCACGTGGCATCAGATTACCGGTTCCACTCTACGTCCTCAAGACTTGTCCTGTTTTTAAGGGAGTGTGGGGTCCGGTCTGCTGTTGACGGGACCATTGATGTTTATTTTACGTCCCTTCATTCAGATACCGACACGTGTAATGTGGGACCGAATGTCCACGTGCGGACCACGCTGGGTTGTCAGAACAGACACTAGAACATATTGCGTTGGTCTTCAAAACCTGCCACATGTGTTAGTTGGTAATTTTCACTTTACGCCCCCTTTTATAAATGCTCTATTTCTTACCCTTATTTTTTTTGTTTTTCTTCATATATGAATACATGATCGTATATTTGGCTAAAGGGTGTTTGGTTGTTTTTGTTAAAACTTAAACCAGACATAAAAAAATTCTGGTTTCCTTGTGTTTTGTTTCTATTTTATTTTCATATATCTTATTTTTACGTTAATCATACTAATAAAAATTTAGAGAACAATAATATATAATATCATGAACAAAAGAGAAGTGATCCGTACACAACAATTTTTCTCCATACAAAACAATTCATGCTTTAGGGGTGCTGTACATTATGCATAAAATATATTAAATTGTTGTGTATGAAGAAAAATTGTTGTGTACGGATCACTTCCCTGAACAAAAGCATCACAATGCACAAAAACTCTGCCCTTACTATCAACCAAAGCGCACCGATACCAATATCAATGAAAATGCCGAGTTCCATAAGAAAGAGGTAAGATGCAGTCATGTAGACAGTCTAGACCCAAAGATAGGAAAACTGCTTCCATTGATGAGTTTGACATAAAAATATTGCGAGCACGCATCGAACGATAACTAGCCTCAATTGCAAGTACATGTGTTATGTGGACCAAATTCATACGGATTCATATATGGGATTCTAATGTCCAAAGTATGAACGTGAATGTTGGATAAGAAAACCTAAATTATGAGATTCTTATGGGAGTTAAAGCTCGTGTTATAGTTATGTGGAATACTAAAGCACGAGTAAAAACTAAAACGTAAAACACTAGTAAGTAAACATATTAAAGATGATGTGAGAAGCAATAAATTTGAAAAAAATTGTGGTTATTTACATCAAAAAAATGCGGGTGTATAATAAAGCCGAAAGTAAATAGAAGCAACGGTAAGCATGTAAACACGATATACAAAAAATTCAAGCAAATACTAACAACAAAGCATAAAACAGATACTAACACTACAGACTTAACGTAAATAGGGGACAAAAATAAAATACAAGAAAATGTCCAATTGTAAAAATTATAGATGTGCACAAAAACTCATCACGTACGGAAAAGAAATGTTTGCTAATTTCATACAAATAAAAACCAACTAGATATTAAATATATACAAAACAACATGATTTTAGATTTTCGGCTTTGTTAGATTATCATTCGATTTATATAAGAACCAGACCAAATCCAAAAGTTGGGCTTTTTAAAAACCAAACATCAAAACCATCGGTTTTAGAATCGGTTAGTTAATTTTATTCGGTTTTGGGTTTTTCATTTAAATTTCTATTTGAGGAAAAAAAAAAAGTAATCCAACGAGTGATGAATTAACAGAAAAACAATGCCAAACAATCAGATCATTTCTAAAAAACGGTGCCAATGGATTTCATTTTTCTTAAAACCAAAAGAGTTACGTGAACAACATGCGACCTTGAATTTACATCATGATGCATCAATGAATTGTAAAATACAACACGATGGTTTTTACTTTTTATCACCAAACAATATACAAACAAGTAAGTAATAAACCCCAAAATCAAAGAATCAAAAATTAGCATATCAAATTTATTCCTCATTATCAAAATCAACACGATTCCGACGACCCTAAACGCCGTTTCAAAGCACGAAGAACACTCCACATGAACGTGGAAGCAGTAAACATGATAATACAAGCAACAACAGCATACTTGACTCCAATGTTGACCAACATGTTGACCAAAAGACCAGCTAACACGACCCCACAAAAATTTGCTGACATGGCGGACCAAAAAGGGATATCAAGGATCGAAGCTATGATGGCTCCGGTCCATGCACCGGTGCCTGGAAATGGAACCGCTACAAACAACATTAGACCGAGCCATTGGAATTCTTCAATGGGGCCCGCTTTTAGTTTTGCTTTTTTGAAAAGAAGGTCTAGAAAATGAGCAGCTGGCTTGCTGGTTCCAGCTAGGAATGTTGCTACTGGTTTTAAGTAGAGTATTATCAAAGGCACGGGTACCATGTTCCTGCAATGTTTTAAAAGTGTTAAAATTGTATTTGATAAACATGATAATTATTAATCAACCTCTTTGTATTTCTAATTATAGAGGTGTCTAAATATGGTTTTGATATCATCGCATTATCTGTCCAGAATGGGATTCTTTTATAAAAATAAGCATCTTAGCCCATATATAATCACTTTAACTTTTGGAAGAAATGTCTAAGGGGGTGCCTTGGCATATGTTTTCTGTCGATAACATCGTGTTTGTGAACGAGACTAAGGGGCTGTTTGATTTGCCTCTTACTGGTCGGTAAGAGCTTACATCCGACTCGATCCGAGTCAGACCGTTTGATAACCCAAAAATTTACCTGTGACTCGGTCCTACACCCTAAAATTTACCTCTTACTCGGTCAGCTTTAGGATAAGTCCTCAATCAGCAAGTATCAAACAACCCCTAAGTTGCTTTGCTCAGTCGGAAGTGAAATGATGGAGGTGGCAGTTGGACAAACTATAATGTATGAATCTGCGTCTTGGTCTGGTCAATTAAGATGGAGCATAAGAGGAAGATGGAAGTTGTGGAAATGAGGAAGATGTGGCAAACATTTGGTAGAACATTGTTGGATCAAATGTCGAATGCGTCTATCCCCAAAAAAAAACTGTGGAATGGAGGATTCTGGTGGTATGAACATGCCTAAAGATACGATGAGATTAGACGAAAAGTTGGCCCTTTTCAAGGACATAACCTCATATGGAAGTAGTCAAGGTCCTTGTTTCCTTTTCTTATAAGATTAATTATACCTTTCATAGATTATTTACCTGCCTACTCTTGTATCAGCTTGCTCTTACTCCTCTTGTATCTACTTTCAGCTCTACTATTTGTTTCTGCAATCTATTGTATTGCTTGTATCTACTATATTCCTCGTACCTGTTTTATTGTTTATAATAATTGTTTAATCCCCCCTTTTATGATCCATTACAAGTTTGCATTTTACAAGTCATGGGTCATCTATGGAATTAGTCTCCCTACCCCATATTTGGGCAAGATTGTCTAACTTTAGGGGTGGCAATTCTCAACACGACACAAACTCGACAAGCAAATAAATGGGTTTGGGTTGACCTTAAACGGGCTCGAGTCATTAACAGAACCCACATAATGAACGGGTTGGTAAGCGAGTTCACGGGTCGACCCGCCAACTTGCTTAATTATATTAGGTTAAAAAAAATAAAGAATACATATTTCTTAATTTTATGCATTATGTCCCAACACTTAAGAGGCTAAGACAGAAAACACAAACTAAAGACACTCGGTAAACAAAAAACTGAGAATCTATGCCCTAGCCGGCTAGCCCCCATGTCTCGTGTTGACCTTAACATTATATGGGTCGTACTTTTGACCTGCCAACCTGTTTAATTATATGGGTCCTATGCATGTCGTGTTTTCTGACCCACCAACCAAAACAAGACAAGATTGCCACCCGTAACCTCCATATGGGATTTTGGGTTTTGTTGTTGTTATTCGCTTTAAAGATTGTTGTTGAGAAGTTATAATTATAACTTTTACATACTTGGATTATTATAGTTTTTCTGGGTAGTTATTTTTGTTGTTCGTTGGAACATTTTGATTTTATATAATATAATATATTTGTAGTGTTATACATTTTTTTCTTAATAAATCTTACTAAAATATAAACCACATGATTTTTAAAAATGCAAGAGCAAATTTTATTTCGAACTAGGTGTACAATATATTTTATATATCTGCAGGTTTTTTTATAATATTTCACTTATTAATCATTATTCTTTAAATTAATTTGTAAATTATGTTATTTACTAATACTTACTATTAATATTTACAATATTTTATTTAGAATATACAATCTTCACATTAACAAAAAAATATATAGTCGTGCAACACATGGTTATAAAACTAGTGGTTCTTGGTTGGTGATGAATAATAACAATTTGCAAGTTATTAGATTTCAATGCACGGTTATATAACTAGTTGTTCTTGGTTATTGATGATAATAATAAAAATTGCAAGCTATTGGGATTCAAATTGGTTTTAACTGTTCTTGGTCAATGATGAACAATGATAACAATGAAAAGAACATCATGTTTCTAAAGGTTAAATGAAATTGATGATAAAGATGAATGATGATGATAAATATGTAGGATAAAGTATATAAACTTCCAATATTGAGATAATTATCAATGTTTATTGCTAACACTCGCAGCAACAAGGAATCAAATAAGCAGGTTAAACAAGGGTAATCCCTATTTGGTAAACAACTAAAATCTTTCATTTCTTCCTTTAAATCCCCAAAAAAAAACAATTTGGTTCATATAAAAGTCATAACTTACACCTAATTTTGGATGCAATATATACCCTCACCAATGCTGATCAACAACATACCTAAACAACCAAAGGTTTAACCCCCAAAACAAATACACGCACATTTGTTAAAAAGGAATCAAGTATATAATGAATAATAAACAGATTAACTGTACAATTGACGAAAACAATGTTAGGAAAGAGGAGTGGACTAACCCAAGAACAGATAAAGTAGTGAGAAGAACAGGCTTGAGTTGTAACCAATACCCAACGGGAATTGCACCACGAAGCTCAATCACAGGAAGTGTAGCCAAAGCGAACACCACAGCTTCATCGGGCCAACCCGACCCTCTCAAGAAATTAGCAAATTTCAGTCCGAAGCTCGAAGCTTTAATGGACTGCACAGCCGCATCTGCTTGTTGAGCTTTAGCATCCGCAGGGGAAAATGCGAATAAAGCTACAGAAAACGATGCCCACAAAAATACCCAAAATAAGAATTTCCCTGGGGAGTCTTCAGCTACCGGTAGAGTGTCGTCGTTTTCAAGTTTTTCAAGAAATGCGTTCGTTGTAGACGAAGAAGATGAAGATTTTGTTGCGGTACAACGAGGGTTTAGATGAAAATTGAAATGAGGTGAGGTTTTGTTTGTTAAATAAGGTTTTGAAAACGAATGTATTCGATTGTTTTGGATGAAGGAAAGGGTCGTTTGGCGGTTTGAGGGTCTGAAACCTGATTTTTGGTCGGAGATTGTCAAGATTGTTAATGGGTGCGGGACATAAGAAGCCATTGATGGAAGAGAGTGAACTTGTGCGAGAGAAACAAGGGTTTTATACACAAGAGTTTAAGGGGTTTGGTTGTTCGTTTCAAAGAGAAGATCAATCATATTAAAATTAAACTAATGCTAATATGCTTTCTCATAACAATTCAACAAAAACAACCCAAAATAAGTATCAATCTATCATATCATTAAGTTACGAAAAAAATCTTACAAAGATACGGGTGATAAAATCGAGGTTCTTCGGGTATTTTTTGTTCTTACTAACAAGGAGGTCATGAGTTCAAACCCTGACACTAACATAACAATGAGTAGGAGTAGGAGTAGGATAGATTAGCCGTTCTAAAAAAAAATAAAAAAAAATAATAATAAAGATCATCCTTTTCCATAAATAAGTCAAAGTATGTATTAAGATTATCATGTTGGTTTTCATATATTTAATCAAAATTTTGATTTCCGGATATATATTTAATATATTTTTATTGAAAACCAAAAATAGATGTTACTAATGATGTTAATGCTTTTAAGTATAAAGAATAAGTAAATAGATACTTATATGATATTACAATAATATATTGTGGTCTTTATATTGTTTTAAAAGAAAAATTGTTATAGTAATCTTGTGTAACACAATAAATTATGAAAGCAAATGGATTTTGTCAAACTTTTTTATTGCTATGAATTCATTTCAAATATTATATCAATTCCTAGTATTAAAGATAATAGAGTTGATAATGATGGATGGACAACATTGCATATACAAACAATGAGGGAGGGGATTAACCAAGGCACCCTTTTTATTAGACTAATTATGCTTATGTTGTTCATTTTATTTGATTCCCTCTTTTGTTTTATGGGCTACTTGGATATTGATAAATATAGTATGTTCTCGTTTTTAATTATTGGATATCTCACGGAGTAGCAAGTCTTTACAAGTGTTGTGTATGATTCATATAAATCTCTTATGATTTGTTAGAAACCTTTTAAGAAAATGGTATGAGATTGTTCTTTTTCTTTTATTAACATATCCAGCAAAACTATTTCACCGCTATTTAGACCAACCGGAGCGCATGCGGGCAACGAGTACGGGGTCCAAGTTGTCATCCCACCACGCGTGGTAACACCGCCCCAGTTGGGGTTGTGACTGTGGTGATGGGTCTTCCCGGGGTTGTAACACCGTGCGACAAATTCAGCCAAATTTCCATTTTAACCCCCCAGGACTTTGGTGCAATTTAAAAAGAACCCCCCCCCCCCCCACCCCCACAACGGCTATTTGAGGTTAATGGTAAAAAAAACCCAAATTTTTTTAAATTTTTACCAACTATATATACATATTTACTCACCAAAAAATTACACATCTTCTACACCCGTATTTTACACCCAAATCTCTCTAAAATTTTCAAAAATCATGTCTAACCAAGATTCTTTTTTTAATTTGTAGGTTGTCGGTTTGTTTTTTAGTTTTAATTTAACATTTGTCGTTTTAATTTCCGGTTGTAATTTTTAATTAATGAAATGTTTTATTTTAAAAAAAATTATTTGTTTTAGTTTTGTTTATTTTTTATTTATTTAAAACAAAAAAGTGAGTGGTTAGTGAGTGGTTACCATTTTCTAGAATTGAAGGGGTGAGGGGTTAGTGAGGGGAATGTGAGGTGGCGCCTACGTGGCATTCCAACCCCTTGGGGTGAGTGGTCACGGCTCCTCTTGGTCTTATGGTACAAAATGTATACAATGGAAATGAAAGGATATTCAAAAATACAATTTTTCCTATTTGACAGGGCCACCAATCTTGAGATAATTGTGAATGAGTTTAACCCCCCCCCCCACCAACCCCCAACCTCGGAGGTAGACCACACGAAGCTTTGTCGTGAAAGTGTTCAAAAAGAAATCATGGGAGTAAAGATGACACCCAGTTGAAGTGTTGTAGGAACAAACCAATTATATACACAACCCAAGGAAACGAGATCGCACACGAAATTGTAATCAATCTCAATGTTTTTGGCACGCTTATGAGAGATAAGATTTTGACTTAAAAGAAGAGTGGGTCCATTAGGTGCTAACGCGTGAAGCTCTCAAAGGAGGTACACAACCTAAACAAATTCAGCAGTCGTTTTTGCCATAGTATTTAGACTCATGGCTGGAGCAAGACATGGTGGGCTGTTTTTTGGCACTCCAATAACTTAAATTGCCGCCAAGGAAAATGGAGTAACCTTAGGTAGATCGTCTAGTTTCAATGCTACATGCCCAATCGACATTTAAATACCCAGTAAGTGAAGACATACGAGTATGTTGAAAGGAGAGCACATATGAAAGTGATCATTTCACATATAGAAGGATGTGTTTGACAACACTAAAGTGGGCATCAATAGAAGCATGAAGGATTTGACTAACTTGGTTTACTGTTTAAGAGGGATAAAGTCGTGTGACCGTAAGATACTGAAGTGCTCCTACAAGAGAGTGATAAAGAGTCGGGTTTAAGAAAGGAGAGTCGAGGTTGGACAATTGCTCTGAAGTAAACATAGTAGTTTCCATAAGTTTAGATTCTAGTAATTCGTCTCGAGTAAGTATATGATGGGCATACTTGGCTTGGCTTAAAATAAGCTCGTATCGGTGTAAGAGATCTCGTGGACTAATAAATAATTAAGCTCGTCAATATCCTTTATTGCAAATTCACAATGTATGTATGAAATGGTCTTGCGAGTTATTAGTTTTCTATTTCTAATAAGGATTGTGTCATCAACATAAACCAACAGATAAAGAAGGCATGAGTCTCATTTAAATAAAAAAATGATGGCTAGGCCTGACTATACAATAATCAAAAAGAGGTAAGAAAATCATTAAGCCTTTTAAACTAAGCTTGTAGGGCTTATTTGAGACCGGATAATGTGTTTTTGAGATAAAAACATGATTAGGAAGGCATTGAGCAACAAAACCAATATATTGCTCTATGAATATGGTTTTAGTTGTGTGACTATTCAAGAATGCATTCTTGGCATCGAACTAATTAATATGCCATCTATGCATGACCATAAGGGAAAGCATGATACAGACAATGAAGACTTTACCTACTAGACTGAAGGTATGCAAGTAGTCTCAACTAGTAATTTGGGTAAAACCTTAGGTAACGAGACATTCTTTAAAGTGGTAAACGGCACCATCATAGTGATACTTGGTCAAAAATACCAATTTGGAACCAATACTTTTGAAGAGTATGGTCAGGGGATGATAGACCAAATGTTAAGCATGCATTTCTTCCTCTATTGCATTGAGCCATTTAGGATTTTTGGTAGTAGATTTCAAACCTTTAGGTTCTACCAAAGAGATTAGATTAAGATAAATTTTATTTCATTTAATATGATTAAGATAAAAAAATATCGCAGCTTAATAATACATGACTATGCTCTTGTAGTCATGGGGTGATTCGTGGTGGTCGAAGGAAGTGGCATGGAGGTTAGAGATGGAACTAATGATGTTATTTATAACTGTTAGTCAACAGCATGTATGGCTAATAGGTCATTGATCGAGGGCCATACTGAGCTATCTGCGGTTAAATTGAGCCCAAGGCATAAAAAACATGGGATGGTGATGGTGGAACGGAAGATGCAGCATTGGTTGGGTCATCGTTAGGTTTTGATTAGGCTAATTGGGTTTTGTAGCGTCCCAAATTCCAGAAAAAAAAATTCGTTTTTAAAAGCGGTTTAAATGCATAAAAACAAGTTGTAAATAAAACTATTCGTTCCAATGTTCAGTATTTAAAGCATTTAAAGCCATAAATATCGAACCAAATACAAAACATTAACCAGTATAATACTTGAACACCAAATGTCAGATGCGATATAGTCGCGCCACGCTCCAAAGCTCGGATTGAGAAATACCTAAAAAACATTTAGGGTGAAAGAGTAAGCACAAAGCTTAGTGAGTTTCCCAAAATACCACACTATCCATCACATAAAGCTCCTTCCTTTTGGTCTCCGGGCTTGCCCCGAACAACCTGGCTCTCGGGCTTGCCCCGATCCGCCACAACTAAGAGCTTGCGGGCTTGCCCCATTCTGTCCCTCACCAGTTCATTCGTGGACTCTCGGGCTTGCCCCGATCCATCTGGCTCTCGAGCTTACCTTGATCCGCCTTCAATCTTCAGTCACAATAACAAATCCAGCGAATAACACATAGCAACACAAAAGCCAAAGCATGAAGTTTGACCCAACGGATCCCTAACATCAATCATTCAATCAAATAGCATAAAGCATATCCAGTTTAAACACACGTTACTACACTTAGTAATATAAGGTTACCTACGCATGTAACATCACCCATAGTATAATGAGAAAACTCACCTGATCCGCAACCTCAAGCACACGCTTCCGATATCCTCACTCGTTAAGTAGCATGAACTCCTAACTTATCATAAAGTTGTAGATAATAGAAATACCCATAACCGATCCTACGGTCCAAATTCCCAATCCACCCATGAATTGACCCAAAAGTCAATTGGTCAAAGTCAAAATGTCAAAAGTCAACGGTCAATACCGAGATAGCGCCGCTATCTCCCTAAAATAGCATCGCTATCTCTCATAATTGACTTCGCAGCGGTCGTCGTGCGGTCAAAAATAAGAAAAACCTAACACACACACTAGCACAGTGGTAGTCAGGGTCGATCCGCAGGAGCTTCGTGGTTAGACCAGATGACAGATTACCAACTTGTAGTGTCACGCTACAGTCGGAGGACCTAGTTTCTAAGTTCTCAACTACCCAAAAGCAATAACCAAACAAAGTCAAGCCAAGCATAAGATAAACTCAACTCAAACAAGCCTAGTTACTTTCTAAAATCAGAAGTGCATCTCTGAATCACAAGCAATCAAAGGCATCCAAAACATCCAAACAAAAGAAAGTATAACCTAAACCAATAGCTACAGCCCAACTGAACAGTTACTGGCCAAAGTTCAATACCTAAGGCTAACCTAGTTGGCTACTAATTTCAGCAAGGGAAACAGTCCCAAACAAGGTCAAAATAACATCCAAACACCTCCCAAACAAACACAATCAAACACAAGTATTAAAACACCGAAAAACTAAGATTAATTGTAACCAAATGATTTTCATTAACCCAAACTGAATTCTAGTGGTCCAATACAGTAACCAATGATGCAAAACAGAAAACTAAAGTGCTCAAAGTCAGTGGTTGTCACTCCCAAAGACCTTAGCTACAAATGCTACTTACTACCAAAAGGAAATTAAATCATAAAACCTGAAATGCCAAAAGATGGTTGCTGAAAACGAATTCTTGGAGTCAAAGAGCCTCTACGATCGATTCTTCACCAGGGTTTTGCTTGGGTTTTCGGCTGTAAATGCCTCTATTTATAGTTGAAATTTACCGCAGCCGCGCCGCGCACATGAGGATCCCGCGGCGCGCGTACTTATCAGATCCCGTTTTCTCGGCCTTTGAATTTGGTTCACCGCCTTTGACCCGCGTCGCGCGTTGTTAATTCCCGCGGCGCGCGTACGTATTTCCTTGATTTTTCATTCCTTTCCAAACTTTTCCAATTTGCACGCTTTTAGTCCCTGTTTTCATTCTTTTCTTCCAAACAAGTCCTGGCACGAAAAATGAGAATACCAAGATATATCTGATATAATTTCATCAAGAATAGGGCTCAACAACGCCTAAAATACTTGATATCACTAGGCGTTGTCAAACACCCCACACTTGTGCCTTGCTTGTCCCCAAGCAAGAGAGTTTTTAATAAATTCTAACTAAGACTCAAACAATTTTTGACTGTGTTTAGTTTCAAAGCTTATTGCCCCATGAGTTAGAGTGGAATAGTTCGCGAAAACATAATTGAATTGTTCTTTGGAATTCATGGCTTTCTAGAGAACCCTTGATCACAAACTTTCTGTTCACAATGAAGTGTACTTACTTATTCAGATTCTAAAGGCCATTAAGGAATTGTCCACGACTTTCGATGTTGTCCGTGTAACGAGCTTTCGGAAATACCATCCCAGACCAGACGATCTTAGGTGGCAAAGTGCATAAGTCCCACCCATTTTAGACTTACTGGCTCGAACAACAAAGGCCACAGATTGACATTTCCTTCCTAAATTCTAATCTTAAAACAGCTCAATCTTCTAAACTCATAAAACTCAACTTATTTGACTAACTAATAGCATGATCACAAATAAACAGTATTTCTTGAAAAATACCACTGCTATCAACAATCACAAACCATTCGTTTCAAAATTGCAATTTATTAAAAATTTTGAAAAATATTGCTAAAATTTTGAAAATTGATCATTTCTGCAAAAATTTAAAAAAAAAACTCTTTCGACCGTCCACACCCCACACTTAAAATCGTACAACGTCCCCGTTGTACAAAAATTAGTTTTAAAACAAGGGAGAAAGAGTTACCCCTTTTGGACGATAGATTGCTTGGTGCTCAGTATCACTGGGATAATTGCGAACAACCGGATCCTTGATTTCGTATTCCGAAGTTGTAGCGCTACAGTGAACACACCGGTGGTCAAGACAAGTGGAGGGGGCACGGTGACCCCACACTTGTCTGAGACAACTCCTTCCCAATTGACATAACATGCATGACTCAACAAAACATTAAAAGCAAATATAACAAATATAAAATATAAACAGACAAAATATAAAGGTGTGTCATAGATTCAGTACATATGTAACGCCCCATTTTCGATGTCAGAAATTATAATTAGCGTGAATTACTTAGTCTGGTATCTTTTAAGAAAAGAGAAAAATAAAGTTTATTTAGGAAGGGATTTGACGAATAAAATCTCAACCGTTACGACGAATAATAATAATAATAATAATAGTAATTAACCGCTTAAGATAAAAAGAAGAAGAAGATTGTTTGGGGGTTGTTTGGTCATTTATTTAAACTTAGAATTTAAGGAATTTGTGGTTTAGACAAATAGAATTAAAGTGGTAAAGTATTGGGTAAAACAAAAATAATAGGGAATACATGAGGGACCTTTTGTGACATTACCTTTGTGGTTTGATTATTACTCGATCAAGAGAATTATTGATGGGTCCAATCCTCCTTTCTTACCCTCATATCCGTCCAACCATAAAGCTTTTATTGTTTTCATTTCTATTTGGCCGATACGGCAAGAGAGACACCGAAATTGTATGGAGAAAAAGATAAGGCAGTCACTGGTGGTAGCTAGGTCACCGGAGGAAGGGGGACAGCAGCCGGGAGGAGGGCTATGGAGGAACGGAAGGAAGTTAGAAGCAATCCCTGTGGTCGTCTTCGGTTGTAGAAGGTAAAGCTCGTTCCTTTGTCCTTTTTGCTTCTTGGTCGTCACCCACTAACATCGTCGGTAGCCATGGATGCCGGCTGACCATTTTATGCCACCGTGAACCACCTGAAACCACCATGATGGTGGCGGTGATGGGCTGAATTAAACCTAATCATGGCTGTTCTATGTAGTAGTGAAGTTTGAATTTGAAACTTCCCTATGCGCATGTACAAGTCACATGTAATCGCAAGTGTTGTAAGTTCAAGTTCTTTTGGGGTTTGATCCATGTATTGACTTAACCCATTAAGTGGATTGTTTAGCATGTTAAACCACTGAAAAATTACCTCCTTTTAGTCAGGAGAATATGATAATTTATTGTGCCTTTAAGTGCTACATGACTAAGGACTTGTAACACTTAGAAGCTAACACAATTCACATGACAGCCTTCTGTCTTGTTATTGGAAAATTCATATAAAATCGTGTACTTTTCCATTTGGGGTGAATCTTACCTTTCTGGAATGGTTTACATGTCTAGTTTCTTGTTCCAGAAGGCCTTGGTCTAATTTGGATCCTAAGTTAGGCGAATTGTGCAATATTCACTGAGTTGTCCAAGTTCTGTCAGTTTTGGTTTTCGGTCTTGTTAAATTCATATTAAAATGTAAAAAAATCGTTTGGGGGCAAGGCCTGTGGCCTTAGTTCACTTTTGAAGTCTATTTTGTCCATACTAAATTTGAGAATTCAGTTCTTAACCCATTTTGAGCGAGTATTATTTCTTTAAGGTGTGGTTCAGTAGGTGGACTGATTGCATCAGTCAACTTTGGAGATTTTTCATTTATTCTTGAAAGGTGAAAAAGACCTGAGGTCAGGCCCTGTGATCTTTCCCTTGGGTGTAGTTTACCCATGATTTTTATTGGATTTTATTTTAAATCTTTCCTTGACCTAATATTGCAAATCTTGTTGAGGGTCCAGAAATCAGCCTTGCTGTCAGTTTCCTCTTTTGTGTTAATCATCTTAGTTTTTGGTTTTGGATGTCATGATGTGGGCTTGGGTTTACTTAAAATTAATTGAATCATATAATAACTTATTTGTTGAGTAAAAGTAAATAAAAAGGGGTGGGGGTATATGTCGAGACACGGTGCATGTCGAAAGTTATAAACATTTAAACTATATGCAACGCTATAAGTATCTAATTATAGTAGTGTTAATTAGTGTATTTGGTAATAATTAACTTAATATACCTTATAGGAGTATAAGGTGTGCGGTTTTAAGCTTGGTTGGATTTACGGAGTTGCCGCACGGATTTCTACATTGCCGACTTGAGGTGAGTACATGCAGTATTTTTACCCATTCTGGGGTACATGGCAAGTAAGTATTTTCAGATTTTTCTATAAAATTTCTATATGTGAAATTATATGCAAGAGTATTGTTTCTAAATTGTTGTGAAAGTATAATGCTATATTTGAAGCTAAGTTTTGAACTACAAATTATATTAAGTGAAAGTATGTTGGTCTATGTACCAATTATGTGAAAGTATATTTTGAAATACAAGTTGTACATGTTTGAAAGTATGGATAGGCATATAGCCATAATGTGTTTAAAAAGTATGTTTTGGTTACAAACTGTATTTGTTTTCGAGTATGAATGACATATAGTCATAAGATGTTGAAAAGTATGATCTAACATAAAGCTTAGATTGTTATAAAAACATATTTTTACATATGTGTCGAAAGTTATAATTTTTAAACATATGAAAATTACGTGATGAAAGCTATATTTGGCATCTAGCCATAAAGACATAAAATGATATAGTTTGGCACCTAGCCACAAGTTATGTGTTTATGAGAAATGTTCAAGCAAGCAGCAAGTTTTTATATGACTGGTAATTGTAGCAAGCAGCGTTAGTAAGGGAACTATGTTCCAACCTACCCGGGTTAGGTAAGGGGTCTACTGGGGACAAGCCCCATCGCGAAGTAGATCGCCTCAGCACTTCTATGGTGAGGATTGATCCGTTCTTTCTAGCCATAGAGACTTGGGGTATCACTTATAGTGATTAAAGCCCTAAGTATAAAAATCCAGCAAGCTTATAAAACCAGTCAAAGAAAGTAAGAAAGATGTTATTTTTGTAAAGTAAATCATAAAATGATTTTTGAGAAGTAAAGAGTTATAGTATATTGTTATTATAAAGTTTTGAAAGAAGATATTTTTACAAGGCATGATATGTAATATTTTGGAAAGTAAAGAGCTATGGCATGGTGTTATTATAAAACTTGAAAGATGTTTTATGTTATAAGTTTTTACATAAAGATTGAAAAAGAAGTTAAAGGTTTGAGTCTAAAACTCATGTAACTCACGAGACAATTTTTGTCTTATGTATTTTATGTTTTGCCATGTATTCCAGGTTAAAAATAAGTTGCTATAAATGGGAAGAAGTTTAGCAGGAGTGGAGCTTGAGTTAGCTCCTAACTTGGACACAAGGTTTAATCCTCTTCTTGCTTACTATGGTTAGATTTGGTATGGATTTGTAACACCCACAGTTTTAAAAATGTAAATTATCGGTTTTTGATAAACCGTATTTTTGTATTCATGTATTTAAACGAAAAAACCATAGTATTTGCAAACAGTAGAAATGGGGTGTCACAACATATATCCCAAAAATAAAAGAAAAAGAAAAGAAATCAACTGCCACCTGGTGGCCTGGAGGATCCAGCCTCGTGATCGTGGGCTCTGGCTGGGAATGGTCGGGGGTGCTGACCCTGCGCTGATGCGATCTGTAAAAGTACCTCCCCGATCCACTCAAGCTGGTCCTCAATCCTCGTGACTCTGTGATAGGTGTATAATTATACACCTTTTTGTATATTTATTTACCGCATTCAACATCGTTTATTGCCTTTAAAACGTGCTATACGCATGTTTTCGATCTAATGTGTTCATTTTGGAGCAAAAGCCATTTGTTTGCATAAAATTGTATGTTTTACAGGCATTAAAAAATATGGACCACCATACAATGTCAAAAGGAAGCCTCACACCAAGTTTCAAGGAAATCGGACAAGAGACGGAAGATTTAGCCTCAAAAAGCCCCTGTTCAAGGAGCACGAGTCGTGCTCTTTTATAGAGTATAGAAGCACGAGTCGTGCTCAAGCTGGATTTCCAAAATGGCAATGTACTTTGATGTGGCACGAGTCGTGCGTTTTTTATGAAGGAAAGAGCACGAGTCGTGCCCTCACTGTAGACCATGTGCAGCAGGAATCTTCCAGCAAATCAACTTTTGAAGCATGGGGTTTTCACCATTTGATTAATCCGAACTGAGATCTTTCCAGGGCCATTTGAGGACTATAAATAGAGCATTTGAGAGGAGTTATCAATATCACTTGACACACTTCAATACACTTAGATACTCTATCTTATTCTTAACTTCCTAGTTAGTTTTAATGTCTTTATTTGCAATTATGCAGATTTTAGCTAACATGAGTGGCTAAATCTCATAACATTCGGCTTTTAGTCATTTATCTTTCTTGTTATTAATATTTGTGCTTGAATGAAGTTTTGAAGTTATTAAAACTGTTTTGGTTTAGTTTTGTCATTAAAATTTTATTACAAATTTGGTCCCTACTTTGGAATTTAGTCGATCACTCTATTCCGGTAGTTAACCAATTATAGTTATATGTATTCTCAATTGTTTTGAAGATCATTGTTGGTAACATCTTAGAAATAACTTCACTTGTTAAAAGCTTGACATGAGAGATCAATCAAGTTCTTAAGAAGTAAAGAACCAACAAAAGAACATAAAGCATCACTCTTGGTCAATTTTAGCATTAATTACTAGTTGACCATTGTGTTGTGCATACCTTTTATAGAATTTTAGTGTTATTCCTTGTTCTATATTAGTGATGCATGTTTCTTTTGTCCCGGTTAATTTCTATGTCTTAAATTACATGCTTATTCTTAGTTCCTTCATCTAAAGGAACGGAATATTGAATTTGGATTATAACACTCGTATAAAAGTAGTATCTTGTCTCGGTTGAGATACATCTATCTCTTCAAGATGACCATTGAGATATTCACTTATATATGAGAAAACAATACTTCTTTCACAAATAGAGACCATTGAAGTATTGAGCATATTAATTTGGATTTCTTCTAAGTTGATGTGTTATTGTCATTTTCCATTAACAAGAACCATTACTTAACTCTTAATTTCATTTAAGTACGAATATGCGACAAGATTGATTAGACTAGAAGCCGAATGTCCGTTTAATTATATTAATCACATTCTTATTTATTTTCTGTTATTCAAGCGACTTGACAAATTCCCCCCTTGAACTTTATATTTCTTTGTCCCAATCTCTAGAAGTGTGAAAACTTGGCAAGAGATTAACTCACCCCAATTCCCTTGGGTTCGACTCGTACCACTACTATACTATTCTTAATTGAAGAGTATTTAGAGGTCTTTTGACATATCACATTTTCTGTCCCATCATTATAAACTGCATCCATATTACATTACTCTTTTATTTGTTTGGTAATTCGACGACCAACAAATTGGCGCCGCTGCCGGGGAATTGGCTTATGATTAACTCTTTATGCCCAGATCTGATCGAACAGGTACACCTCTAGAGATCAACAAAGAAATGAAAAAACTGCAAAAAATATTAAGAAAACAAACCAAGCTTCGAAAGAAGCTTGATTACCAAAAATCTCACACTACATCAACACTCTCTCCTACACCACCTTCTACTTCTACTTCTACTCCTATTTCTGATTTTTCTAATCCATTAAAAATGGGTGACGAAGAAAAGACCTTAAGACAATGGGGTGCCCGAAAAGATACACAACAACCTTTGTGTATAAATTATCCCAATGTGGAGAATTTTGAGCTAAAGTCCGGGCTCATACACTTACTTCCAACCTTTAGAGGTTTGGAAAATGAAGATCCCCATAAATTCCTTAAGGAATTTCATGTGGTATGTTCGGGTATGAAACCACATAATGTGACCGAGGACCAAATCAAGCTAAGGGCATTCCCCTTTGCTCTTTACGATGCCGCCAAAGAATGGTTGTACTATCTCCCACCGGGGACGATAACAACATGGAACGACATTGCTCAAGCATTCCTTGACAAATACTTCCCGGAGCCAAAAGCTTCGAGCATCCGTAGAGAAATTCTCACCTTGCATCAAGGACGAAGAGAGTCCTTACACACATATTGGGAGAGGTTTAAAAAACTTTGCTCTCGGTGCCCACAACACGGTTTGTCGGAACACCAACTTCTCCAATATTTTTGTGAAGGCTTATCTCATCTTGATAGGCGAATTATCAATGCTTCAAGTGGTGGAGCCTTACTAGACAAGACTCCGTCCCAAATCCGGGCCTTAATTGCTACTTTGGCCGAAGACTCAAAGCATTCAATCGGGGAAGACGAATGGTATCCCGACCCTCCACGAGGAGAAAAACACGTAAGTACTCCTCTCATTGAAACTCAATTATCCGAACTAACAAAAGCGGTCATTTTGTTAACTAAAGAAAGAGGGATCGAACCAAAGGCAAGAGCTTGTGGAATTTGCCTCCAACATGGTCATCCAACCGACATGTGTCCATCTTTGCAAGACGAAAACGAACATGCAAATGCTTTGGGTGACCATACGGGACAAAATTCTAGAAATTTTGACAATAACCAATCTTGGAAAAATGCTCAACCAAGACCTCAATATCAACCACGATACCCACAACCACATCATGCCGCACCACGAAACTCCTCAGGTATGTCTTTAGAGGAAATCGTCTCTAATCTTGCTAAAAACACAATTTCTTTTCAGCAAGAAACACGGTCGAGCATTCAAAATTTAGAACAACAAATGACACAACTTGCAACATCGGTTAGCAAGTTGGAAAGTAGATTGGACTCTAAATTACCCGCTCAAACCGAAAAGAATCCAAAACATAATGCAAGCGCAATAACCTTGAGAAACGGGAAGGAGTATGAAAGTCCAAAGATAACGGAAGAAGAACCCGAATTGCTCACCAAACATAAAGACAACACGGGAGGTGCCGACACATCGAAACCGGAAGTTCTAATCACCCCTCCCCCTTTTCCATCAAGACTAAAGAACACAAAGAAGGAAAGGGAAGAGCAAGAAATCATGGATACTTTTCGAAAAGTAGAGGTAAACATTCCCCTTTTAGATGCTATCAAACAAGTACCTAGATATGCCAAATTCCTAAAAGAATTATGTACATCTAAAAAGAAGCTAAAAGGAAATGAAACTGTTAAGGTAGGAGAAAATATTTCAGCCGTCCTTCAAAAAAGAATCCCTCAAAAATGCAAGGACCCCGGTGTTTTTACTATTCAATGTAAAGTGGGAGACTTAATAATACCACGTGCAATGTTAGACCTTGGTGCCTCTATAAATGTCCTACCATACTCAATTTTTAAAACTCTCAAAGTAGGACCTTTAAAAAGAACCGGTGTAATAATTCAATTGGCCGATCGTTCTACCGTGCACCCAAAAGGTGTATTGGAAGATGTTTTGGTCCAATTAAATGAACTTGTATTTCCGACGGATTTCTATGTTTTAGATATGGAAGATGATGACTCTCCAAATTCTAGTTCCGTTTTGTTAGGACGACCATTTCTAAAAACCGCAAAAACTAAAATTGATGTTGATAGTGGCACCCTAACAATGGAATTTGATGGAGAGATAATTAACTTCAATATCTATGATGTGATGCGATATCCTACCGATGTATCTTCCATAAATTTTCTTGATGTGATCGAACCTTTGATAGATGAATGTTTTGAGCTAACCAATGATGACTCGTTAGCTATTGTGTTAAGCAAACGTATCAACAAAGACGCGGCAAAAGAACTTAACGAAAAGTTCAAACTTGAAGAGGAGATAACAGAAATTGTGAACTTCATGGACAACAATAAGACGATAAGGTACAAAGCACCAAAAATAGACCTTCCAATTTCTGACACGAAACTTCTCCCATCTGTTTTGCAGGCACCAAAATTAGTGCTGAAAACTCTTCCTAATCATCTCAAATATGCATACCTTGGAGAAAACGAAATGTTGCCGGTTATCATTTCTAGTGAACTTACAAAAACCGAAGAAGACAAATTAATAAAACTTTTAAAACAATTCAAAAAGGCCATCGGATGGACCATAGCCGACATCAAAGGTTTAAGTCCATCTCTTTGCATGCATAAAATCCTCATGGAAGAAGACTTCAAACCAACAATAGAAGCCCAAAGGAGATTAAACCCTCCTATGATGGAAGTTGTGAAAGAAGAAGTCATCAAATTGTTGAAAGCCGGAATGATCTATCCTATCTCGGATAGTAGATGGGTGAGCCCAATCCAAGTGGTTCCCAAAAAGGCCGGAGTTACAGTGGTACAGAATCCGGAAGGAGAATTGGTACCCACCCGAATCCAAAATGGGTGGAGAGTTTGTATAGATTATCGCAAACTAAATGCTTCTACTAGAAAAGACCATTTTCCCTTGCCATTTATTGATCAAATGTTAGAAAGATTAGCCGGAAAATCTCACTATTGTTGTTTGGATGGATTTTCAGGTTTCCATCAAATACCAGTGGCCCCCGAAGACCAAGAGAAAACCACATTCACATGTCCTTTTGGGACTTTTGCATATAGGCGTATGCCATTTGGTCTTTGTAATGCACCGACCACCTTTCAAAGATGCATGATAAGTATTTTCTCAGAATATGTTGAAAATATCATTGAAGTCTTCATGGACGATTTCACGGTTCATGGTGACTCTTTTGATATATGTCTAGAAAATCTTACAAAAATTCTTCAAAGATGCATAGACACGGATCTAGTCCTAAATTTTGAAAAATGCCATTTTATGGTAAAACAAGGACTAATTCTAGGACATATCGTGTCTAAAAAAGGACTGGAAGTGGATAAAGCTAAAATTGACATTATCAAAACCTTACCCTTCCCCACAAACATACGGGAAGTGCGTTCCTTCCTTGGCCATGCAGGTTTCTATAGACGCTTCATAAAGAATTTTTCCAAGATAACTGTCCCGATGTGCCGTCTACTACAAAAAGATGCGGAATTTGATTTCGATCAACCTTGCAAAGACGCGTTCAACAAATTAAAAGATTTGCTAACTTCAGCTCCCATAATTCAACCACCAAACTGGGACCTTCCGTTCGAAATCATGTGCGACGCAAGTAACACCGCGGTTGGAGCTGTTTTAGGCCAAAAGATCAACCGGGCCCATCATGTTATTTACTATGCATCAAAGACTTTAGACACTGCCCAAAGTAGTTACTCTACCACCGAAAAAGAATTGCTTGCAGTAGTTTTTGCATTGGAAAAATTTAGACAATACTTGTTGGGTACTAAAATAACCGTATTTTCTGATCATGCAGCCTTAAAATACCTTTTGACAAAGAAAGACGCGAAGCCAAGACTTATACGATGGGTCTTGCTATTACAAGAGTTTGACCTCGAGATCAAGGACAAAAGCGGAGCTGAAAACCTTGTAGCCGACCATCTTAGCCGGATCCAAGCACCCGATGATCCAACACCCATTCAAGAAACTTTCCCAGACGAACACCTTTTCTTGGTCCAAGCAACAACACCATGGTATGCCGACATAGTCAACTACTTGGTCACCAACATATTCCCCGATGAACTTTCGTATGCTCAAAAGAACAAAATCCGAAAAGAAGCAAGACAATATGTTTGGGATGACCCGTATCTATGGAAATATGGCAGCGACCAAATCATTCGAAGGTGTGTTGATACCAATGAAGCACAATCAATTTTGGATTTTTGCCACACACAAGCTTGTGGAGGGCATTTCGGTCCCAAAAGAACGGCACACAAGGTACTCGAGTCTGGTTTCTATTGGCCTACTATATTCTTTGATTCATACATTTTTTGCAAGTCTTGTGAACAATGTCAGAAAACTGGGAATATACGCCTAAGAGACCAAATGCCACTTACACCCATCTTGGTGTGTGAGATATTCGATGTATGGGGGATTGATTTTATGGGACCTTTTCCAAATTCATTTGGAAACACCTATATAATCCTGGCAGTAGACTACGTGTCTAAATGGGTTGAAGCCAAGGCGACAAGGGCGAACGATGCCAAGACAGTTTCGGACTTCATAAAAACTAACATTTTTAGCAGATTCGGAACACCAAGAGCTTTCATCAGTGATAGAGGAACCCATTTTTGCAACAAGACCATTGAGGCACTATTCAAAAAGTATGGTGTAACTCACAGGGTTTCTACCGCCTATCACCCCCAAACGAACGGGCAAGCAGAGATCTCAAACCGGGAGATCAAGTCGATAGTGGAAAAGACGGTAAGTCCAAACCGAAAGGATTGGAGCATACGATTAGATGATGCACTGTGGGCGTATCGAACCGCCTACAAAACACCAATAGGTATGTCTCCTTACCGTCTAGTTTATGGGAAAGCTTGTCATCTACCGGTTGAATTGCAACATAAAGCCTATTGGGCCATCAAGCAATTCAATTGGGGAGTTGACGAAGCCGGGACGCATAGAAAATTACAAATTCAAGAACTTGAAGAAATACGTAACAACGCATATGAGAGTTCCCGAATTTATAAAGAAAAAACCAAAACCTTTCACGATAAGAACAAAACTAATAAAACTTCCGTGAAAGGACAAAAAGTTCTATTGTATCACTCCCGTCTTAAGTTGTTCCCTGGAAAATTACGCTCCCGATGGTTGGGACCGTTTGTTATTTCTAATGTGTTAGAGAATGGTGTTGTAGAACTCCTAAGTAACAAAACCGGTAACTTCAAAGTGAACGGACACCGTTTAAAACATTTTTTCGAGGGTTTTAACGACAAATCAAAAGAAGTTGACACATTAGAAGCCCCCGTGTATGAGTCCTAAAGCTCAAACACGGGCCCGTGTCGAGCCAAAGACGTTAAACAAGTGCGCTTCTCGGGAGGCAACCCGATTTTCATTTTACGGTATTTGTGTGCTTCGTTTTTGCGTGTTTTAACATGTTTTTATTTGATTTTTTTTACTTTTTGATGTTTTTAATGTATAATAAAGTGTACGGAAGTGTCGGAAAAATTTTGGAATCACCGAGCGAAAAAATAAAAAATCGAAATTTTTTTCCTTAACAGGGGATTTGCACGAGTCGTGCTTCCCCCCTGTGCAATTTCGCACGAGTCGTGCTCAAGAAAATCCACAGATCCAAGTCCTTTTATACGCACGAGTCGTGCACTCGGATGCCTACAAAACATACGAGTCGTGCGTTAGTCTGGACAGATTAAGAAGCTTTTCTGTAACTTATTCATTTGCACGACCAAAACACCCAACTCCCTGCTCTCGGGTTTCTCTCGGCCGACACCCACAAAAACACCCCAAATCTTCAATTTTCAACCGATTTAAGCTCAAAAGGAAAAGATCCAGAGTTGGAGCCTCCAGTTCACGACAAAGAAGCGACTCTCCCCCCCGTATTGATAGTGTCAGATTTTCGGATTATAGCCAAAGAGACCGATTTTTGGCTTTACAAGAAAGGGAGGTCGTCTCCCAAAAATTCATCTGCGTGGACACCTTGCAAGACTTAGGAGTGTTTGATGGCATTCAAACACTCTTAAACAATCTAGGATGGGGGATGTTAATGAACACCAACGCCTCGACTTACCGAATTCTGACATTGGAATTCATGTCTTCTGCTTTTATGGATCACGGAGTTTTAAATTTCAGGTTGTGCAATGAAGCAAGATCCTTGACTACCGACCAGATCTGTCAACTAATCAACGGTCCAACGGAAAACACATTTGGACCCGACAGAAGGGGTAGGCAAGCTGATATGAATAATGATGCCTTCTGGAGCACCATCACAGGCATCAACAGATACATTGCAAGAACCGCAAAAGCTTCGTGTATCATTCATCCAGTTCTAAAAGTGTTGCACAGAATAGTCGCCTCCATTCTATTCCCCAGGAGAGAAACCAGCACAATCAATTCCAAGGAATTGCAGCTCCTTTGGTGCGCAGTCACCAACAGTCCTTCAAAACCAAACTTTGGAGCCTATGTGTGCGAACGTCTCATCAAAGAGAGCCAAAAGACCACAGGCGAAATTCATGGAGGAGGATTGGTTACTCTTTTGGCCAGATTCCTACATATACGCATACCACATGCTATGGACCGACTAGAAGAAGGAACGACCCTCACAGGAGAAGTCTTGGAGTACATGAAATTGTACTACCAAGAACCGCACCTCAACACTTGGGTTGTTGGCCCACATCACACACCATACCTGATCATTGATGATGATGATGTGCAAATATTGGCACTGGCCGATCCAGCCAGCAACACCAACTGGCAGCCACCCTCCAATGTAGGAGGCGGAGAAGAAGAACAGCAGGAGGCCAACGAGGATGTGCCCCCACAGTAGCAGCAGGGATGGGGCGATTATGGAGCCTTGCAGGAGCAAATTGAATACTTGCGAGAAGATGTCGTCCAAATTGACGACAATGTCCATGCACTGCGGACGGATTTTGATGACTATGTGACCGCTCAGCAGCGGCACAACAGAGAGATGGAGAGAAGGATGCAGACCGTGTATCATTGGACTCTCGGACACCTCCCACCACCTCTAGGACCACAGTAGACTTCCCGCAAGCTTCGAGGACGACGCTTATTTTTAAGCTTGTGGAGGTATATACGATGTTAGATGCTAGCATTTTTCACTTCTATATTATTTTTTCTTTTTATCGAAAATCTTGAAAAACAAAAACAAATTTTTTTTTTTTGTGTTTAAAACTTTTGTTATTTATCGCATTTCTTTTCTTACCCCTCGTGAAAACTAATGAGTGTTAAATTATGTTGCATCTTTATTTTCAATGTTATGGTTGCCTATCTACCTTGTGGTTGAAAATTTTTTCACTTTGCAAAATTTTAGATTGTGTTAAAAAAACTTTTGTTTGTCAAATGTACTTAGCATACACACGTATGAACAGTTTATAAGACATCTATTTTAACTGAATCTATTTTTTAGCAAGAACAGCAATACAAGATGCAGATACCCCGTGAGAATCTCAATGTGTGCAATCGACTTGGTTAATGTTACAGGTTTTGCCTTCGTAATCACACTTTGACCAACACCTTTGTTTCAAACATGTCAATTTTCCAAATCTTCCAAAATTTCATATCATTTTGTCTTGACCGGTTTGATCCTTTTTAAGCAAAAAAAATTTGAAATTATTATTCATTCAATAATTTTAAATTCAAAAACAAAAATCTTTACATTTATATGTCGAGTCAAATAAATGGTGAAATTCCAGAAATATTTCGTTTGGTTCTAAAAAAATTGGTTATAAAAAATAATAATAATAATAAATAAATAAATAAATAAATAAATAAAACCAAGAACCAAACATGTGTGTTAATTAAACTTCCAAAAAATAGAATAAGCACAAATGCTTATGTCTCAATTCCTTTCAATAAAAGATAGTTTGTATCTTTCAAAAAAATCCAAACTATTTTACTCATTTCAAAGAAAATCCAAAAAAATAGAATGTTTATTCTCTTTTGTATTTGTATTACATTTATCGAGTTGTAATTTCTTGTATTTATAATTTTGGAAGATCATCTATTTGAATTGACAAGTTTTAATAAAGATGGTCAATGTGATAATTGAGGCAAAGTCATATTAACATGAGTCCAAGTTCGACATCCGAGTGTAAACACCACCCTAATTCCATATGAGTGGCAAAAGACATTTATGAGTCGCAATCAGCGAATTGTGTGCAGATATGAGAAGAGCGAAAAATTGTGAGCACTGATCTTGTATTGTGTTGATCTTGCTAAACGCGGTGAAAGTCACGGTAGTAGTATTATAATCAATATATGACGTGGCTATGCTATTGTTTAACAAATATTTGTTTCTTAGTACAAACTATTATTTCACAAATGTGAAATTTTAGTCAAATACAGGGGCGATATGTTAACCATATCATTGCTAATGATAATGTTGGCGCAATTTGACATAAAAAGGTTTCACACTCTCTTTTTATTTTTCTTCTTTCACCCATTAGTCTAAATTTTAATTGTTTTCTTTGAGGACAAAGAAGAGTTTAAGCTTGTGGATGTTTGATAGGTGTATAATTATACACCTTTTTGTATATTTATTTACCGCATTCAACATCGTTTATTGCCTTTAAAACGTGCTATACGCATGTTTTCGATCTAATGTGTTCATTTTGGAGCAAAAGCCATTTGTTTGCATAAAATGGTATGTTTTACAGGCATTAAAAAATATGGACCACCATACAATGTCAAAAGGAAGCCTCACACCAAGTTTCAAGGAAATCGGACAAGAGACGGAAGATTTAGCCTCGAAAAGCCCCTGTTCAAGGAGCACGAGTCGTGCTCTTTTATAGAGTATAGAAGCACGAGTCGTGCTCAAGCTGGATTTCCAAAATGGCAATGTACTTTGATGTGGCACGAGTCGTGCGTTTTTTATGAAGGAAAGAGCACGAGTCGTGCCCTCACTGTAGACCATGTGCAGCAGGAATCTTCCAGCAAATCAACTTTTGAAGCATGGGGTTTTCACCATTTGATTAATCCGAACTGAGATCTTTCCAGGGCCATTTGAGGACTATAAATAGAGCATTTGAGAGGAGTTATCAATATCACTTGACACACTTCAATACACTTAGATACTCTATCTTATTCTTAACTTCCTAGTTAGTTTTAATGTCTTTATTTGCAATTATGCAGATTTTAGCTAACATGAGTGGCTAAATCTCATAACATTCGGCTTTTAGTCATTTATCTTTCTTGTTATTAATATTTGTGCTTGAATGAAGTTTTGAAGTTATTAAAACTGTTTTGGTTTAGTTTTGTCATTAAAATTTTATTACAAATTTGGTCCCTACTTTGGAATTTAGTCGATCACTCTATTCCGGTAGTTAACCAATTATAGTTATATGTATTCTCAATTGTTTTGAAGATCATTGTTGGTAACATCTTAGAAATAACTTCACTTGTTAAAAGCTTGACATGAGAGATCAATCAAGTTCTTAAGAAGTAAAGAACCAACAAAAGAACATAAAGCATCACTCTTGGTCAATTTTAGCATTAATTACTAGTTGACCATTGTGTTGTGCATACCTTTTATAGAATTTTAGTGTTATTCCTTGTTCTATATTAGTGATGCATGTTTCTTTTGTCCCGGTTAATTTCTATGTCTTAAATTACATGCTTATTCTTAGTTCCTTCATCTAAAGGAACGGAATATTGAATTTGGATTATAACACTCGTATAAAAGTAGTATCTTGTCTCGGTTGAGATACATCTATCTCTTCAAGATGACCATTGAGATATTCACTTATATATGAGAAAACAATACTTCTTTCACAAATAGAGACCATTGAAGTATTGAGCATATTAATTTGGATTTCTTCTAAGTTGATGTGTTATTGTCATTTTCCATTAACAAGAACCATTACTTAACTCTTAATTTCATTTAAGTACGAATATGCGACAAGATTGATTAGACTAGAAGCCGAATGTCCGTTTAATTATATTAATCACATTCTTATTTATTTTCTGTTATTCAAGCGACTTGACAAATTCCCCCCTTGAACTTTATATTTCTTTGTCCCAATCTCTAGAAGTGTGAAAACTTGGCAAGAGATTAACTCACCCCAATTCCCTTGGGTTCGACTCGTACCACTACTATACTATTCTTAATTGAAGAGTATTTAGAGGTCTTTTGACATATCACATTTTCTGTCCCATCATTATAAACTGCATCCATATTACATTACTCTTTTATTTGTTTGGTAATTCGACGACCAACAAATTGGCGCCGCTGCCGGGGAATTGGCTTATGATTAACTCTTTATGCCCAGATCTGATCGAACAGGTACACCTCTAGAGATCAACAAAGAAATTGAAAAAACTGCAAAAAATATTAAGAAAACAAACCAAGCTTCGAAAGAAGCTTGATTACCAAAAATCTCACACTACATCAACACTCTCTCCTACACCACCTTCTACTTCTACTTCTACTCCTATTTCTGATTTTTCTAATCCATTAAAAATGGGTGACGAAGAAAAGACCTTAAGACAATGGGGTGCCCGAAAAGATACACAACAACCTTTGTGTATAAATTATCCCAATGTGGAGAATTTTGAGCTAAAGTCCGGGCTCATACACTTACTTCCAACCTTTAGAGGTTTGGAAAATGAAGATCCCCATAAATTCCTTAAGGAATTTCATGTGGTATGTTCGGGTATGAAACCACATAATGTGACCGAGGACCAAATCAAGCTAAGGGCATTCCCCTTTGCTCTTTACGATGCCGCCAAAGAATGGTTGTACTATCTCCCACCGGGGACGATAACAACATGGAACGACATTGCTCAAGCATTGAATGATCTTCAAAACAATTGAGAATACATATAGGGTTTAACCGTATAGTTTTCATCAACCAATCTAAACTAACCCAAGTGGCATAGTTTTCATCAACCAATCTTCATTGAATGAGCGATGAGAAACAGGGTTTGACCGTCCTAATAATCATAACGCCCATCTTTTTGGCATAGTTTTCATCAACCAATCTAAACTAACCCAAGTGGCATCATGACCTTCACTTATTCTTGGTAGCCCAACAATAAAATCCATATTGATCTCGTCCAACTTTCTGGCTAATACTTGCAATGATTGGGCCTTTCCATATAGCAGTTGATGTTTGGATGTCACTTATGCACAAGCACCACACTCATTAATGTATTTTTTTTATATTTTCGGTTTCTTAACCACCTCTGCATTGAGGGCTTAGTAGTTTTGGACCCTTTTTAGTAGAAAAATAAAATTCTTGGAAAATAAAATAAAATAAATTGAATTAAATAAATTCAAATAAGTAGAATAAAAGTTGGAAATATAAATGAAGTCTACAATAGAAGTGCATAGTCAATTAGATGTTAAGGAGGCAAACTCATGAGAAAAATGACTAAACATGTTAAAACTTTAGAAACTTGTAAAAACCAAGTTTGGAGTATATTTGGAAACCTAGATGTTAGGAAAAAAAAACTACAACCTATAAATATGAGATCTATAAGTTGGAACTAGAATTTGAGACCATTTGGAGATATTTTGAAATGAGTAGCGAATATTGCCAAATTCTTAAAACTTATCATTTGGGGAAAATAGACAATTTAGGGATTAATTTTGTTAACAATAGTTAATTAAAGGTTATTGATGAGATTTACTAGTTAGGTACTGGTGTTGGCATGTCTTTGGGACAAATATTAAAATAGGGACTAAAAGTGTCAATTTTATCAAAGTTGACTTTGACCGCCTTTGACCTAAGGTTGGCCTATATTTTTTAAAGGAATTGTTTATGTGGGACTTATTTGTGAAGAATAGAACTTTGTTGACTTTAGTAGTTTCTTTTAGGGCGAATGGGTAAAAATGTATAATAGAGGGTTTAAGTTATCAATAGGCAAACATACATAAGCAACGTAGTTTACCTAATCCCCATTAGATGAGAAACGCCTTATAAAGTGATATGTAGATCATTCCTGAAGGTTTTGAAGGATCTGAAGGAATTAAGATTGAAGATCTAAATTTCTAGCACCAATTGAGTTCTTGGCAAATATAAGGTATAATCTATTCATATTCTTCATTGGACTTAAAATAGGGTTTGGGAAAATCCCCAAAACCAAAAATCGATGTTGCAACCTCAATAATTTGATGTTTTAAGCTTGTTTTAGCTAATTGAATACTAGTAGAAACTCATTTCTATCATCCATAACTTAGTTTTTTAGTTAAATAAGATTTTAAAACCTCGTAACTTCATCAATGATGGAATATAATTTTAAGATTTTGCTAATGAAATTAATTATGTTTCTAAACTTATTTTTAATGATTTTAATTTATGTTTGATCAAAGGATTCCATCATTTATTGATCTCTTCATAAGTTGGACATTTTAGAATTTAATTTATATGGAACCTAGTTTCCATGGAGTTTTCAAAGAATATACGTGACTTGAATGAACAATTGACCTATCAACGCTTAATGATTTTCTATAAAATAAGTTTATTAAGTCATTATGAAGTCTATTTGTTGATGATCTAGTGATTTATAGCGATTTCAAATGTTTTGGTAATCGGTTAAAGCTTATATCAGGCATGTGTTGTCTATATAAGTTGTGTGTTGTAGAAAAGCTTCTAGATCATCGCAAATGCACTTGATTCCTTGTGTTTTAGTGATATGAAATGGATTTAATCATTTTATGAATGCTATTGGATCAATTAGAATCATTAGAATTGAAAGGATTAAGTATGTAAATGATTTGGACGTGTATATGGAACATTAGAATGAAGAAAGCATGAATCAAGGGACTCGCAGACTCACAGTGACTCGGTCTAGTCACTTTTCCATTGTTATTTGAATCGGTCGAGTCACAACCTATAAGGAAAAAAAAATCAAAATTTGTAACTTTTGCATACAACGTTGAAATCATGTCTAGTTTTCGCATATGCTCTTCTTTGATTGTACGTATGATATAAACAAAATGAAACTAGATATTCACAAATAATAACTTAATAAATAACTCAATGGTTAAGAAGGAAGTTATATTTTAGCTTTTGGGATTTTATAAGTGATTACCAAATACCACAGAAAAAAATATTACAATGTTTTGAAGTAAATTACAAAAACTATGACATAATTGAAAGTTCAAAAAAATCGCACTGGTTTGGATGATCCGACTGACATGGCTATGGATGGGTCTTTTCAAAAGTCAAAAAGCACTGAATTCAATGCCTTAACCCCGGACTTCATCCATCCACGACAACGCACAAAACACACCATGAATAGAAAGAGAGATAAACCCTATTCCTCCCGTCACACGCCGTACAACTTCCCCAAACGCCGCCGCCCTCACCCTTCCGATCCGTCAACCGACGATGACTACTTTCCGGATAAAACAACATCCTCCGGTAACACCAACACCGCAGTAGTCGTCACTGGTCTTCCCCCCAACTGCTCCGTCCTCGACCTCAAGTCCAGATTCGAGATCTACGGATCAATTTCCCGTACACGCATGGATTCCGGCGGTGTGGCCAACATCACCTTCCGTTCAAGAGATTCTGCTGAATCCGCCATTGCCGCCTCACTTGATCCCTCCTTCGGCATCACTCTCCATTCTACTAGGGTAACTCTCAATCTCAGTAATTCGATGAAAAATTCACATAAGATTTTCCTTTTTTTATGGAGAAAGTTATGTAAGAAAGAGATCCGTTAACTAGAATGGGTGATCCTGCAAATACAAAATCTTTTCCCTAATCTAGTTTCTCAGGTAATTGGCAAAGGGAAATAGTTACCCCGAAAAGATCACATCTTGATAGAAAACTAAATGAATCTATGTCAATTTGAATCCAAAGTTACCAAGGATTGAATGTCTATTGTCGAAAGCTAAAGGAGTGGTTTTTGTAATGTTGTAGGTACAAGTGACGTGGGCGAGTGATCCAGTGCCACAATGGAGGGAAGGGGTTAAGAAGAAAGAAGCTTATTCATCATCATCGAAGCTATTGAAACCAGAATTGCCTCTTAGCAGACATGGAAGAGGAAACAAGCTTGGGTCAGTGATTGTGAACTCCAGAGATGAAAAGAAAGATGGTAACACAACCATCAACAATGAGAGCAGTAGTGGGAGAAAAGGTTTGAATGTGACATCCAGAGGTAGGGAAATTATTGCTTATGATGATATATTGTGATCGATTAAAATAGGGTAAGCTGAAATGATGCCCAATTCAAAGCATAATGAATTTATGGCTAAGATGATTTGTACATGAAGAAGTAAGACTTGTATTCTTGGTTTCGGGGGATAGCCTAGAAGAATATGAATTTCGTGTGGTTGTCTCCGATTGTAAGTTTGTAACATCATTGATAAGTTTATGGTAATTTATTAGTGGCGCTTTGGGGTTTTGACTTTTGAGTTTTGTTCATTGGTGTTGTCTTTGTGGGGAATTATTTGATTGGATTGTGTGTGTTGACTAATTCTTGGTAGCCATACCGAGGTCTATCTTTTTTACATGAAAGAGGTTGTAAAGGGACGAGCTTAAATTAATCATCATCTCACTTAAGAGTGTTATATGGTACTAGACTGGTATCAAATTGAACCGGACCGGTTGGTATCAGATTCTTTTGGTAAGGAAAAACTGGGACTTAGACCGTTTTTGCTCAACGTGTATAATTAGGTACTGAACCGGTACAAGAGGGAGTCACATCGTAAATAATATTATGTTCATTTACACATAAAACGGTGTTGTGATGTTGCTATAACTAGGGTGACATCATGGCTGCATGGTGTACGACTTTTTCACGTCAAGGGTTTCTTTCTTGCAAACGATGTCACGGGTGTTGTATTTGTATTCCGTTGACTTTATTTGTTGACAAAGAATTGTACTTTAACAAGAAGGAAATGTACATGAGCATGAATGAGCTTGTACATTGTTCTTCATCATTTCCATCGCGTAAGGCTTGATCGAGAGTTTTTAAGTGGGTGCATATGTTCGATACTATTGTGGTACCAATACTTTATATGAGATTTTCAGTATTTATTATCAGACTGAATTTCCCAAATACCGATTTCATTGAATTACCAAAAATCGATATTGTATTTGATCCATCTAAACGGTTTCGGAGTAGGTACGGTTCCAGTCTTATACTAAGTTGGGATAGGAAAATAGTTCTTCATGCTCACCCCTAGATGGATCACATTATCATATTATATATCTATTAATTTGTATGTTCAAGTTTATGATAAGTTTATATTATTATATATTTACTAATTTATTTTATAATATGGAAGTTCTTTCCAATATATAAATTAAATATTTCTTAAAATATAAATATTTAAATATAATAATGAATAATAAAAAATAAATTAAAATTGTTGAAATAATAATAATTTAATAAAAAAGATAGTATTTTAGTGAACAGTGGGTCAATATATTTTTTACAAGGCTTTCAAGTTTCATCTTCCACAAGACAAAAATAATTTGAACTTGCAATTTAGAGGATATTCGATAGTGCTTCTAAAAATGGCTTATTGACTTATATATTTTTTAAAAAACCAACAACTTAAAAACATGTTTGTCTACCTTAAAGGTGTTATTTTTTATAACTCATCAAAAAGTCATTTTTAAAAAGTAAGGGAATACTAAATTTTTGAAATAGCTTTTGACTTTTTGATATCAAAATACCATAATACCATTCATTTAATAAACTCGTCCATCTTTTTGAAACAATTTTTGACTTTTGGTTCAATTTACATATATAATCAAAGTCAAACACTTTTTAAGAAATGATTTATCAACTTATTAACTTTTTCCACTACAAAAGCTAATCCAAACATTTTTTTTAAAAAAAACTCATTTTGCTACAACTATAAGTCAAGAAACACTTTTGACCAAAAAAAACGCATTTTAAGTTCGAAAAGCAATCTCAAACACCCTCTTAGATTTAAAATGACGTTTAAGATACTGCGGTGGACGTTCTTATCCTAAACTGCGAAAAGTTATCTAACATTTGTTAGAATAATCACAAACATAATTTCTTACAAGTTAAAACTTCACATAAAAATAATTTGCAGGATATGTAATTATGAAATACTAATTAAACTAACCACATTTTAAGTTAAGTTTAAAGAAAATAACATAATTTTTATAAATAGTCAAAATTTCAGGAATGGGTAATTTTCGATCCGATTAGCATCAGGTACCGAATGTAGTGTAGGATGGATGTGGTTACACTGACCCTCTCTCTATATATATCTCTTACGGAAGGTTGTATCCATTTTTTAGCTCTTATCCACCATTTACAATTTTACAAACTTTCCTTTTGTATATTGGTTGATTATAGTTTGAAATCTCTTCAACAAATTTCATTCCCAATGGTAGTTTAAGATCTTCTTTGTTTTTGTATTGTTGTAACAACTTGACGTGTGATGGGGGTTGTGAGCCTTTGCAACATTTTGTTTTTGTGTTGACAATTCGGGGCATAGGTAACATGCTATACATTCCCCAATGAGTAGTTCTAGTGTATTCAAAACCAGAAAAATAAAATAAAGAATTACTATTATAGGGTTGATCGGGCTTAATTTCCTCGTCGTTAGATTCATTATTATCATAACCTGATAACCAGTTAAATTCTTCCACTAGTTTTTTGTGTGGAAGTATGTTTGCATCATTTACTAACATCATCAATTTTGCGTGCTCATTTGCTGATTTATAAACATAATATGCATGACCATCATGAGCAACTTCCGTTACCTTTATACCTAACATCACTCCCATGTACATGCCCATCATAAGCAACTTCTTTTGCATACCCCAATCCATATGAGTTAGCATCCTAGGTAATAGTTACATATTTGGTTACTTGCGGCACGTGACAACCCATTACATATTTGGTCACTGTCATCAATAATCTGCATAGCTATGTTTCATCCAGGTCATTGAAAAACTAAACATATTTGGTTATTATAATAACCTAGACTTCGAAGCTATCAAGTTCATCAACCAACAATGTTGATTTTGTTTGTTAAATCCACATTATAACACATGAATCTTGAGCCATATACTACATATAGCCGTTTATTCGCTCTCAATTTCCTCCGGCACTCTAATAAACTGATTATATGAACTTATTTTTAATAATTAGGACTTAGATGGGTACATCTTTAGAGAAATGTTCAAGAGCATTAAACTCTAAACAAATGTTCAATTACTAATTTAGATGTATTTATTTGCGACTCCATAATATATTTCATTACGGATGTACAAATGTTAGTCCGAAATATACTAATACAGTCCGGAATCTACGAATGTCAGATTCCAGAACACATTTACGTCAAATCTCACCAACCTCTTACCAACTCTGGAACATCTATTATTACTCTAAAATGACGTGTTTTGTACAAAATGGCTATTTTTTATAAAATGAGATAAATATAATACTTTGTTAATTATCTCATTCAGTATTAATTAGTTTAATTAATTTCTTAGGCCGGACGGTGTCGTTGCCGCCGGCAACGACACAAATCGGTGCCACGGCAGAAATCGAGAAAGAAAAAGAAGAAGAGAAAGAGTTTGGGGGTGGTTGCCGCAAAGAAAAAGGAGAAGACAAAGGAGATGCCGGCCGATTTCGCCTACACGATCTCGCTGATGAAGACCATGCCGTCATCATGAGACGGTGATCCCGGCGATCGAAGCTCCACATAGATGCCGATGTTTATTTTATTTTTTATTTTTTTGCCTCCAAACCCTTTAATCTTATAATTATCATATGAGCAATTAACATAAAATAATTATTATCTGACACTTCTCCCTCGTTTGGCCATTGATTAATATGCGACACTCTTCCTCCTTTGGTCATTGAATAACCCTTTCCTTTTCTCTATAGTAAACTCAAAAAAGTCAAATTTGAGACCATTGTTGGTGTACCCTGTTGCCATTGATGCACGAAAGCAAAGAAGCAGAAACAAGCTTTTGATTCTTAGACCACGCTTCAAGGTATCATGTTCTCCATCATCTGATAATTTCATAATCCTCTTTCGTCTTCTTTCTAGGGTTTTAGGGTTTAGTTCTATGATTTTGTGGTTCCCGTTAACATCTATTGCACTTTAGGTAAGTTAGCTTTCTCGTGGACGAAATCCGATAGGCGAAATTGGTATGTTTACATGAGCTTGTACCGTTCGATTGATCGGTACTTATATCATGCTCAATATCACTTTCACTGCTCATTTCTGCGAGAAGAATAATCATCCAACGAAAACGTACTTAGAATTTGAGAATACCGAAATTTTTTATGCCTACTCAATCATAAAATACACTTGTTGCTCGATGAATTCTCTAACACAACAAACACTTACGGAAAAACAACGACCTGGATTGTTGCACATTAATGCCTAATTTTAAGTTAGGTTTTCTGCAATGTTCATGTGGATTGTTTGCTAATTCAGTAACCAACGCATCGTCATGTATATGGGCTTTCTAGGTCGTCTTATTTGTGAATTGAAATTCTTAATCTCGAACTTATCCATCTGATTAATGTGTTTTTAGCCTTTTAGGTATCCCAGCTTCACAATGTCGATAATAATCAAGTTCAGTTCACATTCATTGACCAATGGAATCGTATTCGCTTGATCATCATTCATCATATAACCTCGATTTGCAACAAACATATAATTTCGGCAGTTGATCACAAGTAAGTAGAATCAAAATGGAAGCAAATGAAAGAGTAAAAGACACAGAAGAAAAAAAACAAGTATGGAGTTGGGGAGCAGGCACAGAGGGACAACTAGCAACAGGCAAGCTTCAAGATGAACACCTCCCTCAACTCCTCCCTATTCTTCCTTCTTTATCTCACCTATCCTGCGGTGGGGCCCATGTCATTGCTCTCACCCCCGGTACCCTCTCAACCCTCTTATTCTCTCTCTATTTACATCTATGCCATCTGTTGTACCTATTCATGGAAGTACTATCTTTCTTTTACAGCTAAAAAGGTGTTAACTTGGGGAAGGGGCAAATCCGGTCAACTTGGCCATGGAAATCTTGACAATAGCTTACAACCAAAACCCGTTGATGCTTTAAATGACTTCAACATAACTCATGTTTCAGCTGGTTGGAATCACTCTGGTTTTGTTTCAGGTTTGTAAGAAAAAAAAAGCATATTATCAGTGAACTTACATAGCTTGATTAATTTAATACGATATTCTTTATTTGGTTTTAGAATGCGGAAATCTTTTTACTTGTGGGGATGGGTTCTTTGGTCAACTTGGTCACGGTGATTACATGTCACAAAATTTTCCGGTCAAAGTCTCGTTCTTTGAGTCAAAGCATGTTGACCAAATTGCATGTGGAATGCGTCATTCATTAGCCTTATTGAAAGGTAAAAACCTAAAGTCACATTAAATCTTGAAATAGTTGTGAATATTTGTTTATTTTTTTATTTGTTATAAAAAAGGTGAATATGGAGACCAAGTATATGGTTTTGGATCCGGGAAGCGTGGTCAACTAGGAATATTTAATAAAGTCAAATTTGTAAATCTTCCACAAAGTGTTGATGGATTAAAGGAGGTGAATGTTAGTAGTATCACTGCAAATGGAGATCATAGTGCAGCATTATCTGGTAAGTAAATAGTAATTAATAATAATAACTTCAAGATAAATTTTTTTCTTATGACATTTTGTTGTTAGCTAATGGACATTTGTACACGTGGGGAAGAGGGTTTGGTAGTAAAGCTGACGTGTCATGTCCCAATTTAGTAATTTCACCATTCACATTCACACAAGCTGCCTTAGGGTGGAATCATGCCTTAATATTAACAGGTACAATTTGAAAAATTGAATTTATATTTTCTTGTTAATTATTCTAATCGAAAATATTGGGTTTTTTGTATAGATGAAGGGGAAGTTTTTATGCTTGGTGGCAAACATCATGGGGTTCTTGACAATCCTCAAAAAGAAAATTTAGTGAAGCGTATGTACCAAATAAAAAAACAATTTAAAATTTTTTATATTTTATATTATTCTTTTTTGATTTGTAGAGGAATTAAATGAAGAAGTAGAGAAAATTCGTGATCTTGATGGGATAAAAGTTATTGGAGTTGCATCGGGATCGGAGCATTCGGTACTCACCACAGGCGAGAATTATTATGGTCTATATATATTTATATTCTTTTTTAAATATTTATAATTAATAAAAATATTTATAAATTTTTTGTAGAAAATGGAATGATAATGACATGGGGATGGGGTGAACATGGTCAACTTGGTTTAGGGAAGACATGTGATGAAATTAGTCCTCAAGTTGTAAACATTGGTAAAAATGAAGGTGTGACATCAAAGGTGTATTGTGGAAGTGGTTTTACATTTGTTGTTAGGACTTTGAGGAGTGAAGGGTCTTGAATGGGGTAAAGAAATTCATAATTCATTCGATTAATCTTTCATCACTTTTTTTTTTGTATCTTTTGTTTGGTATAATGAAATAAATGAAATGGACAAAGTTATGAAATGATATATTTTTGTTTTTATATTATATTAACATGTTTGGTTTTCATCAAGAATTATTGCTTTTTATGTGTAATTAGGCATCTAAATAGAATTAAATTGGTAAAAAAAATCGAAATGTAAGTAAGCAGCATTTCACAAACTTGCTACAGAATTGAAAATTTCCTCAAAATGACCGCGGATTTCGGATTGGGGTCCACTGTCCCATTTAAGATTTGTTTTCGACTTTTCGTTATTTTACACCAATATTTTTTTTTTTCAAATCTCTCTCTCAACTTAATGCTCAACTTGTGCACTATGAAATTTGTTGTGTTGTGACGTGAAATTGAATTTTTTCTTTTTTTAAGTTCTAAACAATTTGGCGTTAAGAAAATATATTCGGCATTGCAGAATTGAAAATTGGTAATGCAAAATTGATAAATTTTCATCGAAATGTTTATTTTTTTTCTTTTTTCCATTTTATACCGAAGAGTTTGGTGGGACCATTCATAAAGCGATTTCACAACAAAAATCAAATTTGCAGTGGATCAATTGCAAGATAAACTATTTTGTAAAAAAATTATCTCAATATGGCTAATTTTGTTATTGTCTCAATATTAATATTTAAAAATAAATTTTAATGTAATTAAGATGCATACCGGTACACATATTCAATTTTCGTTTGAAATAAATTATCTAATATTAAAACGTTATATTCCATTTCAATTTTGACGACTATATAAACGTTACCTAAAGTTTGACAATTGGTTTGCAGTCCAATGGGTTTATCAACAAAACCATCCAAGTTCTCAAGATTGGATCCGCGGTATGTTGCTGTTGGGCAAACTCTGTGAATCTCAACTCTCAAGGTATCCGTTTAACATTTCAGATGTTTTTTTTTTTTTTTTTTTTTTTTTTTTTGGATCAACAATCATCATCGTTGTCATTCTATTTTTACACATGCGAGTCGACTGACATCTTATCGATGTTGTTTTCTCGAGTTTTTTTGGAAGAATCGGAAGCTATTATTCTATATGTGTTTTCTGGCTGGAAATAAATAAAAGGAAATCTGCTTACGGTTTTTCAAGTTTTCTAGTAGGAAGAAAGGGAAAGGAAAACTAACATTTATGCAAATTTGTTCTTGCTTTACAAGTATTGTCCCAAACTCCCACAAAGTTTATATATTGAAATCAAGGCCGGACTTAGCAAATTTAGGGACCAGGGCAAAATAAAAAACGAGGCTCTTTACAATAACAAAATTCATATTACAAAAGGGTAGTGCTATAAATACCCCCATTTCATTTTATACCCCACCTATTTGACTATCAAATTTGTTTTATCCCAATTTTGTCTTTTATTGTCTTTTCATTTATTATTATTATTATTATTATTATTATTATTATTAGCTTTTATAAAATTATAACCGTTCGTATTTATTAATAATTCAATGTTTTCTTTTTTGTCGTTCGAATTTATTCAGTCGTTTATAAACTAATTGTTTGTACGTATAATTTATTATTTATAAAATCTTTCGGGTTTATATCGTTTGTATGTAATCGAAAGTCACGCTATTATTAGTCGGAAACCGTCATTTTTGATCCGTCGACCCAGTTGTACACCATATCCGTTTGTCCGGGATTGTGCGTGCTCAGAATATTCTGCTGAGTAGGAAACATTGTATAGTGCTCGACTAAGTATTTATGTTCGTTCTCTATATAACGCACCGTGCAATTGTAATATTGGACCAAACTTTGCATTGCTATTATTATTTATATTGTTATTTTTATAAATTCGTTCAACCATTTTGATATACGTTGACATAATTTTATAAAATTATAAACGTCGTTCTTTGTGTCGTAATTACTTTAAAAAAACTATTATTTTATTGTTACTAAAATGTAAAAATTATAAAAGCTAAATTCATTAATTTGACATTTGGACGAATTTGACATAACCGTTTTGATATAATTTGACATAATTTTATAAAATTATAAACGTTGTTCGTTGTGTCGTAATTACTTAAAAAAAACTATTGTTTATTGTTATTAAAACGTAAAAATTATAAAAGTTAAATTCATTATTGTTGTTTTTCTAATAATAATAATAATAATAATAATAAATCAAAATATATTAATAAAAGAAAATAAAATGAAAATGAAAATGACAACAAACAAACAAAATAGACAAAAAAACAAAAAGAAAAACAACAATAAAATAAAAAATCAAATCAGGGGGTGTAACTAGACTATAGGAGTATGTATAGAATCACCCATTACAAAATTACACTTATGGAATCCAATTTCAGATAACAAAAATCAGGAACAAGAATTATGAAAAGTATGAACCAATTTCAGATATCAAGATCAATTCTGAAAGCGAATTGATTTTTCCACAAAAGATTTTTATTCATCCACTGAACAATTAATATATAGACAATTATGCCCTTCACTTTTTATGGATACCGAAGAAAGAAAAATATTCCAATGATTTGTTTCCAACAAGCTCCTTCTTCCTCCTTGATCGTTGCAATCTTTCTCCAAGAAACCCACTTCACTACCATCACTACTCTCCTCATACTTTCAACAACATAATACATCTATAAATTCCAACGAGGAAATTTTTTCACGAGAATGACAACAATCCCAAGTTTAAGCATCTCCCATTGCTCTAATGGCGTCAACGCTTTCCCTTTCCATGGTCCACTAATTGGCAAAATCTGGTTAATTTTGTCGGTGCTCAGCACACAATCTGTTATAAATGAAGCCATGTCTGACTTACTAATCGGCTTACAAATACATAGTTTCCGATCGCCAAAGGCTGTTCTTGGTGGTCTTGCATCGTTTTTTTACCGTTTCAGAAACAGTCAGTGCGATAATCGGTTTACAATGCCTTCGTTTGGATTCAACGCAAGTAATGTTTTGCGTATTTGGAAAACCAATAATCGCAGATTCCGATTTCACGGTCATAGAATACCCCTGCGAGTTCGAACTTGATTGGCTAGGGTTAAATTGGATCCGATTAAACCAGTGAAATTCGTAAATTCTTTAAGCGATGTTCCTTTAGTAGAATTTTTACACTCTAAATAACCAATCTGATTGAACCAGTGAAATTCGTCGTCGTCGAATTAGAGTTTCCTTTGAACGAGTCCGGCGAATCAGATTTGATTGGATCAACAGCAGCTGAAGGAGGAGGAAGAAGAATGGACGTGGTTCGTGCGCCGTTTGGAAATAAAGTATCTTCAATATCTCTAATTTAAGCGCAGGGGCATAAATGTCAATATATTAATTTTTCAGTGGATGGATAAATATGTGCTGTGGAAAATCAGTTCCCATTCTGAAAACTAGATTACAAAATAACACTTGTGGAATTCAATTTCAGAAACAAAAATCAGGAAAGCTGCCTTACAATTTCAGAAATGGGAATCGCTTAAACAACTCTTCACGACTAAACCATAACCAGATTTCAGAAAACTAAATTACATAACAAGACTTGCAGAAACATATTTTAGAAACAAGAAACCTGAAGTTGACTTACAAATTTAGAAATTGGAAACCGTTCAACAGCCCTTCACGACCTACTTGTTCGGAGTTCTCAAATCCGGCAATCCCAGACGCTAATCCGGTAATCCCTCGTTCCTTCTTCAAGTGTTTAGGAAACATAAATTTCAGAAATTTCAAAAATTAGAATATGAATTCGTATCAAGCGATTGACGAATTTCAATAGAAAAATTCTGAAATCGAAATTCTAAGAATGAGAGACGAGAATTGAGATGAAGCTCGACTTTGAAGAGCCAAATATTTATTCACAAATTTCAGTCTTTCATGATTTTTTTGAAATCAAATCAGAAATCGCAAATCAACCGGACTTACCTTTCCATCTTGTTACTGTTGGGTGCAGCAATGTCGGGGTTGGGCGTGGTCAAAGATGTGACTGGAGATTTGGAGTCCATAAGAATCGCTACTTTCCTGAAGATTCGCTGAAGAATCGCTGCTGTGTAATCGAAATTCCAAAAAGAGTAAATTACAATAATGGTCCATGTGGTTTGCATGAAATTGCCATAATCGACCAACTTTTAAAAAACCTCGAAAATGGTCCAAATTAAAGATCAAGTAGCAAGAATGGTCCAAAGGTCAGGTTAAAAGACAATTTTACCCTTTTTAATTTCTTTTTCATTTTTATTTAAATATTTTATTTATTTTAGTAATTAAAAAAATACCCCATCCCACCCTCTCTCTCTCTCTCTCTCTCTCTCTCTCTCTCTCTCTCTCTCTCTCTCTCTCTCTCTCTCTCTCTCTCTCTCCTGGGTACCCGCTACCCCTCTCCCTCACGTTCACCCTTCTCCTCCGGCAAGCTACCACCACCGGCGGTCTCAATTATAGAGTACCAAATTACAGAGAACCCTTCACTAATTACAGACCCGTGCTGAGGTAGCACAATAAATATATAAGAGACATAGATACAAAGATCTATAACACACATAGAGATCTACAACATACAAACACCAATCTGAAAGATCTTAACAGAGTGCCCGCCATTAAAAAAATCTTAAGAGAGTGACGTTCGACGGTGGTAGTGAGGGAAGTGAGAGAAATATGATGCCGGTAAGGATTTTTAACAGAGAAGGTGGAACAAAGCGTCGTTTTTGGCAGAGAAAGTGTACCAGAGTGTCATTTTTGGTGGAGAAGGTGAACACAAATTCAAACCTGAGAAAAGTTCAAACTTTCTGAAGCAACAGGAGACACGATCAAGATTTTGAACCATTGATGTTATTTACACAAAACTCATAAACTTCAAGTGTATTTACAGGTGTTGAAGCAAGAAGTTACAAAATTTTGATATAAATCGACCCAATGATATATATACATTAAAATGGAACTAAACCTTAACTCGTTTCACGTTTCAACGTCCTATTAATTGTATCCAAACCTTAAATCACTCGATTAAAAATTTGAGTCATAAGGTTGCATTAATCCAACGGATATGATTGCATCTACACCGAACACATCTGTATACATTGATTCATATTTCATCATATATATGTAGGAGGAAGATGGAGCGGTCATTAATTCTCCTCCACCAGTTGTGCAGTTTCTCCCTCGTTTATTGCTCTCTTTCTTTATCTCCTTCACATTATTGATGCCATAATTCCCCTCTTTATACAACGCTACAGAATAATTCTTGCATAACAGCTATAAGTGAGTTCTTCTGTGTAATATTAATCTTATAATATTTTACAGTTGTATATGCGTGTCTATATGCATTGAGTGAGAGTATTATATAAGGGTGATGATTTGAGTGTTAGACGTAGGGTGTTTTGCACACACAACAAGACAAACCACAGTCGGCCATACAACAGAGTGTCATTTTTGGTGGAGAAGGTGAACACAAATTCAAACCTGAGAAAAGTTCAAAGGAGAGAGAGAGAGAGAGAGAGAGAGAGAGAGAGAGAGAGAGAGAGAGAGAGAGAGAGAGAGAGAGAGAGAGAGGGGTATTTTTTTAATTAATAAAATAAATAAACCATTAAAATAAAAATAAAAAAGAAATTAAAAAGGGTAAATAGTCTTTTTACTTATTTTTACTTATTTTTGGACCATTCTTGCAACTTGATCTTTAAATTGGGCCATTTTCGAGGTTTTTTTTAAAAGTTGGTCGATTATTGCAATTTCATGCAAACCACATGGACCATTATTGTAATTTACTCTTCCAAAAATTGCAAATCTAATATCCCGCTTCCTACTAGTCGCTAGTTACGTAACATAGAATATGGACCTGTTTGGAGGCCCTGGGCCATCGCCCAAGCAGCCCCCCATTGGGCCAGGCCTGATTGAAATCTAATAGGGCCACACTCCTCGATGCCCAAAGACAGAGTCGGCCTGTTGATTTTGAAGGTTCTATACGAAAACTAAAAATGGACCCCTAAAGATTGTTGTTTTATATACAAACAAAACTCATTAACACTAAGATAAGATTCGAAACCTAATAAATCATTGTAAATAATAAGCGACAAATTAAAAAAAAATTGTGCTAATTAACGGCAAAATAGAAACGGATTAGTGATAGAACCGCGACAAAATGAAATTTCGGGCCCCGTTTACAACATGGGCCCTGAGCGGTCACACCTCTCGCATCCTCTCAGGGCCGACCCTGCCAAAGGATATCTTGTGATGGGAAAATCACATCGTTAGTGACCCGTTAGGATCGAGAAACTGACTATAAGCAGAGACCCACCCAAAGAAGTGAGCTACAACCACGGGAGACCCCATATGACCATTGTTGGAGTTGAATACGTGTGTGTTCTTTTCCGAACCCCAAAATGTCATCTCAAAACCAATTACACTACATGTTTAATAATCAAACTCACCAGTAATAGTATTTGGATATACTTAAACAAAACGAGTACCGGTACTCGAAATTTTATTACTCTAAGTCAATGAAACTATAAAAAAAGTTACATAAATGCTTTAACACAATTTTTATACCAAAATTTTAAGGGGAATATAGAAAAAACTGATATTTTAAAAAAATGTTTGAAAAACCACAACTTTATTTGTATTTTCAGAAAACCCTCTGCTATTTATAAAAATTTCCAGAAAAAACCACTGATAAAAAAAACATTTCAAAAAATATTATTTTTATGAATATGCTTTTTTTTCAAAATATAACTTAATTTCGTTCATAAAATAGTGTTTGTTAACCATTGTGAGTAATAATGGTTCGTTTTTTTTTCTAAACTAAAACCGAACTGAAAAATTTGGTTTTTATCTTCGGAAATACAACAAGTCCAATACATACTTATTACTTTAATTACATATACCAAACCAAATTGAAACAAAAAAATGTTTTTCTAAAACCTAGAAGCCAAACCGTTGGTTTTTCAAGAAATGATAGATTTTGCGGTTTCAAATTTTCATGTTTTTACGATTTTTGTTTTTTGCACATCCTTATTAACCACCAAAACCATATTTTATTCGAGCATAATCGTAAGAAACCTAAAAAATAGATTTTGTGGTTAATAAGGATGTGCAAATAACCAAAATCTTAAAAAAAACCCTCGAAAAAAGCTGAAAATTTGAAACCTAAAAACCAAAATGTTTTAAAACCCATCTATTTGGCTTATGGGTTTTACAAAAACCATTTTTTCCAGTTCAATCTGGTTTCTTATATGTTATTAAATTAATAAGTATGTTTTTGTCATGTCATATTTCCAAAGATAAAAACTAAAATTTCCAGATCAGTTTTAGTTTTAGTAAAAAAAACAAACCATTATTAACCCCTAGTGGTTAAAACACTATTTTACGGATGGAAATTATGTTGTATTTTGAATTTTGTTAAAAAAAAATTTTTGAAAAAAATTTGTTATCGATGGTTTTTCTGAAAACTTTTATAAACAACAGTGATTTTTCTGAAAAAAAAAAAAATAAAGCATTGGCTTTTCTGAAATTTTAAAAAACAGGAGTGATTTTTCTTAAAAAAAAATAAAACAATGTTTTATCCAATAAAATGACGAAAATACATTGTTGTTTTTTTTTTTTTTTTTTTTTTTTTTGAGATTTCCCCAAATTTTAATACATGTAACTTATATGGACTACGCATGAGAATACCATTTGAAGGAATACTTTCGTCCATCAAGTTGTTGAATAAACCCTAGATCACTCTTGATTTTCATTCTAGTTAAAGCATTTATAAAACCGGGACAATGAGAAATTGTAAATAATTTCAAGAGTAAACTACAAATTTTATAAACCTGCAAGTTTGGTGACTTGGTCTAACTTTTGAATTTTTCCGAAGTCATCATTAACTTTGCATTTTGTTGCAAATTTAGTCCATATAATGAACGCCGTTAAAATTGAATCATTAACCATCTACAATGACATTTTCACCCCTGCTTTTATCCTTTCTTATTTTAACACTAGTTTAAAACGTGAGTGTTACACGGTTGACATATAAAAAAACTTATATACTAAGAAAAACATGTTATTTTTATAACTTAGATGCTAATAATAAACTTTTTGCAAAGTTCAATACCAAAATCAGTTTTTTTTCCAAAAGTCCCATAAATGAACTTTAACCGAAAAAAATAATTTTTTTCCGAATCATCTAGAAAGATTTCGAAAAATGTCTAATAAAAATTTTCCACTATGTAGCCTTAGATGTCTTCAATCACATTTTCTTGACAACCTTTTACACATTTACAAATAAAAATAAGATTATTACAAAACCATGGGTAGTAAACACTAAATAACTAAAAATGCATAAGCGAAATCATGAACATATCTAATCAATAAATAAGTACCCACAAAGAATACAAATATTATTTAAACTTTGGCCAAACATATTAACAAAAGGTTTGATCAATTTGTCAATGCAAGGACAGTGAGGAGCATACGGTGCCCTATTTCAAGGTGCTTGGAATATGTCATGATGAAACCACTGACCACTCTACAAAATAGTAAAAACCACCATAAATCAAACAAAAAGAGATAATTATCAAGGAGATGAGTGGAAGGTGTATTATTGTTGTTTGGTGTTCTCATCTGAAAAACCAAGTAAACAAATAAAACATGTGCCCATATTGCCCATGAATCCACAGTTATTAAAGAATAATTAAAAATATAGAAGCAAAATATAATTACAGAAGAAAATAACCAGATGAAGGCGACAATCCTCCAAGTTAAAAACCTAATACCATATCAGCAAAAAATCAATTTATCATACATGAAAACAAATCGATAAAAGATATTCATAGGTTAATCTTTCACCAGTAAAATAGATTTGCTGAAAACCTAACACTAAAACAAACAAAATAAAATATTTTTAGCGGCAGTAGTCAAGAGTGAGAGACAAAGAGGCTTAGAAACAGAGTAAAACAACTTTATGGAAAACTAAAAATAAATAAACCAAATACATGAGAACCGAACCATTAGCAAGATCAAAGTTAAATATTAGGATGAGAAACGAAGAAAGAAAGACGTATTTGTATTTAAATTTACAAAGGATAAACCTGATTTATTGAGATTATTAGGATTTATTTTGAATTTAGATTGAATGCCACAATTTATTTATTGGGATTGTTAGGATTTATTTTGAATTTAGATGATAAACCTGATTTATTGAGATTATTATGATTTATTTTGAATTTAGATTGAATGCCACAATTTATTTATTGGGATTATTATGATTTATTTTGAATTTAGATGATAAACCTGATTTATTGGAATTATTAGGATTTATTTTGAATTTAGATTGAATGCCACGATTTATTTATTGTGATTATTAGGATTTATTTTGAATTTAGATTGAATTAAACTTAGAGTGCCATGTGGAATTTTGATTATGATAATTAAGTCTACTAATATACAAATTTATGTAAAACGCTATATATTATACAAAACGAATAGACTTCACATTTTGAAATACGAATGTAATTAATTGTTCACATTTATAAGACTCTCTATCTTGATTTGTCAAAAAGATTATGATGTTTCTTTTGAATAATTTTCGTTTTAAATTTATCTTTGTGCTTACTATCGTTTAATATAACCCTTAATGACATTCATGATAATTTTTCTAATAAATCTTTTATGTCATCGTCGTATTAATAAATCAAAAAGTTTAATGAAATTTTGTTTTAGTAAAACTTTTTTTTAGATGATAAACCATTAGGATTTATTTTGAATTTAGATTGAATGCCACAATTTATTTATTGGGATTATTAAGATTTATTTTGAATTTAGATTGAATTAAACTTTGAGTGACATGTGGAATAAAAGTCTTAAAAGGATGCCATGTGGCATTAAAGTGCTTTGTTTATTAGTATGTATAGATTTTTCATTTGTTATTAATAATAATAATAATAAATAAATATACATAAACTAAAAAATGTTCAAATATCAACATTAATAGGATTCCCTTTTCAATTGGATAACTTGTAAACCTAAGAAAAATGTAACTCACTCATTACTATATAATGAATTACGAGCAGATTCTATAACATTTTAGGGTAGGGGTTTTTCGGGTTTAAAGGGGGGTGGGTCTTTTTTGGCCAATTTCTGATCACCATCTGTTGCACACGTGTATGTCTCTTACCACCATCGTGATTCCCCACCGGTCTATACGCTTGCAGCACCTTCCCTCTTTCCTCCTCCTTAAAATCAAATACATCTTGCTGCTTGAAAAAGAAAACTGAATTTTTTTTCACGCTTCAAACCGCAAGGGTTCTCGATTTTGAAGACGTTCCTTCTCCTCACGACACATCCTCTTCTCTCTCAACTCGTTCCCTTTGCCCTTTACAGATGCCAATCGAAGTTGCTGATGGAAAATTAGATGATGATACATCGGGAAGCAACGAGTCGTGTATCGGTACGAGCGCCACCAGGAGTGGGAGCGACTGAAAGGTTTTCTGCAAATCAATGAACTAAAACCCTAAGTTCACATGCAACCTAAATTAGATCTATGTTTTCTAACTTTGAACATATAAATAATTCCTAAAAGGCCAACAGAAAATTGCTAAAGAAATAAATCAGAAAAACTAACATTTAGGTTTTATTGGAAGCTAAGCAACAAAAATATATTGCCTCAAATGAAGTCACACCCAAGCTAGGAGGGAGGTCACGAAATTCTTGAGAGGGAATGAGAGTAATTGGCGTAGAAAAAGGGTTCCCCAGGACCCCTATTTATAGTTTCCATTTGGCCGGCAGATAAGCCTTTAGAGATAAACCGTTTTGAATTCAAATACGATAAACATTTTATCTATTAATTCAAATCTATTTATCCTAATATATTAAAATCGAAATTATGGTTTGTCCTAACCAAAATTTCGCTGACCAATATAGCTGCTAAAATTGTCACTTACTCAACTATTGAATAATTACAATTCAGCCCGTGCACCTTTAATTAATTAAATTGATCACCAAATTAAATCCAATTAATTCCAGATTAATTTCTAATTAATTAATATAGTTTCTAATTAATATATTATCACTTTAATATATTAATAAACTATTTATTTTATTTCTATTGATTTATTAATCATATAATAAATCAACATTTCTCTCTCTTAGAATTTCTGCCAAACCTCTAGCTATGAGGGCAACCCAAATGGACTTTGCTTTTATTAATTAGGTAAATACGAATTATAAGTCATGGCTTAGACACCTAATCCAACAGCGACGTTGCGTCATCGTCGGTGTCCGCCGATAGTTTGAAGAACATTGGTTGGGGATGGTGGTTCGGCTTAAGCGGGCTTAAAATTGCGACGAATAGATTTTCAGGGGAGAACGTGATCGGTGAAGGAGGATACGAGATTGTGTACAAATGAGTTTTACAAGATGCTTCCACCGTGGCGGTGAAAAATCTTCTGGATGATAGGTGAGTATTATTTGCATGTTTATTTTATCCAAAATTTAGTAAATTTAAATGGGTTTAGGGTTTATGATGTTATGAAGAACTTCAAACGTCCTTAAAAATGCTGGGGCTTGTAAGGTTGCATTATTTATAAACTTAAGTTTGAATTTTGTGTACGGTTTTTTAGAAGTTGGTTGCTTTATTTTGTAGGTTGCTTATAAATTTTCAGGTTCTGAATCAAATAATATATAAACTTCCTACTGAACATCCCTTACCTGATAGCAGACGACTTCGTGAACTTCTTGGTCACACCCCACCTCAGGTCTGTCAAATTTTCTGTTCAGGGGTATTTTTTTGAACATTTTAAATAGTTTGTTACCCATTTTAAAAACTCAACTCATGTAAAGTTGACTCTTGATTTATTATTTTATATGTCAGGTTGTAGCTGGTGCAGTGCTGGGGTTCTTTACAGCAGCAATTGTTCATTTAATCTCTGAAGCTGCTAATATGGCTTGACACTTGCCTATTTGTGTCATGGTTGTCTATCATAACATGCATACATGCATCCATGACCATACATAAATCCTATGATTTTTGAAATTCGCCACCAATTCTAAATTACCAAAAAGACAAACGTACTTTCAGTCATTCGTCAATTCTACAATAACTTTATCATGGTTTACCGGTTTGACAAATATATGAGAATCAAAAAATGATTATTATGTTTGTCGGTCAATAATAGACTGTTAAATTGGCGAATGTTGTACAATACATTGTCTTTTTGTGAATTTAACATAATGCCTTGATTCTCAATTGATTTTGGTTTGAAAGAGGATTTTCAGGTAAAAGATGTTGCGGGTGCTAGCTTACAATGTTCAAGGTTGGTCAAATGCTAAAAGTGGGGCAAATTTTGGTAAATTAAATCTGTCCCTTCTATTCCTGCTGATGTGAGAAAATTTTAGTGTTGGCTAATGAAATTGGTTCATGATGATTGCAGTCCATGGTATAAGGGAACCGAGTGAAAGGGAACTTGAACTTGCACAACATCAGGGTAAGTACATGGTTTATCCCTTGAAGTATATCACAATAACTATAAAAAGTATAATACTTGGTCGGCTGAATCAACAAAATTGTGAAAGCAAGTTCTGCTTTTTAGTTTTTTTTTTTTTTTTTTTTTTTTTTTTTGTCTTTTACCCTTTTTCCAAACCGGATAACCGGATTGTTTTTATAAAATGGTAAGACAAAAAGGTATGATGTTTTAATCACTACAGAAAATAGTTAAGTGGCTAAATGGATAAAATGGTTTCGCCAAAAATATTCAAAATCATGCTTATAGTATGAAATTGGTGAAATCTCAAACAGCAATGCACTTCCATTGATTTGTTTATTATAGTATTATACTTTCTTTTTCTTCCTATTACAATATTATAATTAAAAAATTCTATCCAATTATAGCAATCATACAAACACAGAAACAATTTTCATTACTATAATTGGATACATGCCTTAATATGGAGAACAAAAAATAAAAATACAATGCTATAAAAATGATAATAATAACAAGACCCTTTTTTTAATTTATACAGATTAATACATGAAATTCCTATTACTGTGATGATTTCAAGCCAAGCTACCCTACAATGCCCAAAATCTGCACCGAAAGCTAAATAGTAGGATTTAGTGCAATAATTTTTTATTATAATCTCATAAAATGTTCAACCAAACTACCTTTTAATGCTATTGTTGTTTAGATAAAATTTTAGTACAGGAAACAAAGAGAAGTCGAAGAAAAAAACATCCAATATATCAAATAATCGGAAGACCAAAACTTCTCCAAAGTCAAAGAAAAACAAAATCAGATCCAAACAATACCCGTGCTCCGCACGGGTCGAACCTAGTCTAAAAGAAATTTCATTAGTCGAAGTAAGTATAAAGGAGCCGTCCAACGCTAAACTCTGAATTGAGTCAACTCGACTGATCGAGTTTACTCAGCTGGATTGATCAAGTTCTAACAAAAGTTGCAAAATTGACTTGTATTCAGCAGAGTACAATAAATGGTTATTGTCATTTTCTTTATTCTGATGTACCGTTTTAAACATGAATTTTGGTCTTTTACTTTTTAAAACAAAATTTAAGATTTGAAATAATACCCCAAATGTCTATAAATCAAATATAAAACCCCATCTCTTCTATAAAAGAGACCCTTTTTGTAAATATTTTTCATTTTCATAAAAATTACTCTACACATATATTCCAATATATATTTGGGATAATTTCATATATACCCTAAATAAAGAGGTAAATATCATATTTACCCTATCTATAATTTAAATATCATATTTGCCCTAAATAAATATCTAAAATATCATATATACCCAAAATCTATTTTTAAATATTTTATAAACATTTTAAATTATATTTTAAATCTTTTTTGATTATTTAAATGCATTTTAATTACAAAACAATCAAGATTGACCATAATACCCTTGCCTCAATATACCTTCTCTATCTCTATTGAAACGTTCTCGATTGAAACATTCCCGATTTCATAATTCCCGATCGACGCACACAATCGGCCAATCGCCATTCACCAGTCGCCGGTCGTAGCAAGTTGCTCGATCAGGTTTGTGTCGTAATTTCTGTCAATACTAGATACAGGCTAGCGTTATTATTCTTATTCCTCTATTATTTGGAAATTGATTTGAAGTCTTTGATTACTACTGTTGCGTCTCCTCTATTCCTATTCCTCTATTATTTGGAACTTGTTTCATTGGTCGTATGCACCAAAAGATTGGTGTACGCTAATTGTATGCCCGGTTTATGAAGTTTCTAATAATTATTGATATAAAAAACTTAAATACTACAAATTAGATAAATCAATAATAGGAATTAAACATTACAAATTGAATTTAGATAAGTGAAATTGTCAATAAATTCGAGATAAGTGAAGTAGTAAATAAATATGATAGAAACTCATCATTGAATCTGACAAAAGTTGTTAACTGTAAGTATTATTAGAATTTGAGCTTGGCAAAAAAATCGTCGTAATTTGTTGGCATTAAAAAAACCTAGAGATCGAATTAGGTCACAACAGAGACAGTAAATAGTTAGATATAAGCACTTAACATTAATACGAAGTGTAGATAAAGAAAATTTGTTTTTGTTAGAGGGTATATATGATATTTAAACCTACATTTATAATAAGGGTATAATAGTCACTTGATAATAATAATGATAAAAATTGGTTTAAAAAAAGATTTTGGGTAAATATGATATTTTGTATGTTTATTTAGGGTATATATGATATTTAAATTTTAGATAGGGCAAATATGATATTTAGCTCTTTATTTAGGGTATATATGAAATTATCCCTATATATTTTAGGAAGTATAACCATTTAAGATTATTAAAGAGTTAATCTCACTTCGCATAAATATTGTGTTTTTGTTATAACGACCCATTGACATGGTTCTCATGTGATATTTTATCTCGATACTTATTTGATTTTCTCTCGGAACTATAATATTCTTTACTAATATTCTACATCATTGATGCAACAAAGTCTCGAGATAAGTGTATCCAAATACAATATTTGATGTTCTATTGAAGTTCTAATTTGTCGGGTTTTCATTAAAAAAAAAGACATTAAGTGCTAATCATATCCATTAGACACATATAAAAAAGACAAAATGACGTTGTAGTCCTACGAGCTTTTTAAGAGGTTATCCGATAAACATGTATACATCAACAAATTTATAAGTGGTGAAAGTAAATAGTCGATAACAACATCAAGTAACATTTTAGCCATAATTGACCCTGTGATATCGTGCATATTTCGTATATATTTTATACGATATCAGGGTGTTTTTATAGATAAATCGAACCTAAAAGGGCTATAATACTCACTTTACTTGGAAAATGTCAATTATTCAGGTGTTTAAGCAAAAAGGAGCAAAAAGGACAAAAAATGACCAAAGTTGGAACAAGCAGGGACCAAAAACGACAAAAGACCAAAAATCACACAGTTAGCGCCGCTAACATTAGGGTTAGCGACGCTAACCTGGTAGTTGAGAAAATCAAGGTGTCGAGATTTGCGTTTGACCAGAGAGCGAGTTTTATGGAATTTTGAATATTAGCGACGCGACGCTAACACATATGTTAGCGACGCTAATGTCTCCTGGAGGTTATAAATAGTAGTTGATTCCTGCCAGAAAGGGAGTTCAGTCCCTGCGTTTTAGCCACGACCCCGAGCCATTTCCAAGCAGTTTTTAGAAGGTTTTTGAAGGCCGAATCACGACTTTCGAGATTCGATTACGTATTTTATCATTTGTAAGTCGTATTTAATTACAATTTTGTATTTTTTGGTTCATTTCTAGCCATGTCTGGCTAGAAACCGCACTCTAGTTCTGAGTTCAGACATGTTCATTGTGTAGTTTGAAACATTCGACTTGATGAATGCTTTTGAATAATTCTAATGATCATTTTCTTGTTTCAATTTTAGTCTTGAATTTGATTTGTTTATGACTGATCACCCTAAATAAATCTTTTTCACGCAGTGTTAATCGACTGTGTGAGGCACCTAATCGCTTAACACAGTTGATGTTTGGTAACAAAGACAAGCGCCCAATTCCTTGTTTAGAATTTGGTCATATGTCCACACACTTCCCAGCGGACGTGAAGAATTCGACATTGATTGGTACTTGCACACCTTATGCGGTTTCTGCATTCGGCCTATAAGCGGACCTTAGGTCGGGTAAAATGGAACTAGGTTTAGGTAATAAACGGACCTTTATCTAAACATTTTAGCAAGTTATTATCATAAAGATTATATTTTATGATTTTCAATAGCCAACTTGGAATTGTATTCTCAAGCACGTCAGCCGGTTTCATTCTATCACATTGAACATCGAAGACTCGGGACGAGGCCTTTAATTATTGTTTTTCTTAAAATTTATTATTCGCATGCTTTCTGTTTCTATTATCACAAACCCCCCCTTTACATCATACTTAGTCTTTTATACTAAGTAGGCATAAATTTTATATTTCGTGTCCTTGTGGTTCGACCCTGCTTGCCCTATACTCTAATCCAGTGCAGAACAGCAGTGATTGGTCGGATTCATTTCCGATCATATTTGTTAGGGATTGACACCCTTAACAAATTGGCGCCGTTGTCGGGGAAACGACAATACTAACGTTTATGCCAAGATCTCTTCGTACAGGAACACTAGTTGCATTTGACAAAGAGATTAAGAAGACCGCCAGAAGCCTAAGGAAGCAAGCTACACTTCGCAAGAAGCAAGCAGCTTCCCAAACTTCTACATTACCTTCTACCACAGAAACTCAATCAACCGAAGCTACATCTAATGAAACCTACAAAGAAACCACCTCATCACCATCACCAACTCCCATTAATCCACCCATCATCATGGCAGCACCCGAACAAACCCTTCGCTAATGGGCAACACAAGATGTTTCCTAACAATCCCTATGCATCACTTATCCTGCCATGACCAATTTCGAACTTCGATATGGTCTAATCCATCTCTTGCCAACCTTTAGAGGGATCAAGAACGAAGACCCTCATAAATTTCTGAAGGAATTCCATGTGGTATGCACCGGCATGAAACCACATGACGTCACCGAAGACCAGATCAAGCTTACGACATTCCCATTTGCAGTCCAAGATTCCGCAAGAGATTGGCTTTATTATCTTCCACCAGGAACGGTCGCCATGTGGAACGAGCTAGCTAGAATGTTTTTAGACAAGTACTTCCCGGAAATGAAAGCATATGCCTTTCGCAGAGAGATTATTGGTATCAAGCAACAGAAAAGGGAAGCGTTGCATACTTATTGGGAACGGTTCAAGCGATTGTGTGCTCGACGTCCGAAACACGGAATCACAGACCACCAGCTCCTTCAGTATTTCTGTGAAGGATTATCATCTTGGGACCGTCGGCTACTTAATGCTTCTAGTAGAGGCTCTATCACTGATAAGACTCCAACTCAAATTCGAGCATTAATAAACACCATGGCTGAGGACTCCAAGCATAGAGTTCAAGAAGACGAATGGTACACGGATGTGCCACGACGGGAAAAAGAAGTAAATACTCCTCAAATCGAAAAACAAATATATGAACTGACAAAAGCGGTTTTACTTCTTACAAAAGAAAGAAACGCACAACCATCAGTCCGACCTTGTAGGGTCTGTTTGCAAGTTGGTCACCCTACTGATATGTGCCCTCTGTTACAAGAAGATACAGGAGATGCACAAATTGCAGGGACATATCATCAAAACTGGAATCAAAGACCGCCTACAATTTATCAGCAAAGGCCTCCACAAGAATACCAAACGAGACAACCTCATCAATATCAACAATTTCAACCTCGTCAGCCACAAGTTCCACCTCAACAACCAAGTTCATCTCGTACGTCGCTAGAAGATATAGTGAAAAGCCTTGCCATGAGCACTCAAGTTTTTCAAAACGAAACAAAAGCCAGCATAAAGAACTTAGAGCAACAAGTAGCCCAACTTGCCAACTCGGTGAGCAAGTTAGAAGCTCAAGGAAAACTACCAGCCCAAACGGAGAAAAATCCAAGGCACATCGTGTGTGCTATAACCTTGAGAAATGATGAAGAGTATGAAGGGCCACAGATGTCCGAAGAAGAGGAACTCAAGATTGGAAAGAAAGATGAGCAAGAGAAAGAAAGTCGAAAGAAACCAAAGCAAGAACTAACCGAAGCAGAACTTATAGCCCATGCTCCATTCCCTTCTAGATTGATAAAGCGTGAGAGGGAAGACGAAGAAATCATGGAGACGTTTAGAAAAACTGAGGTAAACATTCCACTTCTAGACGCCATAAAGCACGTCCCTAAGTATACAAAATTCCTGAAGGAACATTGCACTTCTAATAAAAAGTTAATAGGGAATTATATCATGAAAGCTGGTGAAAATGTCTCTGCTATTTTCCAAGTGCTATGTTAGACCTCGATTTTTACTTCTAGACGCCATAAAGCACGTCCCTAAGTATAGCCCAAGTGCTATTTTTACGGTTCCTTGCAAGTTGGGAGACCTTTATTTTCCAAGTGCTATGTTAGACCTCGATGCCTCTATCAATGTTCTGCCATACTCAACTTTCAAATCATTAAAATTAAAAACCTTGAAAGAGACCAACGTCATTATTCGACTGGCCGATCGATCAAGAATGCACCCAAAAGGGGTTTTGGAGGACGTGTTGGTACAAGTCAATCAACTTGTTTTCCCAGCTGATTTCTATATACTTGATATGGGAGATGACGATGCCGCGAGCCCAAATTCCATAATCCTAGGTAGACCATTCTTGAAGACCGTGAGAACGAAAATCGATGTTTACGTTGGCACTCTTTCTATGGAGTTTGATGGGGAAGTTGTTAGTTTTAATACTTTTAAATCCATTCGTTACCCGAGCAATACCACATCAGTAAATTATCTGAATGAAACTGAACCATGGACGAATGAATCTTTTGAGTTATCCAATCCAGATGTTCAAGCTTTATCATTAGACGGAAAGAGTGATGAAGATACGACAAAAGAACTTACTGAGAATTTCAAGCTTGAGGAAGAGTTGAGGAAGTCATCCACTTTCAATCATACAAGAAAAAAAGCAAGGTACGAAACATCGGAAAGAAAATTTCATGATGCTTACCGAAATATGTTTCAGGTACAGGTACCAGAATTGCAACAAAAGACCTACTATGAAGGATCGGGGTGAAAAACAAAGGAGCGGAGGTGTGGAAGTGCCCAAGCTATATTACTTAAAATTCTGAACCGGGCGAGGTCGGGACGACGACACTAAACAGATGCGCTAACCGGGAGGCAACCCGGATATTTGTTTTTATTTTTTATTATTATTATTATTATTATTATTATTATTATTTTCTTTTCTTCATTATTTTTTCTTTTGAAACTGCTATGACATGGTCATTTGGAAAAGAGGAAGAATCCAACTATATAAGCTTCAAATGCAGCAAAGATGATCTACCAACGAGACTGATCTCATAATAAGTATGGGGTCGTTCCCACTATAATCTTTATATATGTTGGTTGTGATGAATACTGTTATGAAGCGCACATTGCTTACGCAAAACCTGAAAAGCTTGTCCCATATATGTAAAAGCTGCAACACACCCTAGGGGAGTCTGTTCCTTTTTCTCCCTTTTTATTTTAAATGCAAAATATACAATGGGGACATTGTATGAATTAAGTGTGGGGTGGGGCGTTTACACTTAAGCATTTTAGGTTTATTTGGCCTAATTTTAAAATTTTGCCTTAATAAATTCCCGAAATTAAACATATAAATTTAAAGACATCTGGAATAATAAATATGAATAGAAATTTGAGTTGTATTCAGATTTCATGGGTAGTATATGTGGCTGTTTATTTTTCGATTGAATTTTTGACTTGTAAGCTGGTAGATAATTAGTGTGTCCCTACAACATGGTTTTGCATTGTTGATGAAATAAACCCCTCTAAAAACTTTTTAGTACATGATATCTTTCAAAAGGTGTCATTTTAGTCGTAAATATAGCTAAGTCCTAGTCAAAACAGATTGAGTTAGGTTCCCTTGGTTTCAAATGTACAGAACCTATGCTGTTACCAAACTAAGGAAAGAAAAAGCCTTGAATAAAAGCAAAATCGAGAAAATATCGATAAATCATCCAAAGGATGAAAAGACACCGTAAGATTGAGACTCAGGAGGGAAAATCCAATTTGTGGCCTATGATACTCAAACCGGTAGACATGAAAAGGGTGGTCTTCCTCACCTCATTACCTAAGACCGTCTGGTTTGGGATAATGTTGTCGAAAGTTCGTTACACGGGTGCCATAGAAAGTCATGGGATTTCCTTAACGGCCCTTGGAATTTGAATGAGTAGACCCCATACAATCTAGGGTCGAAAATTTGTAATCAAGTGTTCCATGGAAAGTCGTGAGTCCCGAAGGTGCAAATAATAAGCACATTGGTAATAATTGGTGTAGCTTAGGTGACCTTCCACACAAAAATTTCAACGCTATCGAAATAAAACGAACTAATATTTAAATAGCTATTGAAATAAATTAATGAAATCATCTAAATGTGTGAGTACAAGAGGTGACCATAGGACCTTAGCAATAAGTCTTGAGTTAGGCGGTTTTTGGAGGGTATATTTCTAGGGGATGCAAAAATGAGTAGTGGGCACATTAGGAATTTATTGCTTACAGGAATAAGGTTTAATGGGAACTTGATCAGTTAAAAGGACAAATACACATATATGCTTATGATTCTGTTGCAATTTAAAATCTTTTTGTATTTATTATTTTAGATGTGGGTAATTAACGCGGGAGTTGTTGAAGCAATTGTTTTGAAAAGCCGAAAAACTCTATTTTGCTTGGGGACAAGCAAAGTCCAAATGTGGGGTATTATGATATCGTGCATATTTAGTACATATTTTATACGATAGCAGGGTGTTTTATAGATAAATCGAACCTAAAATGGCTATAATACTCACTTTACTTGGAAAATGTCAATTATTCGGGTTTTTAAGCAAAAAGGAGAAAAAAGGACCAAAGTTAGAACAAGCAGGGACCAAAAACGACAAAATGCCAAAAATCACACAGCCGGATTTATTCTATCACATTAAACATCGAAGACTCGGGACTAGGCCTTTAATTATTGTTTTTCTTAAAATTTATTATTCACATGCTTTTTGTTTCTATTATCACAACCCCCCCCCCCCCTTTACATCATACTTAGTATTTTATACTAAGTAGGCATAAATTTTATATCCCGTGTCCTTGTGGTTCGACCCTGCTTACCCTCTACTCTAATCCAGTGCAGAACAGCAGTGATTGGTCGGATTCATTTCCGATCATATTTGTTAGGGATTGACACCCTTAACACCCGGTCAAAATCAGATGGAACGCATATTAGTTTTCCTGTGTTCGTCAAAGTGAAAATAGGAAAATGAAAAGAAACTTGGGTTTCTATGCATGTGATTCAGACTCCAGAAAGAGATAGTGAGAATGAGAGGTGATAGTGAGAATGAGAGGCAGAGAGCGAGGGAGTGCGAGAGAGAGATTAAACATCACAGAGCAATTTGAAAGGTTTTTAGCAATCAATGAACTAATAATCCTAAGTTCACATGCAACCTAGAATAAGGATCTATGTTTTTCTATCAATGAACAATATAACAAAAACTTAAGGCCAACAATTATTTTCTAAAGAATTAAAACAAGAAAAACCAACCTTTGATTTTCTTCTTGAAGTTAGCAGCACAATTGTCCTACCTCAAATGAGGTCACACCCAATGCAAGAGGAGAAAACAGAATTCTAGAGAGACAGAGTAGCAAGATGGCGCAGAGAATAGAGCCTCCAGGGGCTTCTATTTATAGCCTCCAGGTGGTACAGTCAAAACCCTAGAGGAGCCCAACTTTTGACAAGCCTTTTATCAAATGGACCAAGCCTCCTTAAACCCTAATTAGGGTTTCGAGATTTGTGGAGGCATCCACAAAATCTCGCCACCTTAAGGGTTCCACTGGCCAGTCATTATTCAACTATTGAATAATTACAAAACCAGTCCCTGCACTTTTAATTAATTAAATTAATCACTAAATTAAATCCAATTAATTCTAGATTAATTTCTAATTAATTAATATAGTTCTAATTAATATATTATCACTTTAATATATTAATAAACTATTTATTTTATTTCTATTGATTTATTAAACATTTAATAAATCAACCTTTCTCTCTACTGAACTTTCTGTCAAACCTCCAGCTATGAGGGTAACCCAAATGGACTTTGCTTCTATTAATAAGATAAATACAAATTATAAGTCATGGCTTAGACACCTAATCCAACAGTCTCCCACTTGGATAAGTCTATGACTTTAATTGTCTATTTATCTTCAGATTAATTAACAAATCTCAGCTTCCTAGAAACTGCTGCCGAACTCTGACCCAATCAGTTCTGTCCATAGATAAGTGATCATATGATCCTCCGTCCAACAAGATACTTTCAGACTCAAGACATGGATTAAGATCAATCTTGGTCCGATACTCTGTTTCTCGATTTCCGATTCTGCTTATGACTTTAAGACTACTAATTGAACACATCAATTTAGTCCTGGTTGGCCAACACTTTTAGTCAACTTCAAAATTATCGAAAGGCCTACAGATATCTATTTCCCATCATGGTCAAGGGACGAATAAGTTTCGACTTGTATGCTTATATCTTTTACAAGACAAAATCACTCACAACAATACGTTTTATAACATCGAGTTACCGACGCGTTTTCGTATTATCAATGAACAACCTCCTTGCAAATTATAACTCATATGTCTCTACTTTAAGATCATAAGATGTTATCGTCTCAACATTGCTTATGATATAATCCATGAAGCAATCTATTGAGTGCGGGTTTATCCAATACTCAAATCTCTATTTATAAGTACTCATGAACGTTGTAGCAATCTCATTGCAATGTCTAACTCCTTAGACAATCTACAAACCAGTTCATGACAGTCTTCGTTCATACTTACTCCCTAAAAGTATGAGTGACTGTGAACATTTGAATAATCAAATTACTCAGGAAGTAAACATGCAAAATAAAACACAATGATAAACAATTGACAAAAGCAGTAAACAATACTCATTAATAAATCTCTATTATTAAATCGCTAAAGTCAATTACATTTATATTGTTATAAGTTTCAAAACTATCTAATTACTAAAACTAATATCATCTCTCAATCCAATGCTCCTAGCATGCTGATTGTGCTTGATCCTACTCAGAGCCTTTGTTAAGGTATCTGCAGGATTATCTTCAGATGATACCCTCTTCACATGGAGGTGACCTTCTTCTACTCTATGTCGAATGTAATGGTACTTTTTGTCGATATGCCTGGACTTTCCATGATTTCGCGGTTCCTTTGTCAAAGCGACCGCTCCTTCATTATTGCAGAACAGTTCCATGGGCTCCTGAATACTCGGGACTACTCCAAGGTCACCGATAAAGTTATTCAGCCAAGCCGCTTCCTTAGACGCTTCACTCGCAGCTATGTACTCTGATTCGCACGTAGAATCAGCCACCGTCTCTTGCTTGGAACACTTCGAAGTGACCGCTCCCCCATTCAAAAGAAACACCTAGCCCGACTGAGACCGACCATTGTCTCTATCTGTCTAGAAACTGGCATCTGTGTATCCACTCACTTTCAAAGTATCACTGCCACCAAGGACTAACACCATGTTCTTCGTCCTTCGCAGATACTTGAGTATGTTCTTTACAACTATCCAGTACCAAGGTTTCCCTGGTACCGACTAACCATGCTCAAAGCAACGGACACGTCGGGGCGAGTACATGTCATAGCGTACATGATCGACCCTACTGCCGAAGCATAAGGTACCCGACTCATCTCGGCTATTTCCTCATCGGTACTCGGGCTTTGAGTCTTACTCAACTCCGCAATACTTTGGATAGGTAGCTCTCCCTTCTTGGAATTTTCCATACTAAACCTCTTTAGTACCTTTTCTAAGTATGTACACTGACTAAGTCCTATTAGTCTTTTCTTTTTGTCTCTCATTATTCTTATCCCTAGAATATAGGCAGCTTCTCCTAGGTCTTTCATGGCGAAACACTTCCCAAGCCAAGACTTGACATCTTGCAAGGTTGGAATGTCGTTTCCCATGAGCAGTATGTCATCAACATACAGCACCAGAAAAGTGACTATACTCCCACTAGCCTTGACATATACACATGACTCATCTTCACTCCTAGAGAAACCAAACTCTTTGACTTTCTCATGGAAACAAAGATTCCAGCTGCGAGAAGCTTGTTTCAATCCGTAGATTGATTTCTCAAGCTTACACACCTTATTAGGATGCTTTGTGTCTACAAAACCCTCTGGCTGATTCATGTAAACATCCTCAGCCAACTTCCCGTTAAGGAAAGCGGTTTTGACATCTTTCTGCCAAATTTCATAGTCATGAAATGCAGCTATGGCAAGCATAATCCTAATAGACTTAATCTTGGCTACTGGTGAGATGGTCTCATCATAATCAACCCCCGGGGTTTGAGTGAATCCCTTCGCCACCAGCCGAGCTTTAAAGGTGTGTACCTTTCCATCCATGTCGGTCTTCTTCTTGAAGATCCACTTGCACCCGACTGTCTTTCGACCTGATACATTGTTAACCAAGTTCCAAACTTGATTGTCATACATGGACTTGATCTCGCTGTCCATTGCCTCTTTCCACTTGGCAGACTCGGGGCCCGCCACTGCTTCCTGGTAGTTAGCTGGCTCATCCAAATTTGTCAATGTCCTATCACTGACAAACGTCTCACCATCCGTAGTTATATGGAAACCATAAAACTCGGGTGGCATGCTAACTCTACCGGAACGCCTAAGAGGTAATGAGACATCTGTCGGACCAACAGGAACCTCTTCCTCTTGTTGGTGGCTAGTTTCTCCTAAGGCTCCATCATCAGATGACTCCTGAATTTCATAAAGGTCAACAGTACTCCCACTGTCCTCTTTGGATATGAGCTCTCTCTCGAAAGACTCCTCGTCTCGCTACAAAAACCACGTCCTCGCTTGGTCTGTAGAACAAGTGTCCAAAAGACTGTTTGGGATATCCGATGAAAATACACCTCTCACTTCTCTCTGCGAGTTTGTCTTGAGTCTCTCGTCTTACGAAAGCCTCACAACCCCAGACCTTGATATGTGCTAACGAGGGAACTTTCCCCGTCCACATCTCATGAGGTTTTTTGGCAACCTTCTTAGTTGTGACAAGATTGAGGATATGGGCGGCAGTCTCTAAGGCATACCCCCAGAAATGGATTGGAAGCGAAGCTCGACTCATCATGGAACGAACCATGTCCAACAGGGTTCGGTTTTACCTCTCAGCAACACCGTTCAACTGAGGTGTTCTAGGAGGTGACAACTGTGAAACTACTCCACATTCCTTCAGATAGTCAAGGAACTCGATACTAAGATACTCACCGCCTCTGTCGGATCTAAGCATCTTTATCTTCCTGCCCAGTTGATTCTCTACTTCATTTTACTATAGTCGTCAATAAAGGTCACATAGAACCGCATGCCATCCTTTGTGGTTGTTCTGAAGGGACCATACACACCTGTGTGTATGATGTCCAACAGACCTTCACCTCTTTCAAAAGACCCTTTGAAAGGTGATTTTGTCATCTTGCCAAACAAACAAGATTCGCATACATCATCCGAATTTAGGTCAAATGATTCCAACACTCCATCCTTTTGGAGTTGGGCGATGTGTTTCTTATTGATGTGCCCAAGACAACAGTTCCACAAACACATCTTTTCTACACCACTAGAAGAATAAATATTTAACACACTATTTCCTAAATTGTCAACACACATAACAGTTTCATACACACCATCACAAGGCAAAGCATTAAAAATAAAAACATCATTTTTAAAAACAGAAATCCAACCATTCGATTTATCAAAAGTATAATAAAAGCCTTGTCTGAACAATGCATGAAAAGAAATTATGTTTCTAGCCATATCAGGCAAATATCAACAATTTTGTAAATCTAAACAAACACCATTACTAAGCACTAATCTATAGACACCGATCTTGGTAACATGTGACGTTCGCCTATTGCCCATGATCAGGTTCAATCTACCGTGCTCGACCTCCCTACTTTCTTTTAGGCCCTGCAAATCAGAACAAATGTGAAAACCACATCCGGTGTCAAGGACCCAAGAACAGGAAGATGATGAGTTTTTAGATATAGTGTAGGTACCTGCTTGTGATGGCTTCACTTTTCCATCCTTAATGTCTTGCAAGTACTTTGGGCAACTTCTTTTCCAGTGACCCTTCTCATTACAATAAAAACAGTCGGCATCTTTGGGATTCGTGACATGAGGAATGCCGGAAGACTTGGCTCTCGGGCCATTGCTGGACGACCTGACTTGAACCTTTTCCCTCCAATTCTGCTTGGGAGGGCCCTTCCTTTTCTTTCCTTTGCCATGGCCAATTGCCAAGACAGGCTGGCTCACAGAGGGTACACTTTTACCCTTCAGCCCGTTTTCAGCAGTTTGAAGCATGCCGTGCAACTTAGCCAAAGAAATCTGAGTGTTGTTCAAATGATACGTCATTGTGAACTGGTCATAAGGACTCGGTAAGGAGTTAAACACTATGTCAACGGCCAATTCCTCATCGACAGGCATACCCAGCTTCTTTAGCCTATCCACGTAACCTTACATCCTTTGCACGTGAGTGCAGACGGACTCTCCATCCTTAGGCTTGTCGTTCGTAAAGGCTTTGACCACTTCGTACTTCTCGACACGCTCTCGCTTGCGGAACTTTTCCGCAAGGTCCTTGTGCATCTCAAAAGGCCAATAGTCCTCGTATATTCTTTGCAATTCGGGTTTCATGGTAGCAATCATGATACAGACCACTTTGGTCGCATCATCACAGTGTTTTTGGTACAAGGCAACATCCTCGGGAGTAGCAGTATCGGGGTCAACTTCAACGAGCTCGGTTTCAAGAACATACTCTTTGTTCTTAAACCTTAGAGCCATCTTAATGTTTCTGATCCAGTCATTGTAGTTAGTGCCATCTAATGTCACTCGGGAACACAACGAGAGGATTGAAGTGACATTACTGGAGTTTGAGTGGGGAACGGATTGGTCAGTGGAAGACATCTATAAAAGAAGGTAGTTTAATTAGATATACATATATAATCCTTAAAATTAACCCAATATAATAATAAGGCTAGGATCTAACTATAACAATTCATAATATAGAAGAGGGATGTCGTAATCTAATTGTAAATTTTATAAAGGTAGGCGAATGACGAGTCAGCCAATTCCACCGCGGAAGATAATCATATTATAATGGAATTCCTAGTTCTTTTGAGATTTATTGAACTGTTCAATAGCATGTTTAATCTCGGATATGCTCCACTGTTTGTGACTGAGATATCAAGGATCACAAACTGGATGTGAATAACCATGCAAATTAGCTTGGTACTCTCAAAGTCAATTACCATCTCTAATTGACGTGGCGGTTAACCACACACGCTCCATCAACAATGGTAAGATCGAGAAACCCATTTCAACTCTTTGTGAACCCCTATTAGTGTGCTGGTAAACCACACACGCTCCACCAATGTTTCACAAAGTGCAATGTGCAATTCCATGGATTAGCATCAATTCACATTTTTCCTAAAATAACTAGATTGAGATTTTTATGAAATGTTCTAGTACTTTCAATAATAGCATTATACTTTTAATGAGAATTAAGCGGTCCTATCAAACCCGTTCGGCTAACGACACTCCACTGACCAGGAGAGCAGTGGGTGAGAGTGGACATCCATTAGACTACCATTTTATAGGCAGTCTCCTTATACCCTATTTATAGGTCAGTTTTGTGAATAAGGCCTACTAACGGTATGACTAACCAATTTATCTTATATATAAAATAATACCTATTAATCATAAAATATATAAGATGTATTTTAAACTTTTTAAAATATTTTAGGTTTATTCTTTTAATTTTCGCAAATTAACATTTAATTTTAAAAATTAAATTTAAACCTTTAAGTGATTTAATTTATCTTTTAATTAACAATTAATTAAATTAATTAAATCTAGATAGGCATCACAAATTAATCAAATTAATTTAATCCTATCTTAAACCCCTATTTTTCGAAAATTACAAGTAGTGGGTTTAAGGTTTCTAGTTTTTAAATAATCACAATTACCAAAATTAAGAAACCTGCAAAACCCCAGCTACCAAATTCGTAGACAAGGGGGTGGAGGCTAGGGTTTCTAAAACCCTAGCCACCAATCGATTTTGGCCTCCATGAGGGGTTTTATTTTCGCTAAAACCCTCAACAAACAAAAATAGTTATAACAATTCATACAGAAAAACAGCCAAAGCTCTGATACCACTGAAATGTTTTTAGCAATCAATGAACGAATAATCCTAAGTTCACATGCAACCTAGAATAAGGATCTATGTTTTTCTATTAATGAACAATATAACAAAAACCTAAGGCCAACAATTATTTTCTAAAGAATTAAAACAAGAAAAACCAACCTTTGATTTTCTTCTTGAAGCTAGCAGCACAATTGTCCTGCCTCAAATGAGATCACACCTAATGCAAGAGGAGAAAACAGAATTCCAGAGAGACAGAGTAGCAAGATGGCGTAGAGAATAGAGCTTCCAGGGGCTTCTATTTATAGCCTCCAGGTGGTACAGTCAAAACCCTAGATGAGCCCAACTTTTGACATGCCTTTTATCAAATGGACCAAGCCTCCTTAAACCCTAATTAGGGTTTCGAGATTTGTGGAGGCATCCACAAAATCTCGCCACCTTAAGGCTTCCACTGGCCAGTCATTATTCAACTATTGAATAATTACAAAACCAGTCTCTGCATTTTTAATTAATTAAATTAATCATTAAATTAAATCCAATTAATTCTAAATTAATTTCTAATTAATTAATATAGGTTTTAATTAATATATTATCACTTTAATATATTAATAAAATATTTATTTTATTTCTATTGATTTATTAAACATTTAATAAATCAACCTTTCTCTCTACTGAAATTTCTGTCAAACCTCCAGCTATGAGGGCAACCCAAATGGACTTTGCTTCTATTAATAAGATAAATACAAATTATAAGTCATGACTTAGACACGTAATCCAACACAATTAACCCTAGGAATTGCGTCTATTGGTGTCAAAGGCATGTTCTTGAAAGCAATTAACCTAACTCATTACCTGACTCAATAGACTGCTCGACGAACTCGATCATCTTGGTAGCTAAGTTGTCGAGCTCGGACCCTGAGTTAGTTGAGAACGTCTGGAACCCAACCGTAGTGATTGCCTTCAGATCTTGTTGTTCGGCGAAGTAGACGGAACTGTTGTTGTCGTATATGTGATTCAAGGAGGATAAGTTTTGGTTTTTAAGAACCTCAAGAGCTTTTAAAAAGAATTTCAGACCTGGTAAGCAGGTTTTCCATAGTTTTTCGTAGTCTGTTTGGGAATCCTCACGACATATAGCATTCAAAAGTGAGTTAAGAGCCACAACATCAGGAAGAATTCCACATTTTTTCCATCTCCTAAATGTCATTACAATTTCGTTAAACTTTCCGACCTCACAGTAGCTCCCAAAAACTGTAACAAATGTTGCCAACGATATAGACCTTCTTGCTTATTTGACCTAACCGCACCCCACATTGGCTGGACAGATCGAAGAATGGAGACAGTGGTTGAGGACTTGATGATTGTACCTGGTGGTTGAGGCGATGAGTGAATCTGGGACGCTGGACCGGAGTGTGGAGATGGTGGTCTCGAAGAGCTTGCCACCACCGACGACGTTAAGCTTGGCAGCTACATGTTCCTAATTTTGGGAGGGATATTGATCATAGGTTATTCTAGTCGAGTCTACATGGGAGAAAAATTTTGATCTTAGGGTTTTATATTTTCTTTATATTCACACGTGACATTTTTTTAATGAAAAAGCAAGGGGTAACCGGGTTACCTCTTCAGTTTTTCTATAAGGACTTTTTAAAATAGGAAGATATACGTTATGCCCTTAGAAAAAAAAAAAAAAACTTAAGGACTTTTTAAAACGAAAATCAAAAGATCGTTGGACTATACTGTCATTTTGCCCATAAATCCTATTTAATACAGTTCACACTCCTCATAACCATCGACAATATAATCGTATTAATATTTATATAACTAGTATTTATTTTCTAAAAAGTCCAAACGTCTAAGCTAATTTTGTGGCTATTACACTGCTAGTTTTGTGGGTATCACACTATTGAGGCGGTAAAGTAAAATTAACAAAGTCTACATAGAGATGGTTAGTGAATTAAAATGGTTTAGCAAAGGACTAAAGTCTACAAAGTTAAAACTGTTGGATCGGTGATCATAGTTGGCTTAAAGATGCCTCGAGCTCATTTTTACCAACCCGTAGCATCATATATAAACCACAGCGCTGATGTTAATAGTTTTCATTAATGCACGAAGAAATACATTGAATTTCCAACAGGGTCAACGGGGTTTATGATGTATTAAATCTTCAAAACTTTAGGTGTGGCAAATGCGAGCTGCCAAGTGGCGACTTAGCCACGTGAAACCTTCATATAAGAGCCACCATTAATTCCTACTGAACCTTGTGAAGACATATATATATGTAATCTCTATTCATCTTCTGCATGAGCCGTGAAATACAAAGAAACGAAAGAAAAACAAAGTTGAGGAGTGGGTGCTGTCAGTAGAAAGAAATTACGAAGGAAGAAATTTTTTTGGTTATCAACTCAGAGTATAACTCGATCTATTCGGCAGATTTAGTTCACACTCTTTGGAGATACAATTATTGATCTACTTGAGGTACAATTTCATTAAGTTAATTTATGACTTTGATGAAATTTGCATGTATGTTTTATGAAAATTTTTAGTATATTTCCTATAAAAAAAATCAACAAAGAATGGAACGACACATGGTTTGATGGTGATAATATTTAGTGATCAAATCATCAAATGAGATATATGTTTGACTCTTGTGTTTTTATCAAAATGAAAGAAAGCTATACATAATCCGGCGATCGATGTTGCATGTCAAAGAAAACTGAAGAAATTTGTTGGCCAATTAAGTATAAAAATTTTAATATGTTAGAAACGAAAAAAATTACTGCCAACAAATTGTGTATGGCGAATCGGGATGGTATCATTATAGATATAGCTAGAAGGCATCGACAAGAGGAATATGTAGGCACCAATATTACACTTTCAGGCCAAGCGGAGCGTATACCCCTTGGGATGCGGGGTGGTGATGTGGACACCGCATCACCGCGGGAACACCACCCCTATGAAGCCACTCACCGTGGTATGAGACTTTTTGCGGGTTCCAGACAACGTACAACCATCTCTCTTTCCCTTTCTTATGTACACACACACACACACACACACACACACACATATATATATATATATATATATATATATATATATATATATATATATATATATATATATATATATATATATATATATATATATATATATATATATATATATATAGGGCTAGGATCAAATATATCTATACAATTATTGTGTAACCTTGAAACTCAATCTGGACAACTCATTTAAAACACATTCTTTTAAGAATGTACAAAATTTAGTTCATTCTTTTAAGAATGATAAGAACTCATTATGTCAAAAACTTATTCTGTTAAGAATGTGTTTTTTTCATTGTTACGAAAATGAAATCCGATGGCCAGGATTTGGTTACAAGGTAACACAATAATTGTCATTCTTATTATAACCTAGCCCTATATATATATATATATATATATATATATATATATATATATATATATATATATATATATATATATATATATATATATATATATATATATATATATATATATATATATATATATATATATATATATATATATATATATATATATATATATATATATATATATATATATATATATATATATATATATATATATATAGGTTCAAATGAGAACATTAAAATATTGAGAACTAAAATAATTAATCTAAGTCACATATTGATTAATAAGGGTTTGATCCAAGCGTTGTGGGGTTTGATCGTCTACAACGCGTTCACATTGTATAAATCTCTTATATATACAACCCTTCGATAAATTGCGTCAATGGTCGAGATTGGTTCTCACGATTTTCAACTTTTTAATGGTTCTCATTTGAATCCTTCCCTCTCTCTCTCTCTCTCTCTCTCTCTCTCTATATATATATATATATATATATATATATATATATATATATATATATATATATATATATATATATATAGAGAGAGAGAGAGAGTTGAGATTTTTTAAGAACCAACTATGCCCCGAGAACCCTAGAACTCACAAATGCTCAAAATTTTCGAAAAACCAAAAATATAGGGGTCTAAAACACACATATTTAAGCATTTTCGAATAAAAATTCCGAAAAAAACGATTTTTTTTTTGAAAAAAATTTGCACATGGGCAAAAAAAAAATTTGCATATGTGCAAACGTTTTTATACGTACAAATTTTTTTTACAAAATACCTTAAATATATATTAGAAAGACATCCATAAAAAAAACTTGAAAAAAATGTACGTATAAAAAGTTTGCCCATGTGCAAAATTTTTTTCTCATGTGCAATTTTTTTCAAAAAAAAAAGTCTTTTTTTGGAAAAAAATTTCAACGCCCCGGGCCCATTTTAAGCGTCTAAGAGGCCTATTGGGTCGGTTTTTTGAAAAAAAATATTGGTTTGAGAGATATAGGATCGATCCAAAAGGAGTTGAGAGTTCTCGGGTTCATGGGGTGTAGTTGGTTCTCAAAAGATCTTAAGTCTATATATATATATATATATATATATATATATATATATATATATATATATATATATATATATATATATATATATATATATATATATATATATATATATATATATATATATATATATATATATATATATATATATATATATATATATATATATATATATATATATATATATATATAGCAGGTACCCAGCTTGTAGCAGTTCCAAAAAAAAGGACCGGAACCGGAACCGCTTAGGGTGTTCTATCATTTTTGGAAACCGAACCAGCGGTTCCAGTTCCGAAAGCGGGTATTCTATTCCGCTGCTCAACCCTATTAAAATGGTCATCTTCATTTCCTTTCATTTTTTAATTTTATATATAAAAAATTTAATTAAAAACTAAAATTAAAATAAATATAAGATTAATAGAAATTAAAACTTTCATTAATTATTTAAACTAAAAAAATCAAAAATTAGACCTCTCCGACCCTATTCACCATTGGATTGTTCCACCAAATATGCATGAATATTGTTATGCGTTTCTCAATTATATATTTCTATTTTATATGCTACATATTGTGGCGTATCAATTTCTAGACATTCATGGGACAATAAAATATATTTATGTGAATTACTAGCCATTAAGATTATATAATCCTAAAAGATGTTTATGTGAACTGATTAGCCATAATAATAGTTAAAAATAACTATAAATAAAAAATACATTTATTATTATTTTCATGTGTAACCTGCGAGTAAAAGCTATGGAGATGATGTGGTTTGAATATATAAATATATTATCAATATATTTATAATAATTACAATATTTTACTACAACTGAGTATACAATCAATATTTAAAAGTTAATGATAAAAACACATTTATTTTTAATAACGTGTATTTGTCCATATTTTTATCACATTGTTCTATTGTACGCAACGTGTGAATGTTCGTCTAAATATATAACATAATGCACACATACATTACATCTCTTATTCTTTTGGGTTTGGATTATGTGCCAATATTTCTTAAGGATAGTAAAGGCTTGTTCCACATAATTTGTAGCTGATTCTTGAGAAGCCTTAAATTTTATTCATTTTCAATCTATTATATATGTCAATAATTTGATAAATATACAGTACTTAGGATATATACCATCATCAAAACAATACTTGCGCTCGTATGATGCTCCATTTACTTCAAACGAACATACATGTGTTATTCCATGACGATTGTCATTGATTATCGCGATTGTTTAAGAACACTAATGTCATTGTTAGAATCACTACAAATAAAATGACTCTAGTGACATATAAAAAGTGTCATTAAATACCAAGAAAGTGTCACCAAAAGCTCATATGATAATCAACTGCACAAAAAGTACAACTAAAAGTATTTAATGACATTTTTTGATTGTGCCGTTGTAGCATTTTCGAGTTTTAGTGATATTTTTTTATTATGCTTCTGTAGCATGTTCTTGTTAAATTAAATGTTATTTCCTTAATTTTTGTGACGTGTTTTTTTACCACAAAAAAAAAAATCATATTAAGATATTAGGCCTGATTCTTGATTTTTTTAATAATTTCATTGAAATATAAAACAATGAAAATACAATTAAAATAACAAATGGACAACACAATATCATTATTTGAAATAAAAGTTATTTTGTGTAACAACAATATTCTTAATATATAAAACACAAATGCCTTCAAAAAGTTTTAAAAGTTAACTAGATGAGGTTGAAGAGAGCGTACAATGCATTTTGTATACAAACCAACCTATCCTTTAGTCGTTGAACAGTTGTATTTTACAACCGACATCCTTCCTATACATTGAACCCCATGGAAATTAGTTTCTAGATGAAAGTCGACTTCTGGAAAAGGAATATAAAAAATAGAATGATTATTTATATACTAAAACTAAAACAATTTTTTTTGCACGTCTGCTTTGAAAAAAAAAAAATCGAACAATGCGTATGAAACAATTGTATGCAGTTTCACGATCTATATGCAATGTAGCTTTTTTTGTACTATGTGAAGATTAAGCTTATATGAGATAAAAGATGGAAATAATTTGAATACACAAATACATACAAGCTAAATCTTTGAAAAAAAGATGAAGGTAGTGTGCGTTGATAGCTCGCCGTACCGGTGGGTTTTTCTTTGAAAATATGAGAAGACGGTGTTATCCGTATATCCCCACATGCCATCTAAGCTCATGTAGCTTGCGGATAACGTACGCCCCATAATCTTATATTTTTAGGTTATTTGAAATTCAGATGATTTATTATTTTTACATGAGAATTTAAATTATTTTTTTATGAGAGTTGCGTATATCTTCTATTTATGATCAAATAATATATGAAAACAGTTTACAATAAAATTGATAATACGTAATGTTATTTAATAAATATTGTTGCAATAACAAACTTCTCAATAAATTTTATTTAATTAATATTATTGCTATAACAAACTAACAATTGATAGCGTGTGCAATAAATTGCTAACTTGTAATATTAGAATTACAAGTTCAACCGATTATTTCTTAAATTACATATTTAACCTCTCTTTACTTTTTAATTATTAAAAAAACAATTACTTATAACACTAATTCACCCAAAGTAGCGGTGTGATCGAGCCGAAACGAGCTAGAGACTCGACTCGAATAAAAAACTCGAGCTCGATCGATCCCCAACTTTCAAGTTCAGGCTCTAGCTAGATAAACTAATCAACAAATTGCAATATGGTTAAGCTTGCGAGTTTGACTTAACTCGGCTCAATTATGTAAATATGCATAGAACAACCGGTACAAGTGTAAGGCCCTGTTTGGCAGGATCTTAATTTTTAAGAGCTGGATGTTTAAGAGGTCTGAACTTTTAAGAGGGTCTGAATTTTTAAGATCTGAATTTGTAAAATATTGTTTGGTTGGAACCTCTTAATTTTTGTGCTGGATGATAAATATGACCATTTTACCCCTCTGAACTATTTTCTTTAATAACATCAAGATTCAGCACAAAGTTCTTAGCAAGAACAATCATAAAAGTCTCGGCAAGAATTACAAATTCAGCAACAAATCGAAGTATTATTACAGCCATAAAAAATCGAAATTCAACATCAGAATTTAGCACAAAGGTCTCAACAAGAAATCATAATAAATTGCAAGAATCAAGGGAGGTACTACAAAAGTTTCACATTCCGGATTATTAGAAGCATCACAAGTTTTCAAGGTTTCACACAAGTTTTCTTCGTCCTAACACCTAATCAAATCTGCTTCAAAACCCATATCTAACCTGCAATTTCAAGAAATTCGTTCAAAGGGAGAGTGACGATGGTAATAACGTATCAGGACCCGTCGATTAAATATAATGACCGATTTGGGTTGCGATTTGCAGCATAGCCGGCAAGAGTGCGTTCTTTATCCAAGCATATGTGACTGGACATGCCCTGTTGAAAACCTAGCATCTCACTTGAGCGATCCCTTTTGAATAACTTGCTAACTGTGATATCTGGAAACATCGAACGAACGCCAACCCTGTAAACCCCATATGTAATCGACACAATGATAACCAAATTGCCATGTATTCTATATATTTGTTTTTGTATCCACTGTTGATATGAGAGAGGATCAATCGACAATCGTTGCAGTAGAAGCGTGGAGAGAAGAGGCGTGGAGAGAAAAGGAGACGGGTTCTCCCGATTGAAATGTTGGAGGTGGCAAGATAGCTAGGGCAAAGAGAGAAGATGGCGAAGTGGTGGTGTGCGGCGCCAGATGGAAAGCGAGAAGAGAAAATAGAGGGAAGCGTATTTTTTTTCGGGTTAGGGCAAACAAGGAAAAACACGTGGTCTTTTTTCAATCAGAGGTGTCCCAAAGTCTGAGTAATTAAGAGGGGTTTTTTAAATTAAGTGGTAAACAAACGATCTGAATGAGTCAGATTAAGAGCTTGCCTCTTAATAATCCATTTAAGTGGTAAACAAACACGGCCTAAGTATCACTACACTCAATTAAATTTATGAGCTTCATGACCAAGGTATCATAACATCCGAGCACGACTTGATAATATACTTGAGTAACTCCACTATAGAATAAATGTGGTCTCGTAAATCTGAAAAGTAAAAAATTTGAAGTTACATTCGTTGCTTAAAAAAAATAAGTGATGAAAATGAGCATTGGAAGAGTGTTTTGATCTCTCCATTTCCATCTTGTAACAAATGTCGTCACAGTATTATGTTTTTATTATCATAAACTATAGTGAGGTGTTTAGGTCATGTAACCATTTTATATGATGCTTTTTCCCTTATATATAGAGGTGGCAAATGGGTCGGGTCGTGTCGGGTTCGTGTCGGGTCAAGACACTAAACGGGTTGAGAGGGGTGAACCCGGACACGACCTGTTTACATAAACGGGTTGAAAGCTGTAACTCGAACTCGACCTGTTTAACCTGTTTCAACCCGACACGACCTGTTTAACCCGTTTAAAATATTTTATAATCAGGTCAACCCGTAACCCGTCTAACCCGCCAACCCGGAAAACCTTAAAACTCGGTTAAAAACCAAGAAAACCTTAAAACTCGGTTAAAAATCAGACCAAATTGGACAAACTCGGTTCAAAATGGACCAATCAAACCAAATTGGACAAACCGGTTCAAATAACCCACCGGTTCAATGGAACCAACAAGTTAAATGGAGAGCCGGATTTTTGTGATAAACCCATTACTTGGCACAGCCTTTTATAGAGCTCACTTCACTCCAATTTTCTATCCAGCAGGCGATGTGGGATGGCTTCCAAGCCAAAAAAAATTTCAGTCCATTTTCTTCTTTACACACAACGAATATCACATACACACTAAAAAATCTCGTCCCTTTTCTTCTTTACGCAGACTACGTATATATATTAATATATTATCAAACATTGAAGAGTTATATATATTTTACACATTTGGAGATTATGTGTCGTATATACACACACACCACATATATATTAGTATATCACACACCACACACACCACGTTACTATTGATATATATATATATATATATATATATATATATATATATATATATATATATATATATATATATATATATATATATATATATATATATATATATATATATATATATATATATATATATAAACGGGTTATTCGGGTCATTCTCGAGTTAAAAGTCTTGACCCTAACCCAACCCGTTTAAATTTTCGTGTCGTGTCGTGTCAACCCGTTTACTTAAACGGGTCGAAACCTCTTACCCAAACCCGCTAATTTCGTGTCGGGTTCGTGTCGGGTTGTCGTGTCGTGTCTGATTTTGCCAGGTCTACTTATATATCCCTTAGCTAGAAATCTGGTTTCGAAATTAAAGTTGTCAGTATTATGTTTTTTTTTTAATATAAAGTATTAGATATAATATTTTCCTTTCCCATAAAACCCTTAACATCATGATATATACATACATATAGACATATGTTGTTGATCAAGCTCTAAATCTTAGACAAAAACTTGTGGTTGTCATGTCATCATCACTTAAATGATTGAATACGAACCAAACTTCATTATACATTTGGATGGTGAAGATTATACGACTCATAATTCCATCCATTATACATTTTAAAAAGTACTTGTCAATCATTGTAACTTTTGGTGGTCGATTTTAGATCAACTCAACACCTTATCATTTATCCCACATAAAGTGCATCACCCTTTACATCTTCACGATTTTTCGAAAAATTTGTCCACTTTTGGGTCAATTGCTCTGTATTTTTTCATCTCAATGATCGGTTTTGTAAAGGGTGTCCATAAATTACATTACATTTTTTTATAAAATCATATATATGCATATATATACATTGGTCTTTCTTTAATATTCTCTATAATATATTATGTTCTTTCTAGAAATGATCATCGTAAACCTATGTATTCTATGTATTTGGTTGGAAAGGACAGCCAATTAACTTAAGCTTTCCTATTCGATGACTAAGTCGACTAATCATGGTACCACAAATTACCACTAGCTCATACTTCATTTTGAGTCACATGAAGTGCTGGGTATCCTAGTCCAATTAGTCAATCACTTATGTTCACATGTATTTTGTTTTGTTTTCTTCATTTTGTTTTTTGTGTTATTCTTTTTACGTCGTTTGTGTGAGTTATCAGGACATGACATTTATTGTACAATTTGGAAATTCTAGTACCTTTTGGACACCACCACTACAGCTAATGCGTACAAAAAGCACGATAATTAAAAGGAAACAATTATGCAGAGGTCGGATATAGAAATTTACAACAGAATTCAACGGAATTATGTGTATATGAATAGTAATGCATGGGTTCTCAAAGTTTGCCCTGAAAAGGGGTCATCTAAAAAGAGCACTCACTACCTATAAAATACGAAAGAAAAAATGTAATATTCTTTAACCCTTGAAGAATGTAACATAGTTATGGGGATAAACACAAAAATTATCAAATGGTGAAGTCATTTAAATAAATAATATTGGCTTTTAGCACAAAATGAATGCCAATTTTGCAATAAACCCCATTATGAATTGAGACATTGCATTTTTAATAGTCCATACCATAAAATATCTTTTGAATATTTAAAAAAAAAAAAACTCAGTGTTCGCAATATATGAATGTATTGTTAGTCTATCCCACATTGGTGCGACACGGTCCTATAAGTTTGTATATATGTTGGAGTCTCTCCTCTCTCCACAAGGGCTCTTTTGGAGAGGCACTCTTGGACTCCACATATATTTACATGGTATCAGAACTCTAGGTTAAAATCTACTGCTGACCACAACCCATTGCCGTCAACCTCCGCCTCCGACGACCTTCTAGTCGTCGGAGGTGCCTTCAATATTTTTCCACTTCCTCTTTCTTTTCATAAAAAATAATACAGCCGCCGGTACCAAACCAGAGCTCCGTCATCGGCTTCTTCTACTGCCTCGTCTGCTACAACCCCTCTCCTTGGATTGCCTCTTCTTCTCCAGACATTTTTTGTCGGGCAGCATCTGATTTGCAGTCGTCTCTCTACCTCTATCAACACTGCAGCCGTCGATCTTGCCAGAATTGGCTCCGCCTGCCGCAGCTCAAGCCCTCTCTCTTTGCTCGCTGCCTTTCTCCGGAATCCTCTGTCGTCGGCTCTATGATCGATCGCTTTCACGACTCTCTCTTCTTCTTCAACGGATTCGCCTATGGTCGCCGCTCCTCTTCTCTTCTTCTCCAACGAGCAGTCATTGAAGTCGCCATCGTCAGAGCTCTGCAACCTCCACTGCCGCTGTTTTTCAGTTATGTTTTGTTTATTTTTCCAGTTTAATCGTCTCTTCCCGATCAAACTGTAGGGGGATGTTAGTGATTAGGGTTAATACCTATTAGGGTTTAGGTAAGCCCATTAGGGTTTAGGTTAGGCCAAGAGCCGTTTTGTATTCCTATTTATATGAGGTTAAACCTCATTATTATAATCAAGCATTTTATATTATAACATGGTATTAGAGCCGGTGTCCCGCACCCCTGTAACCTCATCGAGCCTAGGTCTCTGAGGGGGAGTGTTAGTCTATTCCACATTGGTGCGACACGGTCCTATAAGTTTGTATATATGTTGGAGTCTCCCCTCTCTCCACAAGGGCTCTTTTGGAGAGGCACTCTTGGACTCCACATATATTTACATGTATTTCGCAGTTTATGAATATATTTCACAATATATGATAATTAATGTATTTTGCAATATTTGATTTTTCTATGGTTTTGTATGACGGGTGACTTGAAAAAACTATTTTGCTGTTGTAACGCGGTGGATAGTCATTTCGTGAAAATAGTCAAAAAGCCCGTTTGTTAGAGGATTCCACTCATTTTGATCTTCTTTTTTATTATTATCTCTTATTTATCGACGTAAACAAACTTAATCACTAATCTTCAAGCAAGCAAAATGAATACTAACATTTTCTACTCTAAAGCAGACGAAATATTTGTTGGGAAACTTGTTTTTTCCAACAATATTTAGGCTGTAATACACATTTAATTCTACCGCGACTTGATGTACCGCTCTATAACCGGGAATGGAGTCTTTATTTAAGATATTTCAACAACTTGCTTTTCGGATATTGTTAAAAATGGTTTAAGACCGCACTTTAGTTTCGCAAAATAAGAATATTGAATCACTAATTAGTATTTCATGCATGCGGATGAAAATATATATAATTTACGGTTGATCATGTTTCATGTTAATTTGTTTTCACTTAATAATAACCGATGATCTGTTAGGAATACGAGTTTTCGATTGCTTGGATTCACTGAGAGTTGTGATCACTTTCAGATTGAAGTATTTCGATGATACAATCGAAACTTCAACCGGATAAAATTCAGTGTTCTTGAAAAGAAGAATGACGAATGTTGTGATTTCGTGTTCTATACCAGATTCTAATGACCAAAATGGATTATTAACCCTATGTTTGAAAACTGGCGAGAACATGTCTAAGGCGGTTAGAAAACCACCTAAAACCACCATTAACTGTTACAAAAATGGGTATTCAGTTAGGGTAAAACTTAGGTTTAACTCAGGGTCAAAAAATCGGGTTTAAAACCCACAATTTTGGGGCTTCGCCCTTGGACCCCGCTACCAGGGGCACCCCCGTTGTTTTGGGGATTCGTCCCTAAATACCAGTATACATCAAATCAGAATAAACTCAAAAAGTGTGCATTCTGCATTACCCCTACTTGTTCAATATTTATTAATATTACTTGGTCAACAAGTTTATCTCATTATACTTAAATAATATTGGTGATGCAAATCTCCAACATGATCGTAATCAGTGACGCTTTAAAGATGACCTTTTCGTTTTTGTCACAAATTTGATGGTTACTTCCAATACAAAGACATCAATCAGACACATGTTATAGATCGTATGAGGTCATCTTTCACTATGAAAAATCAAATACAAGTTTCTTTTTGCTTTCAATAAATTATAAAAACGAAACTCGTTATGGCAGTTATGATATTTTGAAAGAAGACAATGGTATGTGAGAATAGTATAAACAATTTATGAGATTTCTTATATTAACTGAATGTAGAAGTGTTGAGATTTGAATAAAATAAAAGCGACAGTCACATATTGATAGCAAAATAAAATATGCAGCGGGTACTTGCCTAACAGAAGTCCATGATTTTATTTTACAAGTGATGTGATCATACCTATTTTAAATATTCAATAATTTGCTTTTCTATTTTTATGCTCCAGAATTAGAAAGATTTTAGTCAAATCTTTGGAAAATGTTCTCTCTCTTTGGAGGCTGAGATCTTTCTGCTTTTTTTATTGAGATTTCTACATATATTATTTTGTATATCTTTTTATTATCTTTAAGACTATTTTCTAAACAAAAAAGTCGATTAGCTAATTAAACTGTGGACTTCAAAAGTTTAAAAGGGCTATTAAGAATCCTAGAGTTGAAAAGGATCAATATTTGTTTAGGTCCTTGGGTATATTCATTTTTACAAAAAGAAAAGAAAAAAATGTACTCTATAAAGGTCGACATAATTTTGTGGTTTTAATGCAGGTAATTCACACGTCAGACAGTAGAAAGTCTTACTTCAAAAAGTGAAAGACAAAATAGATGGAAATAACTTTGTGTTTTAACACTTTCGTCAATTGCATTATTAAACAATAGGATTATTAATACTTAATAGAGTGCCTACATCCATGTAATCAGATGAATTAATATTTCTTTCATATAGCATATATCATTAATAATGGTTAAGATGTTAATTCGCTCCATCAAATTTATATTTTCCTTTGTTTTGTTTTCTTTCCAAATGTGTCACGCGTGTTAGATACATATAGTTTGATTAAAGTTGGATGCGAAAAACTAAATGATACACGTCTACAAAAACATAAAAATGCAAGAGACAAATACTTTTCCAACTTATAATAAAAAATATAAAATTAAAGTAACTATCTTATCTCATTTTCTCCACAAAAACCACAATGATTTATGCCGAGTATAAATACATGAAGTACAAGAAGGATAGTAATTGTGAGCACATGCCTTTAGAAAACAACTAAAATCTTCTTTCAACTTTGCAAGTGCTTCTCCACCACTTCTTCAAGAACAATGCCACCACCATCTTTGCCGGAAAATGAAGCCGGAAAAGCCCATCACCACCAGTATCCACCACAGTCAAAGCCCACCAAACGAAAGCCCGGTGGTTGGAAGTCCATGCCTTATGTTTTGGGTACGAATATTCTTACTTTCACATTTTATTGTTTTTATTTTAGATAATAAACAATGATTATGTTTTTTTATCATCTATTACCACCAAAACCGTCATGAACCTCTCTCCTTAATTTTCCTCACATTTCCTATGTGCAATATATGTCTCAACAACCCTTATTAACATTTGAATTTTCTTTAAAATTTTGTAGGAAATGAATCTTTTGAGAGACTAGCATCAATTGGATTGATAGCTAACTTCACGGTGTTTCTAATGACTGTATTCCACATGGACCAAGTTTCATCATCAAACCTTATCAACATTTGGTCTGGAGTTACCAATTTTGCCCCTCTCATTGGAGCCTTCATCTCCGATGCCTATGTAGGCAAGTTCTGGGTCATCGCCTTCTCCTCATTTGCTACACTTACGGTAATTTTCCATCGTTTTACTTAATGCCTAGGGTATTTTTGTCTTTTCGCAAATAATATAATATGGTTCTCACAAAATCAAAATTTATCCGGCTTCTTCAAGTTATTTATTTTTGGAAAAGAGGTAATTTTATTACTACAAACAAGATACTAGAAAAACCGAGAACATTACACAGATGTCTACATCATGTAAATTACATGGCATATTAATATTATTTAGTAGCTTGTTATTATATTGGCTAATCTAATAAGCATATCAATCACGTTCGTTTTTGTAATGATAAAGATACATATGCGATTCAATGTCATAATGCTTTTTAATTATTTTATACATATTTCTTAAGTTTGTTAACAGTTTTGTTTTTCAAAATGTTTACAATATCATATATTAATATTACTTTATATATAGACACACACGATGTATGTGTAACAAGATTAAAAGTTGCTTCGGGTGTGTTCAAAACGAGTAAAGTAAAAGAGAAAGGTTTGCGTTTGGTCATCAACTAGGTCCCATATATTAATATTACTTTATAAAAGATGCTTCATGATTGAATTTCTAGGTTAAACGACACCCTTGGTCTCCACAAAAAAACCCGAAAGAATGCTCACACACATTACATGGCCACGTCATAAACCATGAAATCATTGCACAAAATTTGATCAATAATTTTCTAAAGTAACTTTTAAAAATACAATTTTAATATGTCTATTATTTCGTAAATGCTGCACGGAATTGATATTGATACACACATATCAAGAACGTTTACATAAAGTTTCTTGATCTATACAGGGAATGGTGACTATGACCTTAATAGCGGCACTACCAAAACTACATCCACCATCATGCGCCACGTGGCAAGCCCGACTCAACCAATGTGAGGGTCCAACCGATAAACATTTTGGTTTCTTGGTCTTAGCACTCGGGTTCTTAGCCATAGGGACAGGTGGGATACGGCCATGCAGTCTACCATTCGGAGTAGACCAATTTGACCCAACTACCGATGAAGGTCGAAAAGGGATCAATAGTTTCTTCAATTGGTACTACACCACATTCACTGTCATCATTCTCATTGCTTTGACCCTTGTGGTTTACATTCAAGACCAAGTGAGTTGGGTTTGGGGGTTCGGTATCCCAACCGCACTTATGGCATTCTCAATCGTGTTGTTCTTTGTGGGTACCAAGATGTACATTTACGTGAAACCTGAGGGAAGTATTTTCTCTGGTATTGCTCAAACACTTGTTGCAGCTTACAATAAACGTAAGCTTGAGGTTCCTAGTGGTGAAAAACCATCGAGTAGAGGGAAGTTGTATGATCCACCTACAAGTGGAACCTATCAAGTTCCAAAGTTGCCTCTAACTGACCGGTTCAGGTAATTTTTTCCTTATATACATCGAACACTTTTTAAAAACTCTCTCTACCCACTTCAGATATAACCATTTTGAAATGTCTAATAGCACCAATTTTCTAACAAAATGTCACGTTTGATGCCCTTATCTTTCTTTGTCTTTTTGTTAGAATTAAGTTAGAAAACGAAGCACCAAACTTTCGGATTTGTTTATCGGATTTCAGACATATTCTTAAAATTTCGGAATAGTTTTTTAGTCTGAAATCCGAAATACAGAATTGTGAGTCCGGAATGTATTTTTTGCTATAAAAATACTTTTAATGTGACATAAAGTTAGTATGAGATGTCATATTCTGAACTTGGCGTTTATATTAGTAAGAATGAAAGATTGAGTTATGTTTCTATGTTTCAACATTCATGATGGTTATTTCTGTGAACATCCCATATGTGTTTTAGAAAACTAACTAACGTGTGACATTATGTTATAAATATAGGTTTCTAAACAAAGGAGCTATTATATTAGAAGGTGAAATAAACCATGACGGGTTGAGAATAAGTCCTTGGAAGTTGGCTAGCATACAACAAATCGAGGAAGTAAAATGTTTGATAAAAGTTATCCCGATAGTAGTTTCTGGTATTTTATGTTTTACCGCAATACTCCAACAAGGAACATTTACAGTATCACAAGCCCTAAAAATGGATCGTCATCTAGGCCCACACTTTCAAATACCAGCAGGCTCCATTAGTGTCATATCCATGATCACCATAGGAATATGGCTCCCTATTTACGATAGAATCTTAGTCCCGTACATTAGAAAGTTCACAAAAGTCGATACTGGACTCACACTCCTTCAACGTATTGGAATTGGCATCGTGTTTTCGATCATATCAATGATTGTTGCCGCATTGGTTGAAAAAATGAGACGTCATTCTGCAAATTATCATAACCGGCTAGATGGGGTCGCACCATTGTCGGTCATGTGGCTTGCACCACAATTGATCTTGATGGGGTTTGCTGAAGCATTTAATGTTCTTGGCCAGCTTGAATTTTTCTACAAGGAGTTTCCTGATAACATGAAAAGTGTAGCGAATGCGATGTTTTTCGTGACGGCTGGTCTGGCAAATTACGTGAGTAGTGGTTTAGTTTCAATGGTGCATAATGTTACCGGAAAACCTGGGCAGCCTGATTGGTTAACCGCCAATATTAATGAAGGGAAAGTTGATTACTTTTACTACGTGCTTGCTGGATTAGGGGTCTTGAATTTGGTGTATTATCTTGTAGTAGCTTCTCGGTATAGATACAAGGAGAACATTCAGGATATCATGGAAGAATTCCAGTTAGACGTGGAGTTAAATGGTATTAAAAAATAGGTTACTATGTTTTAGAAATACAATGGTAATATGTTTTGTGATATTATTAGAACTAGCCATGACGGATGTAGTTATACTAATAAAAGAGTCATTGACTAATGTAGTTTGGTATTTGAGACAAGTGAAGTTTGGTACATGAGTAATATGCAAACGAAACATGTTACAAAGATATTAAATATCAAAATAACGTAGTTATCCAACTTATATATTAATTTGTATGTATCATAAGTATCAATTATAAATTTTGAAAATATCATAATTGTCTAATTTTTTTTAACAATTTTAAATCTTTATTTTCTCAATTGATTATTATACTACTATTATAATTCTAAGTTTAAAATATCATCTATACTTCATAAACTTTCAAAATATCATATGCCCGCACTATTATTCTAATCAAAAGTAATAAATAAAAACTATAAATAACTAAACAATTAATTCATATTGAAGCAATCTTGCACTCTCATTACTTCTATTTTCATAATTGAAGCTTAAAAAAGGTAAATATCAAAATCTTTCTTTATTCTAAATATCGCATCACATAGTTGTTGGGCTTTGATGATAACAACAACATACACTGCTAGAAACAGGGGCATAGCGACAGAATTTTTCGACGGTATTTCGTCACTAAATGGCTGTTGCGACGGATCAACGAAAGACTACCTCCATAGCAAAGAATAAACCGTCTAAATTGTTAGCGAGACATTTAGCGACAATTTGCTTTTGTGTTGCGACAGATATAGCGATGATTAGCGACAGACTATTTTCCTGGGTTGTGACCGATTTAGTGACGGTATATCCCTCGCAAGAAGCCACTACGTTAGCTCAATTAGCACATTTGCGACCCTTTTAGCGATGAAATATTCCGTCGCAAAACACCATTTTCATATTTCCATATTCTGTCAACAATTAGTCAGAAAACCGATTTTGCTTTTCCAATATTTTCATCACTAATCTATCACAAACACCAAAAACCATAGCAGATTCCAGAATTCAATAATTAAAAAGAAAATACCCTAATTATAAATTTTATTAACCGGTTACATAATTCAAAAGTATCAGATTCCAGAAAATTCAAGTATTCAGAATCCATAATTCACAAAATTACATACTTTAAAATTATCTGATATCATCTGGTTGAAATCCTCAAAAATAAGAAAGTATAATATATATTCTGAATTCTCAAGATTCTCTCGTGTTTTGCATTGCAACATACATATTCTCCATGTCTTCACGCATTTGTTTTTGTTGGGCCTCTAGTTGAGCAGATTTTGCATCCAATGCAGCAGTTTTCGCATCAATTCCCTCGCGCATTTGTTGATATTTGGCCTTCAATTCAACAGGTTTCATGTTTATCTCTTCAAGCATCTGCTCTCGTACACGTTAATTCATATACATCATGCTGTTTAACATAATAAGTCATTCTAATTTAAATCTTTATCTTGTTAACACATTGTAGTTCTTATGTTTTTTCTCATTAATGCAGTGCACTTTCTATCTATTTCTCATTAAGTCATTGTACTTTATAGTGCTAACCTAGGGAATTGGTAACAATTATTTCATCATAGTACTTTAAGTTGTTTAACCTAGGAAATCGATACCATTTATTCCAAAGTACAACATGCAAGCAAAAATAGAAAAACACAACATGAAAATTTATAAAGGAAGTTATAATAGGAACAAACATATGGTGCTCTTATGGTACTTGATGTTCCAGAAAATAAGCTTGCAGGATGAAACATTGAACCGAATCCAAATACTCTTCCTTTCTTCACCACTTCAATAACATCACACCATGTTTCATTATCCAATAGGGGATGTGAAGTAGTATCTGTTGGATTATGTCACACCCCCAAACCAAATTGGCGGAAACGTTCGAGGGTGGATGACTTCATGAACAATATCATAACAAGTTGAATTATAGTGATTCCAAGCAACACAACCATCATAAATAATTGTAAAGGTTACATAGTTCAATGTATCATGTTTCGATTACAATTACAAATGATAACAAAAATATGCAAAATGACGTCGTAACGTCCCTTCAACCAAGCTTGTGGTTTACCTTTTTAGTTTCCTGAGAATACAAGTAGTTGAAAAAGTGTCAACAATTAAGTGGGTGAGTTCATACCCCTCATTTTCATATTTTCTAAACTTTTCGGGGGAGAATACAAGTTTACATGTTAAAAATAATGATTTACACAAGATTATATGTGTTTATATGCTATAAATAATAATTTACACAAGTACTAGTAGTTATGTAAAAACGTTTTTGACATGAAATATGGTTAGATCTATGTATTTTAAACATTGTGATATATTATGTTTGTGTAAAAGTTACAAAACTATAAATAAAGTGTGTAAAAATACTAGATCGTTGATATAAACGTCATAAAAACGGAAACTAGTAAAAACTACGTTTTTGTAACCGGAAATACTACTTTCTAGCAAAAATGGTTATAACCAAGTTATTACACCGTTTTTGTGAGAAATATCTTAAAAGATGATATATATAATCGTTTGAATAAGTTATTTCGTATTTTTTTTTGTAAAATATGATTATTATAACGGTATACTAAAAATAGACTATTATAGGAATAGTTTATGAACACAAGGTTATTATGACATTTTGAACAAGACAAAATAATTATATAAAATTAATAATTATATAAAATTATATAATTATTATACATTACTATATTATCATGGAAAAATGATAATGGATATTTACAAGAGTTTTCATATACAAATTTTACGTAAACAAGTTGATCGAATACATACATTTTTGGGAGATGGATCTTCACAGTACTTTTATAAGTACCTACTATAAGTCCTGAATTTATAACCAGAGTATCGGTAAGAGAGCGTGATATGTGAGTATAGATCTATACGGGATTGACAACCCCGCACCTGAGCTGTTAGCTACAGCTAGACCGACAGGTCTGAGGTGTCAAATGACAATTTGATAATTACAAACGTAAAAGAGTTTTCAGTAAATTTACATACTATAATTATCATGGACATTTTGATAATTACGAATACAAAGGAGTTTTCACTACATTTACAAGCAAGGTTTTACACTATAATTATCATGAGTATATTTTGATAATTACAAATACAAAAGGGTTTTCATTTCAGTACGAACTAGGATAAAACATCACGTTGGGTGGATGCTTCTAGAACAATCATCGACCTTACACTTTTCATTCCCGGTTCAACTTCGCACATTGTCGACACACGAAAATTCCTACAACTTTGAGTTATCCTTCGACTCATATCGTTTCATACATTCGTTTGAGTCCTTCTAACATCATTGGTATTCTCATTGTTATCAATGATTAAATCACCTTACGCCACACGTCAAACCTATAGCTTAACCGCTGACCCAATAAAAGGGACAGATAAAATGGAGAAAACATACAAGGGCGTACATCAAAGAAATTGTACGATTGCATGGTGTGCCAATTTATGTTATTTCAGATAGAGATAATCAGTTCACGTCACGTTTTTGGCAATCATGGCAAGGGACCTTGGGTACCAGGCTCAACATGAGTATAGCTTACCATCCATAACCAGCGGGGCAAAGCGAGAGAACAATCCAAACGCTGGAAGACATGTTGAGAGTTGGCGTGATAGACTTCGGTAAGTCGTGGGACACCTACTTGCCGCTCATCGAACTTTCATACAACAATAGTTATCACACGAGCATTAAGGTTGCTCCATTTGAAGCTTTATACAGACGCAAATACAGATCCCCTCTATGCTGGGCTAAGGTGAGTGATACTCAGTTAGCCAGAGGTCAAGTACCTAACAGCACTCTCACCGGTCCTGAGATCATATGAGAGACGACAGAGAAAATCGTTCAGATCCGTGAACGATTGAAAGCATCCCGTGACTGATAAAAGAACTACTCGGATAAACGACGCAAGCCCTTAGAATTCCAGGTTGGCGACCGTGCTTTGTTAAAGGTCTCACCCTGTAAGGGAATGTTTTTTTTTTTTTGATAACCGAGGACCCCACCCGACCCATCCTTTGGATGACCCTGATGAAGCAACCTCGGGGCCCACGCACACCTGGCAGCAGGGTGGTCCGGGTCAATCACCTACGGGGGTAGAGAGGTGGCCAGTGGCCATCCCCTGATTGAAACCTAACACTCCCTATGGGGAAAGGGAGGGAGTGGGATTAGAACTTGGAACCTCTTTATGGGGGAAGAGAAAGAGTCCAAAGCCTTATCCACTAGGCCATCAGGGTGATTGAAACCTAACACTCCCTGTGGGGAAAGGGAGGGAGTGGGATTAGAACTTGGAACCTCTTTATGGGGGAAGAGAAAGAGTCCAAAGCCTTATCCACTAGGCCATCAGGGATTAGAACTTGGAACCTCTTTATGAACCTGGAAGGGAATGTTACGCTTAAGAAGCGTGGAAAAACCGAATCCAAGGTACATCGGGCCATTTGAGATCCTTGTTAGGATCGGCCCGGTAGCCTACAGACCGCAATTACCACAGGAACTCAACAATGTACATCCCACTTTCCACTTCGTTGAAAAAACTGTGGAGATCATGAATAGGGAAGTCAATAGGATGGAACAAAGCCGCATACCAATAGTAAATGTCCGCTGGAGCGCCAAGCTTGAACCTGAATTTACTTGGGAACGTGAGAACCAAATGAAACCGAAATATCCACATCTCTTCCCAAACCCTTAAGGATCTACTCAAGTGCTAAATTTCGGGGCAAAATTCTTTCTAACGGGTAGATGATGTGACAATTGTAAATTTTGGTCAACGAAAGTCAACTGTAGTCAAACGAAGCGTACGTTAATCCTTATGTTGAAAAGTAATTTTTCCATAATTTTTCGATGTATTATTAGGCATTATAATACTACGTATGCTAATTCAAAACAATTATCGATTACACGTCGAAAATACGGATAGTAAACTACTTTAGCGTAAAAATTCGATAATCATACAATTATTATTTTGAGAATAATAATATTCATAAAATGATCTACTCGTAAATACGAACCTGTGGTTATATAGAATGTCGAAAACGGAGTTCGTATGAGAAAGTTACAACGATTAAATCACTGTAAACGGATAAATGTACATAGAGTCTGGACTCAAAATACAAAATGTGGTGCCTTAAACATTAAATATGGAATAACAAATCATATATTATAGAACGTAATATTATCTAGTATTTAATCTCAAAGCCAAATACAATTTTCGGTAAAATGCCGAAAATCGCGTAATCGGAAGAATACTGCGCTTAAACGCGTATTTCATCGTCTAACGAGTATTGATTCAATCTAAATAAATGTTTAACAATGTTTTTATACATAATATTTATTTAGAACTTCGTTTATTCGAAAACTCATAAAATTTCACTAAAACGTCTTACGATTTTATAAAAATCACACATTTATATAAAAATATTACCATTTTTAGTAAAAACTAACCCACCCCACCCCACCCCCTACCCCATCGGCTGATTCCCACCTCTTTCCCATGAGATCACAAGTTTCAAGCCCAAGGATTTGAAAGGCTAGTTCACAAAAAGTCAAAGTCTAAAAATCTAGAAATCTAATAAAGGTAGTTTACATCTCATTTGAAACATTCCAAGCAAACTCATTCTCTTCTCATCTCTCTCTCAAAACCCACGGCTCACACTCTCCCTCACCATCTCCACCATCTATTTAATCCACCACCACCATAACCACCACAAACCACCACCATCTTACACCATTTCAAGAGTAAATCATCTCATTCTTGGTAAGATACTTCATCTAGTGATTTTAAACATTATTACACAAATTTTATTCCATTTACACACACTAACATCAACGTAAAACTATTGGGTAATAGTTTTGTCCAAGGGTCCTTCGAGCTACGAAGCTTAGATATTGATTTCTACCGTAAATCCCGCAAGAACAACCTTGTTTCTAACTAACGCATGCATCAAGGGTGAGTTCATACCCCTCATTTTTATCTTTTCTAAACTTTTAGGGGGAGAATACAAGTTTACATGTTAAAAATGATGATTTACACAAGTTTATATGTGTTTATATACTATAAATAATGATTTACACAAGTTTATAAAACTAGTAGTTGTGTAAAAACGTTTTTGACATGAAATATGGTTAGATCAATGTATTACGAACATTATGATGTATTATGTTTGTGTAAAAATTACAAAAGTATAAATAAGTTGTGTAAAAAATACTAGATCTTTAATATAAACGTCATAAAAACGAAAACTAGTAAAAACTACGTTTTTGTAACCGGAAACACTATTCTCTAACAAAAATGGTTATAACAAATTTATTACACCATTTTTGTGGGAAATATCTTTAAATATGTTATTTATAATCATCTAAATAAGTTATTTCGTTATTGTTCGTAAAAATATGATTATTATAACGGTATACTAAAAATAGACTATTATAGGAATAGTATGTTTTTGTGACTGGAAATACGAATTTTCTAGTGATTTATAAAAAGCATGTCAATTTGACGTGATAACGACTATTTAGACTTATAACGTCATAATAAACTTGGGAAATGATATTTTTACAAGGAAGTTGGTATTTTAAACAAAAATGACTATATTCAAAATAATGTGTATGAAAAATGACCATTTGAAAAGATTACCATCATTTTGACAAAATGACAAGATTTAAAGTGTTGTCATCACTTATGTAAGATGACTAAAACAAATTTCTTGCCATGACATGTTGATAAACTTTAAATCTATCTTATTAGTATATTTAGTGCCTTAGATGTAAGAAATTATACTTTTCAACTCATTGACATCTTTTAGGCTTAAATACGTTAACACAACGAAAACATTTATATAAATTATAATGGGTATAATTTATAGAACGAACGACAAAGATACGACAGAACTACTAAAGATAATTATATAAATATATAATTGTTACATACTATAATTATCATGGACAATTTGATAATTACAAACGTAAAGGAGTTTTCAGTATATTTACATACTATAATTATCATGAACATTTTGATAATTACGAATACAAAGGAGTTTTCACTACATTTACAAGCAAGGTTTTACACAATAATTATCATGAGTATATTTTGATAATTACAAATACAAAAATGTTTTCATTTCAGTACGAACTAGGATAAAACATCACGTTGGGTGGTTATGTGAGACATTTCTTCACAGTACTGAAAGATGTACACACTAAGTCCTGGATTATAACCTTAATCATTCATGAGTGAGATAGTTGTGTATAGATCTATACGGGACTGACAATCCCACACCTAAGCTGCTAGCTACAGCTAGACCGGCAGGTCTGGGATGACAAATGTCATAACATTACGACGCCTGAAGAACGTCGTGGCAGGCCTACATACTAGTCACAGCAAGGTTATAATAATTCACATGAACGACAACGAATATCCTTAGTTTGGGGAAAAACGTCTTCAAATGGTTTTATATAAATATAAAACTACATGTTGCTCTACACAAAATATAATTATGGCTTTTACTTATACATACGGGTTTTATGGGATTAAAACCATATTTTATCAAGATACAAATATAAGTACGGTTTTACTTATACATACGAGTTTTATGGTATTAAAACTACATTCTAACAAGTTATAAATATAAGTATGGTTTTACTTATACATACGAGTTTTATGGTATTAAAACTACATTATAACAAATTACAAATATAAGTATGGTTTTACTTATACATACAAGTTTTATGGAAATTAAAACTACATTTTATCAAGATATAAATAAAGATACAATTTTACCTACGTAAAGGTTCACGGAATTAGATCTACAATTAATCTACGAATAAACATGTATTTACATGGTTTCGTACAAGAATAAGACTATGTAATACTATTTTCAAGTATAGAAACACGTATACATTTTTGGTCTTTGGGTTTTAAGACTACGACTCACTTATATGAAAATATTGGATTTTCTGGTTTCAAACACTATCTCTTTACAAGGAAAAATGGACTATGGATTTTCTCAATACAAAAATTTTATGAACTCACCAATGTAATGTTGACACTCTTTCAAATTACTTATATTCTCAGGTAACAATTAGTCAGGTCCGACTAACCTTTTGGAATGGGACGCGAAGACGTCTCTTTTACTTATTTCATTATCATACTGTAATTGGGTTGAAACAATACCGTTTGAACAATGTAACTTTCCAATTATAATGTATGATGGTTGTTATCTACTTATGTTTCAATGTATGCAATGGTTGTGATGCTATGTCCCGTTCCGCCCACAGACGATTCCGCCATCGTGGTTTGGGGGTGTGACAGATTAGGTGTCTAAGCTATAACTATAATTGATACATATACTTGAATTGATAGCAGCACAGTCCTTTTGGGTTGCCCTCAGTAGTCCAAATGTTATTAAGGTTAAGAGAGAGAGAGAGAGAGAGTGAGGTAATTGGTTTATTAATTTGTCATGTGATGATAAATTAATTAGAAACTAGTTTAAAAATAATTATAATTCATTTAGAATTAATTATAATTTATCTGTAATTAATTGGAATTAATTTGGCAATTAATTAAAGTACAGGGGCTGAATTGTAATTGTTTAATAGTTGAGCAAGGAACACTCTTAAACTCTGGGGGAGGATGAAATTTTCAAGAAACCCTTCAAAGATTTCGTCCAAAAAGGTGGGGATACAAGGGTTTGATTCTTGGTAAGTTTGGATTGTTTCCTAATATGTTACCATTCAAACTTGCCTTATTTCTGTCCCACCTTCAAGTATAAATAGAGGTCCCCTGTCACCATTTTCCGCGTCCCAATCCCAGAGCTCCTTAGACCTGGAATTTCTCTCTTCTCTCTCAGCAGAATCTATAATCCCTTCCAGGGTTTTATAGTGAGCTTTCTCAGTTAACCTGATAATTGGACTTATTGGGTGTGAGCCATTAGAGGCACGACATTCGTTATTTAATTATGGTAATTTTCGTATTTCTTTATGACATATTCGTAAAATTTTAGACAAACCGTACTTTAAAAAATACGATTTTATTATTTAAACATATTTTCAAGTTATGTGTTCTTCAAGTTACTAATCGTGTTATTATTTAAGTTATTTAAAATTTTTTTAGAAAATTTAATTTGATAATATACAATTTTAATTTATAACAATTATTAAATAGAATGTAATTTGTTATTTCGTCAATCTTAAATAAAAAGGTAAAATAGTCATTTATTCATATTCAGACAGTGTATTTAGTCTAAAAAAACAATATTTATATCAACAACACTTTATCCATATAGATATCGTATGTATGTTCATGACTTGATATATGAAAAAAAAAAAACAAAGCTTTACACTAAAACATTATTAAAAACCAAATGAAGATAAATTCGAAAAAAGGGAAAACAATATAAGCTTAATTATGAATAAAACAATCCCCAATTTTTGTCCAGATATGATCTTTTTGAGCCATTTTCTAGCTTTTTTTTTTCATACAAGACAATATCATCATTTGGTACTTGGGCCAGGAAAGATATTCGTATATACACTATGTAGGCCCACATTCAAAAGCCCATATTTCTCCTCAGGTCATTACACTATAAGTAGCTTCCTCCTTTCATTAGCTACTAAGCGAAGCTTTCGCTGATAAAACCCTCTCTCAAAACCCAAAGAGAAGCTCTAACAAGCGTCGAAAATGGATTCATCGTCATCTCCATTGACTCCGATTCATTTTGCATTAGCAACTTTATTTGGAGCTTCAGTAATGGCGATCTCAGCCTTTTATATACACAAGCGCAGTGTTGATCAGGTCATCGACCGACTGATTAAGCTCCGTCGACGGCCCGATCGTCCCTACGCCGACCACGAAGATTTCTCTGGATACGAAGATGGAGATATTGATGCTGATGATAGAAATTATCTTGACGACGACGATGACGACGATGGTGGTGGTGATTATGTGAGGAATAATTATGCTTATGGCATGTCGTGTTCCTTGCCGAATGTAGGGTTGGCTAATGAATGGCCGAGTGAGAATGTGAGTAAACCGGTGTCGTTTGGCTCATTGGAGAAACTAGTTTCGGATAACTTGCCACCTCTTCGAATGAATCAAAGACAAGGTATGCTTCGTTATTTTTTTCTCTTACAGTTTTTCTTTCTGCATATCAGTAAAGTTCACCTTCGCATTCGTAATTTCATTATATCATTAGATTATACCGTTTGTGATCGGTGGAACTTCGTCTATAACTAATTAGTAATTTTCTGACACTGTTTTAAGAAGAGGCGTACTTCTTTTGGATTACTTTTCTGAAGGAAAAGAAGAAATGAATCTATTGTTTTTTCTTCCTATTAACATTGAATTCGACTTCAAGCTGAGCTATAAACCCTTAGGTTCCATGGATGTTCAGGAAGAAATTAAGAAAACAAACCACGAAGGATAAAATAATTGGGGACCTTTTGATAGAAGTGCACAAGAACTAGTATTGTCTGAAAGTAATTTTTCACTTATGTTGTGCAGGAGAACATCACCATGATAATCAATCTAACCCTAAAATGAGAGTGGGTTCTTATGGTAGAATTCATACACCAAGATCACCAGCTAGCTATGCATATGATGATGCTGACAATTCTGATGATGATGGAACTGAGACAGCTGTTGGGGAGGACACTGAATATTTTGATGAGGGCATAAACTCTTCTGCACATGTAATTCAAATTGTTTTTTTTTTTCTTTTTACATAAGCAGTATTCTTATTATTTAGCTACCACTTATCTCATTTCAGGATATATACTCAAGCATTCCGAGTGTATCTTTGGTTCCTTCACAAGCTGAGAATGCAAACAATAATCAAGGAAATTTGCACAGGAAAATTGCTAAAGAAGTCAACTCAACAGTTGACCATGGCAGTGAGAAGATGGAACATTCTATAGAGATCATCCCAGTCACTGATGGCAGCATCATTTTACCACAAACAATGGTGAAAGGTAACCTTTTTGCCTTTTGTTACTTTAATCTTTTTTTCAGTATCAAGATCTTTAGTGATTTGTTATCTTTCCAAAAAATAATTCATTATTAACTTCAACTACATTTTTTTATACAGAGTCATTGAATCATGAAGAGGAAGAAGTACGAAAAATGATACGCGAATGTTTGGACTTGCGCGAAAAATATGTTTTTAGGGAAAAAAATATCCCATGGACACAAGAACATGTGGAAAACTCTTCTTTATCTGATATTAAAAAAGACCCTTTTCGATTTGTTCCTGTTGAATCAACTAAAGTAAGTTGCCCTTTTAGCTCTCCTTTATTTCAACATTTCTTCTTGATTTCTTACTTTTTTTTTTTTAAATCACAAACAGCATCATTTCAAGATGGAAGATGGCGTTATCCATGTGTATGCAAGTGAAAATGGTAATCCTTAAATACCAACATAGTTTCATAGTTTCATACTTTCATTAATTAAAATTACAATTTTACCCTTATACTTAATATTTTTTTTTTCAATTCACAGATTCTGTTGATCTCTTTCCTGTTGCAAGTGCAACAACTTTTTTCACTGACATGCATCACATACTCAAAATAATAGCTGTTGGAAATGTTCGAACTGCATGTTATCATCGGCTAAGATTCCTTGAAGAGGTGTAGTTTTTTATGTTTTTCAAAAACTTTGTTCATTGGTTTGTATGAAATTACGATTATGCCCTTATACTGAATACCATGCAGAAATTCCGTCTTCATCTGTTAGTGAATGCAGATAGCGAGTTTTTAGATCAAAAAGGCGCCCCTCATCGCGATTTTTACAATATCAGAAAAGTCGACACTCATGTTCATCATTCTGCTTGCATGAATCAAAAGCATCTTTTACGGTTCATTAAATCTAAATTAAGAAAAGAACCCGATGAGGTATGGATTTGATATTCATAAATTATTAATTTTTTATATAAATCGAGTTGAATATTTATTAGTTTACCATGGATATAACACTTTGTAGGTTGTTATATTTCGTGATGGACAATATTTGACACTGAAAGAAGTTTTTGAAAGTTTGGACTTAACGGGGTTTGTATTTTGTAATTGTATTAAAGTTTGAAATTTCATTACTTTATAAAGGGCGTGTTTTAAATTTTAAATTTTAATGATTAAAATATGATTCAGGTATGACCTAAATGTTGACTTGTTGGATGTGCATGCGGATAAGAGTACTTTTCACCGGTTTGACAAATTTAACCTTAAGTACAATCCTTGTGGACAGAGTAGACTAAGAGAAATCTTTTTAAAGCAAGATAATTTGATTCAAGGTTGTTAAAAATAAAATTATTATAATTTTTACATGGTTAAAAGTTAAAATTAAAACAACTTGTAAAATATATTATAGGTCGTTTCTTGGGAGAATTGACAAAGCAAGTTCTATCGGATCTTGATGCAACTAAATACCAGGTGTGGTTAGTGGTTACTTAAATACTGAAATGAATAGGAGTATATTAATGGATTTGATAATGACGATAATACCCTTTTTGTTCCAGGTGGCGGAATATAGGGTTTCCATATATGGAAGGAAGCAAAGTGAATGGGATCAGTTGGCAAGTTGGTTCATCAACAATTCAATTTACAGTGAAAATGCTGTTTGGCTTATTCAAGTATGTTCATATCTCAAAATATGAGGGTAGTATGGTCATTTTACAAAGTTTTCAATTTCTTTAACAAATTTGCAAATCAAACTGAAAACAACAAAGAACTTAATTCCATAATCCATTTCATGCTAACGAAACGCCGCTTAGTTTCAAATTCTTGTCATCGTTATTTTTCCTAATTTACAATTTTGCCCCTACTATTCAGCTTCCGCGGCTTTACAACATCTACAAAAGCATGGGAACGGTCACATCCTTCCAGAACATTCTAGACAACGTCTTCATTCCACTATTTGAAGTCTCAGTTGACCCGAAATCCCATCCTCAACTCCACATTTTCCTCATGCAGGTAAATACACTATTTATAAAATTTTATTTTGTATAATCTGATTAAAAAATATATTTATATAATTTTTACAGGTAGTCGGGCTTGACCTTGTGGATGATGAAAGCAAACCAGAAAGACGGCCCACTAAACACATGCCAACACCATCTGAATGGACAAATGACTTTAATCCCTCATACTCATATTACGCGTATTACTGCTACGCGAATCTTTATACCCTTAATAAAGTTGGTATTTTATTTCTTTATAAACATAATATTTTTTGGGCTAATCATAAAAATGACCAAAATTGGAAATGTCATATCACAAAATGACCACATATGTCGCAAAGTGGATTTTGTGAAATACCTTTTTTTCACTAAATTGGTTCATTGGTCTTTACCCTTGACTGAAATATCGTAAAAGTAATAAATAAATTTGTGAGATTTTACTTTTTATTCTTTAAAAGTGTCCATTTTTCACAAAAATGTTGTAAGTTCGCACAAAAAAAGTCATTTTCACAAAAAAGGTTGCGATTCTTTTTAAGATTGTCCGGTGGGGACCACTGATACATCAATTTGCGGAAAAGGGTATTTAAGTCCATTTTACTAATTACCCATTTCCATGAAATTGTATCAATGATCCCCATCGAAAAATCTTAAAAGAACCGCGTTTTTTATTATTCTCGTGAAAATGACATCATTTTTCATGAAATTAAATCAGTTTTGTGAAAAATGATGGTCATTTTATGAAAATAAATCAAAAATCTTGCAAATATATCTTTTATGATTTTTGTAGTAGGGACCACTGATAAAGCAATATCACAAAAAAAAAAAGGAATATTGCAAAATCCATTTTGGGAAATACCTGGTCATTTTGTGACTTGACCTTTCCTTTTTTAGTCATTTTAACGATTAACTCTACTTTTTCTTTTTTCAATTTGATTAATTAAGTTTATGTATATTATCATTTTCTCAGCTCCGTGAATCCAAAGGACTGCCAACGATTAAACTGCGTCCTCATTGTGGAGAGGTTACTAAAATCAACTTAATAATAAAGTTTTATGTTCATTTCATGGTATTTGGAGTTTATTTTATATTTTAATATTTTTAGGCAGGTGATATTGACCATTTAGCAGCCGGGTTTCTTCTATGCCATAATATCTCTCACGGAATTAATCTACGAAAATCTCCCGTATTGCAATACTTATATTATCTTGCTCAGGTTAATTTTCAACTCTTCAATAATTAAATTCAACATTTCATTATTTAATAATCAAATTAAAAATTTCCAGATTGGATTGGCCATGTCACCATTAAGCAACAATTCCCTCTTTCTAGACTACCATCGAAACCCATTTCCCATGTTTTTTCAACGAGGGTTAAATGTGTCACTTTCCACCGATGACCCGCTACAAATTCATCTAACAAAAGAGCCACTCGTTGAAGAGTACGGTGTTGCAGCCAAGGTATTATTATTACAAACTCTAAACCTTAAAAAAAATTACGATTTTACCCTTTTGGTTTATGGTGTTTTAGGTTTGGAAGCTGAGTTCGTGTGACCTTTGTGAGATTGCGAGGAACTCTGTTTACCAATCTGGATTCTCGCATGCAGCCAAGGTATTGTATTGTGTTTGTTTAATTGAGGGTAAAGTGGGAATTTAATAAATTTTATGGTTTTTTTATTTATTTATAGGCACATTGGTTGGGTGGGAAGTATTATAAGAGAGGGCCTGAAGGGAATGATATACAAAAGACGAATGTACCCGAAATGAGGATTGCTTTTCGTCACAGGACGTGGATGGAGGAAATGCAGTATGTGTATTCGGGACGGGCGCGATTACCTCAAGAAGTTGATTTTTGAATTCCGATTGGATCCCACTTTTAGTTATTGACTCAAATCAATCCTTGAAAACTTGTTGCAACGTATTTCAAATTATGAAAATCTAATGATGATTATATGTTTGGAAAATTTTAAGGTACATAAATAAGAATACGTTTTCGAAAAATGCCTGACTGCCGATCTCATTATTGATTGTCCTTTTTTCTGAAACTATCTATGACCAATTTAGTTGTCAGGAAGGAAGGTACAATTGACGTGATATTTGGAAACCAGAAATTAAGACCTCTATTATTCGGACTGACTCGCTACTTGTTATTATGGCTTGCAAATATGCTGTCTGACACCACTCGTAACGTGGCTAAAGTAAAGAAAAGCATGATGCAATACTCGCCCATGATACCATACATCGACTCGAGAAATTCATACGAAAAAATTAGGCTTGGTTTTTCAAAACAAAGTTTAAGCGTTCTTGTAAAAAGTAAAAGGTTGGATTCCACATTGGTAAAAAAGCATGCCACGCGATGCGGGTAAAACTCAAGAATACGGGTTTGCTGAAAATATATGGAAGCATATAACAAGATATTTACTTGTAGTCGATCAAAGTAAGGTGAACAAGAAGATGGTTGGCTTTAAAAACAGCCAGATAACTATGGTCCTCAAACCTATTCGTTTGAAGACATTTAACTTGGTGAATTCGGGATGCAACCCAAGAATTTTGTGGGTATGTTTATGAAAAACCGTCACGGTACTTTACTTATCTACTACAGTTACTTAGGGGTTAAAAGGGTTTGTTTCACATGCCAAGTGCAATCGCGGCCCTTAACGAAATTATGGGTTTAGTTTTTTAATTGTTTAATGTAGTGTGATTATTTTCATTTTCATTTTTATTTTTATGCATCAATTTTCAAAAATATCGAGGAAGAAAACGCTTTTTAAGTAAAGCCAATATTGAATTTCTTTTAGAAGTGGCCTATCTGAAATTTTAAAATGTCGAAGGATTGTTTTGCAAATTATGGAAATTTGGAACTTTTTAGCAAATTTTGACCAATTTTGAAAATATTTATCAAAATCTAGAAACGTTTGGAATAAATGAATGTACAATGTCTGTTTTGGAAAATCTGGAAAGGTAAAATTTTATTGCAATTTTGGTCCTTGCCACTCAAGAACTTTTAGCACCTTGACGACGATGTTTGTGGCTATCCTTTCACATTTCCACGAGTTCCACCGCTATGATTTATTAGGTGATCTGCTTGCCTTTGCTATTTTGTTTTATTTTTTGGTGTTTTAAATTTTGTTTTTGTTATATGTAGACTTTGGTTTAATTCTATTGAACTTCAAACGGATTTATGTAATTTCAAGGTTGATGAACTTTATTTGATTTTGAAGACGATGTTCCTGACTAGTTCCTTTTTTTTGCTTCCAAATGCGACTCGAAAAGGTAAGAGATGATAGGTTCGGAAATGGTTGAAATTTAGATTAAAGTTTTGTAGTGATTTTTGCGGTTGTTTAACCGGTTTGAAAAGTATAATGAAAATAAAGGATTGTTATATTAAAACACCGCAGTTTTGAAAATCAAAGAGCTATCAGACATGTATCTATGTTTTTCAGAATAAGGGCTCAACCGGAAAATATGGGTCACCGGATACTTATTACTTAATCATATGTATAACTACACCAACACGTTAATAATAGGGTCTCCTAAATTGGTTTTTCTAGGTCTTGTGTGAATCCTAAATAGTCACTTACTGCACACAAATTATGTAAAGGTTTACAAGGGCAAAATGCCAATATTTGAAATGAGAGAAATTCCTACTTGCCAAACAAAGAAAGTGGCCTAAAAAGGCACTAATTATTAAGGAAGAGTGGAGCTTGCCAAAAAAGTGAGGAAAAAAGCAATAAGTTGGACCAAGAACGAACATAGTCTTAGGAAATAGAAAGACATTAAAGCAACCTTCGATCAACGTAAGTGTATGAGTTGATTCAATTAATGTAACCAACTGTCCCAACATCAGTTAGTAAACCAGGAACCCGATCTCGTGCAATGACCACAACTGATTACTTAGGAGGAAGACTTTAGAAACAAATTTGAACCAGATCCATTAACCAAGTTCATCAAATTTCTGATGATTATCATCAACAGAAAAATGATTTCATTCTTCCAAACCATACGTTACTAAGTTCATCACGTGTTAACGACTAGGATTAGGTTCTAAATTCACATTGGGTTTTGAACTGTTTTAGATTTGTTGCAACTTGTAAGTACACTTTATTGGAATCTTCCTTGTTGTACCAAATCATCCACATCAGTGTGTAGGCGGGGGTGCGAAAAGCATAATTCTTACCCAAACTTAGATTGGATGAATATTGTTATGTCTTTGTAACGAACATATTACTTCTATTGATATCCATACAGAGTTTAAAACAGATGTTAAATGTCAGGGTGCGGAAAATGTGAACAAAAGCAATTAAGAACAATCAAAATAATTTAGATGTTGTGATCTATCGATCTAAAAGTGGCGCTAATACCACATTTGATGATTAGTTGATTTAAAAACAATTATGTAATCAAGCATATCAGGAGAAAGTTCAGTTTTAAAATTTTAATCTCTAATAATGGATCCAATTAAAATTATAAATGTCAACAATTACAAGCTTATGATTTTCAGATTTCAATACATCACTTGTAGAGACCTATGATACAAGACAACAACAATCACTAATGTGTAGACTTTTTCAAGCATCTTTTTCTAGCCAACCAACTATAGTAACACAACCCATTAATTGTCTCCTTTATTATTTAAAAGACTTTTATTTGAATAAACCATTGTATTTAATTTAATAAATAAACTCATGTATCTATTTATTTCGTTTTTGACCAACAAATATAAACAACTATTATTACGTATTTATTTAAGTTGATAAATAATAAATTTATCCACTAGAAATATATTATATTTCATCATATTTCATTGCTCTTTAGTCTGTAAACCCATAAATTCAAATATAATTAGATATACAACATATTATTTGTTCATTGCACATTGTTTCTCGACCCTCAACCGAGGCAGAATGAGAGTCACAACCACTATGGTGAGTGAGGTCCTTTGGTTGTGATGGTTACGCAAGAGAAATCCCCCATTAAGCAAACTCCTAAATATGACGGCAATCAAACAACTAAAACACATCGCCGACAATCCAGTATTTCATGAGCGGACTAAACAGAGTGTCGTTTTGGAATAGAATTGATTCTAAAGGTATCAAAACTCTCGTTGTTGACACCACAAAGCAAGTTGCCGACATCTTTACCAACGCATTCATTCAACACAAAGCGCTTTTGTTTTCCACTTTGCAAGTTGAGCATTCTGTGACCATATCACAACATCACATCCTTATCTTTTCCTCATTTCTTTCTTTCTTTTTATGTGCATATTTACTTGTTTAGGTTTCCCTAGTCATACATGTTATCTTTGTTTTATGTTACAATTGTCTCCCAATTACAAATCCCATAAACAGTAATTAATAATCATTTTCCTACAAATCAAAACACAAAATAAGTACACGATACAAAAAGAAAAAGACAGATCTCATCATCATTCATCTCATACGATAATTTCAAAGTGTTCATCGACATATATGAAGTTGTCGGTTACAACAAACCCGCCTATAGCCTTCAAATAGATGGGCACTCGTACAACTTCCAACCCACTTATTTTTCTCCACTTAATGTGGACTCCAAACTCAGAAACTTTAAGTTAATCTAAGTCTATTTGATTTGATTATTGTTGACTAAAAACCTTAAAAACCCTCTTCTTCATAACTCTATACAAATTTCATCTCACAGACATCGCAAACAAACTAATCAAATTCATTGTAGAACATTTACAACAAATTTGATTAGTTTTTTGTATTTAGTCGGAAACTTGAAAACTTAGAGGGAGTTCAGAATGAGCGCTTGAGGCGAAATTTTCTCTCACCTTGGAACGGATTTTGAACGACGACGACTTTCATGGTGGCGTTGTTCGGTGGAAGTTGCAGTTGAAGCGGGTAAAGCTTTCCGTCTAATGGACTTTGAGAGCACACTGTTATGTTGTGTAGTCGTGTCTCTTGTTCTAATGTTCGAGTTAACTCGTTCACTTCTTTCCCTTTGAAACTGATGCAAAATCCTTGTGTGTTTTCGTCGGTTTCACCAAAATCGTCGGAAATCACATGGTAGTATATCGCTCGCCCTTCTTCTCTCTTCAATGGCCAATCGATCGACTGTAGAAATTGATATTAGCTAACTGATCGGAATTCGAATCAGGAACGTAATTTGTTTGTTATGTGTTTATATTATTATATATACCTCTTGATTCCAGAATGTTGGGGATTTTGACCAAATTGTTGACGGCGAGCTGGATTCAGAGGAAGTGAATGAATCGGAGTGAGGAACTAACTGCGTCGACTGTGGCGGTGCCGTCAACTGGAGTGGGATATCGACGACCTCGATTCGCCAAACGATCCAGTCCTGGGTGGCGCTCCGGTAAGGAATGTCATGTGTGACTGAATTCCTCCATGGCGGAACTCCGCCGTTAGCGCGTAAGTAGTGTCCATACCTCGTTTTGAGCTTCGCCTGTTTCCCTTGCCCCATCGGCTCCCACTCGACTGACGAGTCGAGGCGGCTGGGAAGCGTCTGGAGGACCTTTTTCCCGGTCATTCCGAGCAAGAAATGATGGTTGGAAGCCGTTAAGTATTTGTCATGGCACGATTTCAGGCGAATGATGGTGAGGTTGTCGGGAGTATCGTTGACGAACTCGACGGTCCAAATGTTGTTCTTGGCGGTGACGGTGCGGCTTTGGGAAACGGATTCCTGGTCGTCGTTGGCGTGGAGGAACTTGCCGTGGTGGCTCCTTAGCCGGACCGCCTTGGCGTTGCGGAGGAGATCCATTATCGGTGGTCCTGATTCTTCTTGTATCAGTTGCCTCGGTTTGATTAACTTTATGGAGAAATTCAATCGGAAATGTGGAAGTTTCTGTCGAATACAAATAAAAAACACAGATATTATAGGCGATGAATTTGGTTTGAAATTGGGTAGTCGTCACTGTCATGACTCATGGTACATCAACTAAGCTTCACCGGTGTGTGTATGTGTCCAAAACGATCAATTAAACGCGTATCAGAAACAGAGGTCATGACGTGTGCCAATCGCGGGTTTGATGACTAATAAATTTACGTTTTTAAATTAATGTCACAAGTTTTAGATATTATAGCTATGATACGATTGTTGTAAGTACTTATTTTATATTAAAATATAAATATGATCGATCTTATAAACTTAACAAATTTTTAGATAAGAGACAATTTTATAACAATAAAGTACGCTAATTTTTTGCACTAAAAAGTAAACTTTTTTGTCGTAAATTGGCCATAAGATTCCCTCACGTTGGAAACGGAAACTGACGCAACGAACAAACAGTGTCACAGCCTTTCAGTGACCGAGGTGGAATATATGTAGGTGCCACATGAACCAAGGGCTTACATACGTTTCAAAAAAGGGTTGCGCTATAGCTATTCCTAACATATTCATTTATGGGGTATATTTTGTAATTTTGTGTGTGTATGGAGGTATGAATAGAATGAGCCTTCAAAGAAACCTCCAACTTGTTTAAATTATAGAAATGCCCCTGAAGTATTGACAATCTTTATTCTAAACCCTTATTAAATATTGAGTTTACAAATACGACCTAAGAGAATGACAGATTACTTGAAACATTTTTACTTCTCCAGTATTTCAGAGTAACAATGATAACATATATTCAATTTTTTAAAGCCAATTAATTTATATAAACCTTTTTTCTTTTTTTTTTATAAGATACTATATTAAAAGAAGCTTCAAGTTATTCTGTTGTCAATTTTCAGTGTACAAATTTGGTCATCTTTTGGTAGTTCTAAGGCATTGTGAATCAGATTCTCGTTGGATTTCGAATTATTTAAATTCATTTTTGGCGATACTAAAGAACCTTATAAATACATTGAATATTATGAAACGAAGATATTCTTTATTGTATTATATTCGGGATATTTTATGATTAGACAAACCTATATCATGATTCCTATCAAATATTAACATTTGCAAGTAATTCATTGTGACCTAAGTTCCTTAAGACCGACTTTTAAACCATTTCCAAATTAATATTAATAAATACATTTAATTTTGACTTTAAACAAACTACAACTGAATTAAATTTGGACGACCAATATTCATCCCAAGATACGACTTATTATTTTATATGTGATAATATTAAATAATAAATTGACATTACTGCCCCTACTCCAACCCAAGTTGTTCTCTTAGAAAAAAGCATAACCACAAATAGTGTTGGCATAGTCAAAAGTAGAGCATTTTTAGAGATGAGGATTTTACATGTCCACTATGATAAAATGACATATTTACCATCCACCATTAGCGTTGGAATTTGATATCTTAGTGGCCAATATGTCATTGTGCATACACATTGGGTGGTCCATTAGTTTGCCCCCCATCCACATGTTTTGTGTTTTCTTTTGTTTCTTTTAAGTTTTATGTTATTATATTTATATAATTTTGTTACCTAAAACTAGTGATGATCTAACTTGCAAAAAACTAATATGTTTGATTTTGTTTTATTGGAAAAGAATTCTTTTGTATGATTATTATAATTAGACATTGACAATTTATGATAAGTAAAGTTCTAAATAACTTTACACATTGAACATATTATTTTATATGCTTAGATGCCACGGATCATAAATATAATTTAATAATTTATGATTTCCTCAACTTAATATATAATTTCTTTGGTTAACCATTTAGTTTGTTAGCCAAAGGCCGCATCAACCAAAGGACAAATGTATATTTGTGGAGTTGACTTTTGGTCACTTTTTAATTTTGTTAAAAACTTGTCGTTTTTTCTATAAATAAATAAAAGATATGTACGGTTTTTCTATCGTAGTATTAAAAGTTATTAGAGATTAAAGGAAAGATATTGTACGTAATAAATACAACACCTGGTTTTGTAGTGATACTACAAGTATGGTAGTTAAAAAAAACTTGGATGGCTTTGTTTTGATCAACAATATTTCTTAAGGTGCCATTATTAATTAATATCATATTTTACTATCTTTGTTTCATTAAATAAAAATATTTCCTTTTCTAGACACCACATAAAACTTGTAGCATCTTCAAAAAGAAATCACGCATTTACTCATCGTTATAATGATAAACAAATTAATACATTATGTCAACTAAGTCGTTTTTTTATACTTATCGTTATATTGAATGGGCAAATATGTATGCTTTTGAAATACACACAAGTAGTTTATGAGAATAAAGATAAATCATGTACACCAATTAAAGAATTAGTTTTTAACCATATGTAGCCTTTGAAATTTTATTATAATTTTACTATTATACTTAGTAAAATATCAAAACATGTATATAAATATGTTACTACTCCGATTGCATTTATTTTTAATTACAATGTTTTTATTTCTATCTTCTCTATAAATTAATTATTATACTTAAAATATAAAATAATACTATTAAGAAATTGATTGATCGAATGATTCGAATCACCTCCCATAACGAAAATACACGATGATGATTGAAGAACGAATGAATAGCCGCAAAATTAACTTCTGATCGTTATTACGAAAATAAATAAAATTTCAGTAAGAAGTAAAAGAAGAAGAAAACGTACCTTTATCAATGATAGGGTATGATGATGGCGCCGACGTGCGAAGCTGGGAGAGTGGAGCGGTATCGGCGACACGAGCTCCAGGCCGGAACGTTCATCGGAGACCGATGAACTAATATATGGAACGATCGATAAATGATTATGATCCTCATCATCCTCCGTTACATCTACAGCCTCCACATCCCACAGTATCCAATTATTCGCTGAACTCGTAAAACTACCGTCATGCGTCACGGTGTTTCTCCACGGCGGCATCGCTCCGTTTGCCCTCAAATAAGTCCCCGCGAACGACTTCAGCTTAAACTGAAACCCGTCCCTTACCGGCTGCCACTCAATCGCTAGATCTCTGGTGTTAGACGTCAACGATTGGACGACTTTGTTTCCCGTCGTGCCGAAGAAGAAAGGCGCACTGGTGGCCGTTAAGTAACGACCGTAACAGCTTTTGAGACGGATGACGTGATCGTTTGATTCCACGTGCTCGATCAGCCATCGTGCAGCGCGTGTTGAGGCGGAGGTGCGGCTTTGCCGGACAGTCTCCAGGTCCTCGCCGGCGACGAGATATTTGTCGAGATGGCTTTTCAGTCTTACGGCCACAGCTTTTTCGAAGAATTCCATTTCGATTGTGGAGAGAGACAACAAGTAACGATTTTATTTGCACAATAAATACGCTTGGCTTTATATAGCTTTATATAAATGAAATGAGAATGATTTAAAAAAATCACCCTCAACTTTATTAAAATTGCGATAACATCCATCCAAAAAAGATGTACCTTTTAAGCTTATTTTTCGTCTCTTACGTTAATTCCAGTACACTAGTTATGTCACATGTTAATGTGCTTGTCATGTGTCTTGGTTTGAAAAGCTAAAATGTAATTTAAGCTTTGTTATGTTGATAAAAAAAAAAAAAGATTCTTTTCATGCTGCTTAAATTATTTTCATTTGTCACCAACTTAAATCGTATACTTTGGTTTGGAATGTGAATGTGTGGTACAATTCATGCTGCATCACTTTAGGCAATGTGCAGAACATGTGGTACAATGCATGCTGCCCCACTGTTTTTTATTTGATCACTAATATGTATTTTTTGGAATATGTAATTGAGGAGAAGTAGCGAATAATAATTGTTCGAGAAAATCTTGATGGGAGAAGGTTTATTAATTCCAAGATTAATATAGAAGCTTGCTTTCGACACTTTATGTATGACAATACTATCATTTTTCAGAAATTTAAAACAATTATATCATCTAATTAAGGAATTGTTTGATACTTTCTAATTGAGTAAGAGTTTACTGAGTCAACGTCTAACCTAGTCAAATTCATTCTGAAGCTGACCGGGAAATATGTAGAATTTGAAGGTTTAAGACCGAGTCAAAGGTAAATTTGAGGTTATTAAATGATCTGATTCAGACCGAATCAAACGTAACCTAAGAAGCAAATCAAACAGCCCCTAACTATTTAAACAACCACATGCTTTTTGGAAATTAAGGAAATAATGTAACTCCACAATTAAAATGAAATATTTTAAAGCCGGAAATGAATTAAAACTGAAAATTAAGAGCTTAAACAGCCATAAAAAGCTTGCGGGCCTTATCGGGCCATTTTTCAAACCGAATGATCGGGCCTTAAGCGGGCTACATCGGGGCCTTTTCCAGGCCTACTCGGGCTGCATCCGAGCTGGGTATTCGGCGGTTTCGGTGAATTTAATTTCAATAAACTAACCATTAGAAATGGGTTGGATCTTTTTCCTTTCAAACGGCTACAACCTTTTTCATTCCTTTCTATTTTATTTTATTTTTAATAAGTTACCCTTATACTCTTATAACAGTTGTATATTGGGGGTATCTTGTTATTTAGGTATTGATTTTCAAGTATAAATAGATGGCTTGTGTTGCAGGTATGTTAGGTTTATTTCCACCAATAATCTTCGCATTTTTCTCTATAATAAACCCTTTAAAGCCATGTGAAAGACATGTATGCGAAGTTACTATAATCGGAAAGGGATCCCATTCCCATGAAAAAGAAGTACCTATCTGTCTTTGTCATTTTCTTTCCTTTGAACCTATCAATTGAAATCTTATCTCAAATCATGATGCATCCGATGCACACAATTGTTATTTGATCAAAAACCTAAACCGAAAATTGAAATAAAAAGATGTAAACCTCAACGAAACCAAGTATAACTTCACACGCTTACAACTAACCTTTTTCACATTAACCAACATTCTTGACAATGCTCTTTGTGTTGGCTAATGCAACAAAACTATTGGCTTCAATATTGGCAAAACTTTAACAATGATACATGCGCTTTCTTTGTTGTTGCAAAGCTTCACGTTGAAGGAGTGATGTTTAAAACATAATTAAGTGGTTTTCAATAGGGGTGGCAATGGGTCACATACATCATTTTCAAGTTGATCGATTTAAAACATGTTGTAAATTTCAACTCATCCCAATATGTTTATTAAATGGATTGAAATTGGGTAGATCTATTTATCTTCTTCCCAACCTAAAATATTTAATAAATAGTTTAACTTAGGTTGACCAATTAAAATTTCAAAATATATATAAATAAATAATTACTTTAAATTAAATATATTGTATGCTTTAATAACTATTCAAATAAAATAAATCGTCCACATGCTTACATGAACCAGGCAGTGGGCTTCACACGCACTTATACATCTCGTTGACTTGACCCCGACTTGGTCAAGTAATCTTTTGCAACCAGCCTGAAAGTAATTTTTCCTGAACATTGAACCATCATAACTTTATAATATGAACTAATTGACCTGATTCCTTTTGCATTGAACCCTTGGAAGTCCCAAGTACATATTGGAGTCTTTGAATCGCAATTCACATACATGTAACTCGAACTTTTATAGCTCCAAAGTAGACCATTTATCATTTGTGGAAAATTCTAAAAATCGTTATTTTTCACATATACTTCAAGACAAATTTTCAATTCATTTCAAACTAATTATTTACCATCAAGAACAACTTATGTAATTTAATCCATATATCTCCTTAAAACTTGATCATTATTGTCATTTTACCTTTTTTCCCAATTAGCATATCCAATGGGCCAATAACCAACTTCAAACTCTTTACCTTTTTCCAAATTAGCATATCGAATGGGCCAATAACTAACTTCAAACTCTTAAAACTTTTATATACGAACTCTAAATGAGATAATTTTATTTGTTTCACCTTCTTATTAGTAGTGACTACATGTTCGAATTAAGAATAGATTTATGGATAATTGTCATAAAAGTCCTTAAGTTTGTAAGAAATGTTCGAGTTTACATTTTTATGTATTTTTTTTGTTCATAAAATCCTTTAAATTTATTTTGGTTCACTAAAACCTTTAAGTTAGACTGGAATGTCTGATTTTATCCTTAAGTTTGACAGGTTCTATAACAGGACACAAGGGTAAAATCAAACATTCCTGCCAAACTCAAGGGTTTTAATGAAACATACATAAATTTAAGGGCTTTTATGAACAAAAAATACATAAAATGGTAAACCTGAACATTTCTGACAAACTTAAGGGCTTTTATGACATAAACCCTAGATTTATTTGATAAAGTATTGCATTTTACATGACCATAAACATAGGCATTTTCCATTATTAAATTCCATACTTAGTCAAATTTAACTCAATCCATGCAATATTTTTCTTCAACTTTAAACACTTATAACTTTCTCATGTTGTCTAGGATTGAGTTGATTTTTTTGCTATGTGCTCTTTGCTGTCTTAATTAATATTTAAAATCAAGAAATTACTATTTAATTGCATTTAAGATTGATCGTTGTAGCTACAAACATACGCATTTGTCATTTTAAGAAACTTCTATGCTTCCTAAATTTTTCGTACATATTATTCAAGATTCTCATATGTATTCTAGGCTCAAAGTATTTCATTAATAACTGCATATATAAATAATCAAACATAAATTTCATCAAAATTTTGCATTCCATGAAAAAGTTGTCTTCTTTCTTGAAGTAATTACAAAATCTAACCATTTCACAACGAGTTCAATGGGTTCAAAAGCATTTTATCTATCTATATTAACATAGTAAGTTTTAAAATATAAGGTTATTACATTACATCAATCAAAACAATCAGAAATTTTAAATTTCTCTAAGGTCCATGGCTAATTTTTCTAAGGCCAATTTTTCTAAAATAGCAATGGATCATTTGATATTTTGAGGAATCCTTTGCTAATTCCATCAAAATTAGCAACGAATTAGCCAAAGACCTTTTTGAGTTTTAAATAAACTGACATTTAAACATCATAACTTAAACATTCAATGTCGTTATTTTTTACCAACATATATGCATTCTACACATGCGTACTTGCGCATTAACTGTTGGACTTTATCACTCTATTCAAAATATTGATTTTTATATATGTAAATATGATAACATCTAAAAAAAGTCCCCTCTCTGTGTTCAACATTATGTATGGTATGCAACCTTAAAGTGTATAAAATTACTAAGTTGGTGTTCAACTAGGCTTACTTACAAAACACTTGAAATTAAAATAACTGAATATAATGTATTCCACATGAAATAAGACAATTGAACTGCTTGTTGAACATACATCTAGAATAAAAACTTAAATTTAAAGTGCATGAATGATGCACTCAAACACTAAAATAAAAAGTCAATTAAAACAAGCAAGCATGTTAGAAAATTCGTTAAGGTCTATCGCTAATATTGTAACACCCCAACTTTCTTACCTTTTAAATCATCAAAGAGATATTATATGAAATAGTCTTAATATTTTACAAAAATTGGTCCCAAAAAAATATTTTGGACACAAAGTCCGCAAACGAGGGGTTACAATCCAATATTAATAACCATAGGAAAGCATATACATACACCATTTACAATACATATCAAAATAAACTAAATTATGCTTTCCATTATTATCTTCTACATGTGAAGTCTTCTAGTTCCCAAAATTTCCTTCTAGTGAAACTAAGTCACTACAACTTGTCTTAGGTACCTGCGTACATGTCATTTAAAATAAAAGAACATACGTAAGCATTTCATCTCCTAAGATACATGAGTTTTAGACACAAAAAATCATACATAACTAGTTTACAAACGTTTTTCCCAAAACCACTAGATTAATAAAAGACATTTGTACTTTCATAGCAAAACAAAGCTTCATTTTGGAATCACTATTTCAAATATATAATTCTCACAAAACTGCTTCATATTATTCAAAACACTCTTTTATTTCAAATACCAAACCATAATACCAAGTTGAAATCAGCACTCAAAGCATACAATCCAAAATACTCTCATGAAATCAATATTTCAAATACACGATAAGAAGTTCTCTTCAGAAACCATACCAATCCACAACACCATTTTGAAATCAATATTTTACAAATACATTCCAAAATATTCTTTAAAACTAATTGTTTCAAATACCGATCAATAATACTATTTTGAAATCAATATTTCAAATATACAATCCAAAATAATCTTTCAAAATCATTATGTCAAATACAAATCCATAATATAATATTGAAATCAATATTTCAAATACACAATCCACAATACTCCTTTGAAATCATTATCTAAATACTAATCCATAATACTATTTTAAAATCAATATATGAAATACACAATCCAAAATCCTCTTTTGAAATCATTATTTTAAGTAAACAATCCACGATAAAACATAATTCATATTCAAATCACAAGCTTATGCTATTATGCAACACAATACAATGCATGGATTTAACCACACTGCCATGTGAAATGGCCTAACCAAATAACTATAATATCCTTTATATCCAATGAGAAGATTGGATCCACTCAATCAACACTATACATATATTTGACATGAATACTTCGCTACATGAGATATTCTAAATATGTCTAGAGTAATATAAATACAATACAATATGCAACACATTTCAATGTATGTATGATCATACAATAAACATACTTTTCTAAATGCATTCACTTTACACATACAATATAACATGTCATGAATTATGTAAATTCCATCATGTCAAAACTAAACATGAACATAATATGGATACAAAGAAACTATTAATATGATTCTATCCTGCTCCCCTTATCATCCACGCGTGCTTAAATGCTTGCACGTGACGGAGGGGGGTAGGTGTACCCTGCTTTGTCGACTCGCTTCTACCCTGCTCCCCCTATCGTTCACACCTTA